>PITA01001341.1:0-72198 GCA_004023965.1 Spilogale gracilis
CACACACACCCCCCTACACACACACCAGTGTTTCAGAATATCGTAATTTGTCATAACTAATCAAGGTGCCACTTTTTTTTTTTACTAAGTGATGCACTGATGTTTTCTGACGTAAATTCTCTAGTTTCATCAAATAGGAGTATTTGCAGTAGCAAGTTTCTGCTCTTACATGTACTTTATGTTGAAACCTTGGTTTTGTTACTATCAGAACAACTTCATAATTGAAACCTGGAAAGGCAATAGACTTGTCCCTGATATGCTCACATTTGATTTGCCATTTTAATTGGATTTGTTTGAAGGGTTTATACATAAGGGATCATGATTTTCTAATTAGCAGAGTTGATAGCATATTTTCTGACAACATTATCCCGGCCCCAATCTTAGATGCCTTTGACTTTTTTTTTTTTTAAGATTTTATTTATTTGTCAGAGAGAAGCACAGCTAGAGAGGGAACACAAGCAGGAGGAGTGAGAGAGGGAGAAGCAGGCTTCCCGCCGAGCATGCAGCCCGATGTGGGGCTCAATCCCGGGATGCCGGGATCATGACCTGAGCTGAAGGCAGTTGCCCAACCAACTGAGCCACCCAGCACAGACCGGGATCGAGTCCCACATCGGGCTCCCTGCTCAGCAGGAAGCCTGCTTCTCCCTCTCTCACTCCCCCTGCTTGTGTTCCCTCTCTGGCTGTGTTTCTCTCTGTCAAATAAATAAAATCTTAAAAAAAAAATAAATCACAAAAAATATGGCACTAAATAAATAATGAAAAGGACACTTGTTTAAGTTACAAAAGCTGCGGAGTGTCACCTTGTTCAACCTCCCCTGGGGAGGTGCAGGTTGGTGATTCAGATTTTTTGTTGGTCTGTCCATTTCTTTCTTTCTTTCTTTCTTTCTTTCTTTCTTTCTTTCTTTCTTTCTTTCTTTCTTTTTTAAAAATATTTTATTTATTTATTTGACAGAGAGAAATCACCAAGTAGGCAGAGAGGCAGGCAGAGAGAGAGGAGGAAGCAGGCTCCCTGCTGAGCAGAGAGTGGGACACGGGCCTGGATCCCAGGACCCTGAGATCATGACCTGAGCCGAAGGCAGAGGCTTTAACCCAACTGAGCCACCCAGGCGCCCGGTCTGTCCATTTCTGCAAATGATCATGAAATGCTTCAAGTACTGATTTTGGGGTTGCAAATAAATTTTATTGAGTAGGCAAATGTACAAATATGTAATGTGTAAATAAAGAAGGATGAATGTATTATTACCCAAGTTTAAAGATAAAGAATCTGGGACTTAGATGTTAAGTAATTTCAGTGCAGTAAGCATCTACTGAGGGCTAATGTGCAGTGAGCACCATACTGAGTGAGACATGGTCCATCTCTCTAGGTGTAGGTCTATAGTCATATAATTGTCTCCTTAATAACAAATCGCATACATTATCTAAACCCCTTAGTTCTTCCCTTAATATATTCAATTCCTCTAAAAAGTAAAGATAATCTTTAAAGCTCTAGATATTTTAAAAGTAAAATTTAGGGGTGCCTAGGTGACTCAATCAGTTAAGCATCTGCATTAGGCCCAGGCCCTGATCTCAGCGTCTGGGATGGAGCCCCACATCAGGCTCCCTGCTCAGCATTGAGTCTGTTTCTCCCTCTGCCTCTGCCCCTGCTCCCCACTTGTGCTTTTTCTCTCTTGCTCTTTCTCTCAAATAAAGTCTTTTAAAAAAGTTATATTCAAAGTAAAATTTGACCGCAAGCTTGCTTCTCTCTCTGAAATTAGAATAAATCCATAGAGTTGAGCTCATAGCTAAGAGCTGAGAGTCAAAAGTAGAAGATAAGTCAACAAAACTACAAGCTACCTTAGATTTTGTTCTTAACAGACTTCTCCAGATACGAGCAGAGTGTTAAAGAATACACAATGGTCAGTCCCAGAATCAATGTTCCTAAACCTAGCCCATTCCTCATGGAGTATCAGTGTTGTTAGAGATCTAGACCTGCCGTTTTGCAAAACAGACCTATCAGAGTCCAGAAAACTAATAGTGTCACAATTTGAACAGAATAATCAGATACTCATACTTTTAATTTAAAGACTGTGATTTTTTTGAGAGGTAAACTTAAAAGCACCTAAGTGTCCCATCATCCTTGTTGCTGACTGGCCTCATTCTGTGTGAATGCCTTGACATTCTGGCACATTGTTCAGTTGGTCTAAGAGTCTAAGCTGTTTGCCATCCCATACCTTACAGAAATTGGCATTCTCTCCTTGAAACTTTTCACCTTCACCTGACCGCCGGCCTTGAAATCCTTTCATAGGACCCTGCATTTCATGACATTCTGGACTTCGAAATTTGGGCTTTTACTCATAGCCTGCTAGAATGTGCTTCTATGAGCTGCATGCCTGCATTTCCTCCCCTGAGAACTCATGATGAATGGCACATCCCTTGGGAAGTGGGTCCACCCAAAGGTCCTGCTCTGTGCGGCCCTCCGTGCCACAGTCCTTGCTGGGGAATCATTGCCAGTATCATCCTTGGTCTGATCATGCTTCAAAAGCAGAGTACATGTCCTTCATAGCAAAAAACAAAAAAAACAAAAAACGCTTAAGTACTGCAGAAATCTGCTCTGTACGTGTGTGGTTAAAAGGAGTTAGTGCCATAGTTTAAAGTATAGGGTGTTTGTTCAGAAGGGTGATTATTAACCTCTAAGAAGGAGAGATTTGGAAAGATTTGTGAGGAATCAGTAAGATAATACGTGTAGGGTCATATAGAACAATAGGTGTCACATATGAATGGCTCCATAAATACTGGCTAATTGTATCATGTGTTTTTTTTATTCTTTCCCAACTCTGGCAAATTATCAACACAGCCTTTGAAATAACTGACCAGATTGCCCTTGGTGAATAAAACTGTTGATATTTAAATATAGTTATATATACATATTGTGTATGTAAAGTTATGAAATACGAAACAGCCATAGTCAACAGATTGTTTTCATAAGTGGGCTTATAAAAATATTCAATATATATAACATATATTTATATTCATATAAAATACTCTTTTGATTTTTTAATTTCAATATAACATGCTGTATCAGCAAAATAATATTAATAGGATGCTGGGCAGAATATGAAAATAGTTTCACATAGACAGGTAAACATTCTGTTATACTTGCAAGAAACAGGTAATGGTAAGATCATAGACCTGAAGCAGTTACTTTGCAAGTTGTAGCTTTTGGAGGGCGGAAGAACATTGTGTATACGTGTGCTTTTCAAAATCCCATGTCTTCTGTATTGATTTATGTGGAATAGGTCAATGAATATAATGCTGAATGAAGAATAACAAGTTGTATTCTCAGCCTTCCCTCAACTTTCTTCTTTTCTTTTTCTCCTCCCCGACCGTATACGGACATTGCTGATTTTTAGGGCACGGCAGATTTTCCCAGTGAGCAACAGTGATCCATTCTTGGATTCACATAACAGAAAAGCGGGTTCATTGAATAGATTCAGTGCGGCTCCTTCTGCAAGTGCTTATCTTGTTCCCTGGTTGCTTTGTAATTGTTATTACTTTGAAAAAAACATTTCTTTCTCATCTGTGCACTCAGATTATATAGGAGGCTTTTTCCTATTGAGGTATATTCTTATCAGGATGTTTTTCTTCTATTTTATAAATAATAGTATTATTAGACATAGGATGAAGCCCTCTTGTAGTCAGTGCCAAAGGAAACAATACAATAGGCATGTGCAGTGGGGGGTTAGCTAGATAGAGCAGTTATCTTGTTTTCCTTGCTTGCCTTTAATCAGTGCATGCATTCTCTTAAAACTTTCTTATCCATCTTTTGTGGGCGCTGTTTGTGAGTTTCCTTCCTTTCTTCCTTTTCTTTTTGTGACAGTGTTTCTTTTTCTTTAATTTATCAAGGTGTCACATACACCAGTCTTATTGTATGGTACTAAAGACATTCTCCTTTTGCAAGAGAGTGTTTGTTGCTTGGTTTTCTCTTCTTTTGAGCTAACAAGGACATTGCCAGTTATTTTGCCTTTGATCCTACAGCTGTGTTTTAGATCTGGACTTTGTCTATCAGTAAATTTTTTTTTTTGAATGGTTTGAGCCCTTCTCCAAAGCAGATAAATTGTCCTGCTTTAATGGAATTCCCGTCTATGACAATCTGTTTTTATTGTGACTTTCGATTATTGTAACTTTCTTGTATATGGGTGCCTACAGAATCCCTTTTCTCTTTGTTTTGCTTTTTCTTTTGTCTTTTAGACAGGAGAGCTTAGCCAGAGAGGTAGGGGGAGAGGGGGGAGAAAAAGGAAAGAAGAAAAAAAGCTTTTGTGATCCAGAATGTTTTTAGTTATAAATCTCAGCTTTATCATTACCCACTAAAACAAGTACATCCTTTCTTTGTCTGTTTGGTTATATGAGAGATGATTTTGCCAAAAACCACACAAAGCTTTAGGGAATGTCTTTCTTCAGGGTTGGGGGAAAATGGCTGGAATGAAAGTAAAGGGAGCAAACCCCTTAGCGACTTACACATTCTATTTGTTTTCATGTGAAATGTGTTAATCTCTAGTGCATTTCTTTTGGAGAAGCAAACTTAGAAATCATTAAAGTGATGAGTGCTAGAAATAACTTTGGGTTTTATTTGCCTCCAATAACAGTCAAAAGCAGCTACAGCTGCCTTCTGTGTTCATTTTCTGAAGCTTGATCTTGTTAGTGCTTATTTCAGATTTTTTGGTTGGATAGGATAGCCATTCTAATCATTATTGTTTCAGAGAAAATAGCTGGTGAGTTATTTATAGAGTAAGTAACTGCCAAATAAAGCATTTTGATGTAATGAATAACTGGGTTTCTGTTTTATTTCTCAGCTTAGTTTAGCCATCCTATTGACTCAGCCCTACCAACCTGATTTATGTATGAGTTAGTAAAATAGGACTCTGTTACTATATCTTGTTTGGTAACCTCTTTGGCTTTTGTGAATAGGTCAGATTAAAAAACCCAGTTAAAATGCTCAGTCACATGTAGGGAATGAATTTGTTGACTGGGTAATTAACATGTTTTCATTCTATCCCGATATAGTCATGTTTCCCATTGTTTGTCTTTTGAATACAGTCGGCCCTAGAAATAGCAGTATCTTGGCTCCTATAGATGAGGACTCTGTTCTCTGTAGCTTTTGCTCTTCAACTGACTTATTTTTCTCAATGACACATTCACCTTCTTTGAGTCTCCATTTTCCCATCTTTAAAATGAGGGTAATGTTATCAAAAATCTCCCCTTTGGACCCCCACTTTAGTCTCATTTCTGGGATAGAGTAGAGGGAAACTCACAGCATCTTCCTCTTGGGCTTAAGAAGTCTCAATCTCTGTTTGTTAAAACATCCAGAGTTGTCAGCAACCGTGTCCCCTGAAAGCAAGTTGTGTAGAAAGTTAATTGGCAAGAGTTGTGCCACAGAAATTTGCACATTAACAAATGGAACCCAACCCAAACTCATGAAAAAAAGAAACGTGTCAATGTCCTAATCCTCCACCCTGGAAATAGAGGTAACAGCTATTATCTCAGTAGAATTGCGTTCCACAGAGGAGAAAACTGGTATTCATCCCTGTTTCCAGAAAGATAGCTGAGGAAAATGGAGGAAGAATATCATCATGGCCTAAGTAACTGAATTTTGTAGAAGGAAAAGTGTCTGGAGACTGGTCACCAATACTAAAGCCCTGAATTGTAACAAATGAATGAGATTTCTGGCTGATGAAGGAGCATTGAAGAGAAGTTTTCAGAAATCCAAGAGGGCAACCAGTATGATGTGAGAACTGAGTTGAAAGGATTCGAGAATGAGAAAAGCATCTGATTTGATTAGTATTGACAATATTTCCTTTGGAAGTCTTTTCTCTGCTTGTATTCTTTTCAAGTGAGTATTTGGCTCACTAATACTTCTCACCTGCCATTTATAGATACAAATAACTGTAAGGATTAACACATCTATGGTATTTACCATGTATCAGCCACTGTTCCACACTCTAAAACTAAGTCATTTAATTCCTGCCAACAACCCTAGAAATTCAACAACCCTAGAAACAACTAGGGCATTGAGGCACAGAGAGCATATGAGTCAGGAGACAGTTACGTCTTAGTCACAAACAACCTCTGAGTCCTAGTGAGTTACAACAACAAAGGCATATTTCTTACCCTGCAACCTCACCTCAGGACCCAGGCCGTAGCTGATCATAATGAGAGGAGAGAACGTGGCACATCTTATTCTGGCTCTTGCCCAGTTCCCACCCAGAAGTTAAACATGGGCTTTCCACTCATATTTCCTTGGCCAAAGCAAGTCTTATGCCAAGCCTGACATCTGTGGGGTAGGGGAGGCAGGTCCTCCTACAGAAAATGGGCAGTGCATGCTTGTAGATAATGATGCCCTGTGCTGGAAAGGGTGAGTGACTTCCCCCAGGTCAGTGAGAGGGTACGCGGAGGATCGGGGATGCAGACCCCATGCAGCCTGGCTCCAGAGTCTCTGATGTTCAACACGACTCATCCTGTCTCTTTAGTTCCCTGTCTTCCAAGGGGAATTAAAACAAATTTTGAGTGCTTCTTATAAAATTCATAAAGATATATATTTTTAAAACATTTTATTTATTTATTTGACAGAGAGTGATCACAAGTAGGCAGAGAGAGAAAGAAGGAAGCAGGCTCCCTGCTGAGCACAGAGCCCGATGCGGGCCTGGATCCCAGGACCCTGAGATTATGACCTGAGCCAAAAGCAGAGGCTTTAACCCACTGAGCCACCCAGGCGCCCTCATAAAGATATTTGTAGTGATCATATTTCTGAACAACCATGTACAGTGTGAAAACTCTAAGTCCAGGGGCACCAGGGTGGCTCAGTCGCTAAGCATCTGCCTTTGGCTTGGGTCATGATCCTGGAGTCCAGGGATCAAGCCCTGCATCAGGCTCCCTGCTCCTCGGGAAGCCTGCTTCTCCCTCTCTCACTCCCCCTACTTGTGTTCCCTCTCTAGCTGTGTTTCTCTCCGTAAAATTAATTGAAAAAAAATCTGAACGCCCCCTCCAAAAAAAACCCCAAAGCCATGTGCTAGAATCAAATGGATAGCATAGGATGAAGGTTTAAGAGTGGGGACTTTGAAGCCAAGAGTACCAAATCCAAATCCTGACATCATCACTTACTAGTTCTGAGATCTTGGGGGCAGATACCTAATCTTTCTGTGCCTTATTTTCTTCATATGTAAAACAGGAATGATAATAGTGCTTACTGTGTGGTGAGGGTGAAGATTAAGTGAGTTAATAACAAACTATTAAGTGATTGGTGTATAATCACTACACAAGTATTAATGTCCTCATTACTCTTATTCTCCTCTCTCCTAGAAGTCACCAAAAGGTGTTCAATGAATTGGGCTCACCGCTTCAACCAACATCTGCCTTCAGGGACAATGGGTGTCTTTTTTCCTTCAGAAAGTGGCTTCTCATTGTCTCTTTGAACTACTTACTACTTACCTTTCCCCTCTCTTGTTTTAAATCTTTTCTTTTACTGTGTCACTAATACAGATGATAATAATAAATGCTTACTTAGGTTTCTTTACATAAAGACAAAAAGTTTACGATAACATATTTTGACAGAATCTTTCTGCCCAGTAGTTGTTCTATTATTATTCTTTAAAACATCCCTGCCATTGGCATACCAGTTGCTTTCCTATTTTCTAAAAACACTTCTATCTTTGTTGAGACTATCCTAGGTGGTCTTAAACCTAAGAATATACTTCTTCCCCATTGGATTCTTACCTGGTGTAAAATATATGAAATTATTTCACTGGTTGGTCCCTATTCATTTCTTATCTCGTAGACATTACACTTTGTTTTCTTTTCTCTGTCTTCCTTTTCCCTCTAAAGTTTTCCATTGTTGGCTTTTTTGTTGATTTTTAGCTACTGGTCAGCCCAGATGTTAAGTGAATACTATACATGATTAGATTGTCTATTTATAAAAACATTTGCGTTTCTCTTTTATTGCCCGTCTGTAGAAATCTTGTTTTGTAATTTGAACAATGTTGCTGGTGATGGTGTGAAGCTTAAGAAATAGAAAAGGAGGTGTTTCCTGATTAGTTTGTGTCTCCTGAGAATGTGCTCTCTGATTCTGACGTTGTATGTGTTGTGGGAATGTGTACATGATTGATAGTTGATAACATTTCTGGGAGCATGCTCAACATAAATTGAGTCATACTGACAGTGGAGACAGGAGGACAAAATTCAGAAAGCAACATATAGACTAAAGGCTACTTATATATTCTATATATTCTAGACTAAAGGCTACTTAATATTCTAAAGGCTACTTATATGTTATATATATATTTATATATTCTACAAAGAGATGATGAGTAAGTTCAATGTAAATTTTTAAGTCACAATAATAGTGGACAGGTCAAGACAATATGAAAAAAGTAAAATACAGGCCTAATTCCAGCTAGGTATTTTAGCATGAAATTTCAAATGGAGTTAGTCTAATTGGAATGAATGTAAAAATTATTAAATTAAAATATAAGATATCTGGTTGTTTATTTTTGCTACAGATCCAGGAAAGGATTAATTAGGAGTATGTAGAAAGCACTGTCAAAGAAAAGACAACACATACAAAGTAAAAATGCCCAACCCATAAGGCAGACAGTAATAATTGTTTACGTATCTGAGATGAGTTGCCAGTCTATGATGTAGAGAAGGAGCATGTCTAAGCTAACTCTATATAACCCTGACCCAGGACCAAAATCTCATCTATCCAGAGTGTGTGCCTCACTCAAACTACATCAACCAGGCTCTTATTCTAGGGATTCTAAAATGTGAAAGCATTGGAAATAGAAACCAGGAATCCTGAGAGCTAGGCCAGGCCATCGTGGGAGCATCTAGTGAATACCTGTGACTTCTTACTGAAGAGACTCCTGGAGGTACCCTGGTTCTTGTCCTTCAAAGCCTTTGGTGGTTCAGTTGCTCCTGAAGTATCATAATCTGCTCAGTCAGATGCCTCATCTTTCTTATCCTGGCTGGAGTTTGTTTCTGTTACTTGCAGTCAGGAGAAATCAAATACATACGATTTATATGAAAAGATTAGAAAAGAATCTAATCAGGCTATGAAGCTCAGTAGTGAAAAGAATTCTTCAAGGAAAGTAGGTGAACTTGGTTCTGATAGATTTATGGACTCATAAAAACGATTTGGCAAATGATCAAAGCAGCAAAAAATATTGAATGGTTTGGGAGGAAGGTTATTAAGATGAATGGTTTATAAAAATCAGAGAATTTATAGTTCTCCTGAGGCTTGATAATGGTTCCGTTGGGTAGAGACCTGACCTAATGAGGGCCTGGTTATGGTTCTGTGTCTAGACAGACCAGTTCCAGGACCCAGGGTCACCTGACTCCTAGTCACCCGCAAGTCACTAGTGCCTATCCATGTAATGATGAGAGCAAGGTAGTGTATTTGCAAACCATTCCCAGTGTGGAAAACCAACCAAGTCAATATTCTTGTAATAGAGCACCAACATGTCTTATAGTGGACATCACAGTAGAGTGAGAAAAAAGAATATGAAGATGAAAATACTAAAAATGTTTTTCTCGTTAAGAGGTTGTGTACCTGGTGGGGGTTTATATATGAGGTGTACCATCTGACTCTTTCATATAGTTGTCTTGAGCTCTCTTGAGAAAAGGCATATAAACGAAGTGAGTATCTTAGATTAAAAAAAAAAAAAAAAAACAAAAAGCAGTAGCTCTGGAGTCAATAGTTTATGGTTCTATGGTCATAAATATCTGTGTTTGGCTTCTGACTTTTATGGCTCTTAACTTGCATGAAATGTGACTACCACTTCCTCTATAATGATTTCCATTTTTTTTTTTTCTTATAAGATGTAAACACTCCTTCTGCTGAAAATACATTACACTTTGCTTGGAGCACCCATTATATTTTACCAGGTTATTTATATATTTGTGTATTTGTACATATATATTGTGTTCAGATATATATAGATGATAAATTTTATTTTACTTTTTTAGGGCTTCCTTAACAAAGTACTACACACTAGGGAACTTAAACAACAGAAATTTACCATCTCTCAGTTCTGGAGGCTGGATATTAAGAACAGGGTGTTGACAGGGTTGTTGTTTTTTTTTTTTTTTTCTCAAGGCTGTGAGGTAGAATCTGTCCTAGGTCACTCCCCTCACTTCTGGTGACTTGCTGGCAATCTTTGGCATCCCGGGCTTGTAGATACATCATCCCAGTCTCTGTGTCCATCACACATAGTGTTCTGCCTGTGTGTCTATCTTCAAATCTGCCCCTTTAACGACTCCAGCCATCCTGGATTAGAGCCACTGTATGACTTTACAGTAACTTGACCACCTCCGAATAAGGTTACATTCTAAGTTACTAGGAATTAGGACTTCTACATAAAAGTTTTGGGAGACATAATCCTTCTGTAACACTTGGTATAGACATAGAATGTTCTTTGACTATAGCAATTAAGCCTCCTCATCATTGTTTTTTTTCCATAGACCCTAACAAAATGCCTCCAACATAGCAGACGGCATAATTGTGGAATGAATTGAGGGCATTGCCAGTCTATTGTAAAAGCCACCCTTTTGCTCAGCAGAACTTGTCTTCCGTGTGTAGCTCATTCCACAAGTGAAGGAAGGAGGTTTTAGGTATATACATGGATATATCATAGTCTACCAGGGTTGGGGGTTTCCTGCGTTACCTCTTTCAACCTCTTCTTTTAGGATCCTACAAACCTCATTCTTCTGGGTCTAGACAGATGGCTTAAGTCTAGTCACAGATCCTGTCTTGGGACCCTCATGAAAATCGGGACAGAATGTAATTTCAGGGCCATTGATAATTGAAAGCCGTGGAAATGAAATTAATTGTCACATAAGGGCTGTTTTCACACACACCAGTATGGAAGACTCCCTAGGAGATGGTTAGCATATCTTTTCCCTAAGAATTCCGTTTCTGTATTAAACTACGTATAGCCCATCACTTGGAAAGTTGCCAAAATTGATGGAATAAAAGCAAACATTACTCACACAATTCTGTTTTTCTATGGAGTTTTTCTTACATGCCAGACATAATACTGACCTAGAATAGTGGAATTTGGGGGTTAGGGCATGAAAACATGGGGGATTCCAAGTTCCTTAAAAAGACTTGGAAATATGAGGAATCCTCATTCTGAAATCTATGTTTCTTCAGAAGTGAAAATTTAGTTTAAGAAAATGAGTGGCTCTTCAATGATTCTTTAAAACTCTATCTCAAGGAAATCTGTTTTGAAGTCCCTGATCTGACTTTATGGTCAAAAAAATAAATTATTGCAGAAGTTAAGACTAGAAATTCATATATTTTGAGAGGTTTTTTTTTTTTCCTCTCTGATATGTATTTCAGAATCAGGTAGGGGAGCTTTGGGATAGAGAGAAGAAAATAATGAGGTTGCTTTAACTCAATATTGTATGAAATAAATCAGTATGTGTATCAACAGTATTGTAATGAAAATAAAAAGAAAATCCAGCAATAAAAGTTCATTCCTTCATTGATATATTTATTTGCTAACAATATTAGCTGGGACCTCTAAAATATACATCTATGATGCTTCATAAGTGATGGTAGTAATAAGGATTGCAGGTAGTTTGCGTGATTTTATTGGCACATTTTGTTAAGGTCTGGGCATGGGATTAACTTCTGATATTTAATATGGGTGGAGGCTTCTTGCGATCTTGTCTTAAGTCAGTGAGGCCATCTTTGCTCTGGTATGTGTGTGCCTTGGACACCGGAAGATCATAAAGTCTCAGTCCTCTGAGTCTTAGAACCAGTTAGAGAGAGGAACAGTGATCAGGCAATTGTTTTAGGCAGCAAGAGGGACTCTGGATGAATCTCTGAATCAGGAAATGAAAATACAAGTGCAATTTGAGACATCATTTTTCCAAGTAGGACAGCATTCAGTGTAAAGCAATTTTGAGAAAACTTCCATGATATGACATGTAGGGTACTAGAAATTTAGGAAAAAATTGCAGAAGCTCCATAAAGCTCAATAAGGCGAACCACATGGATGAAAGACCTTTAGAAAGACAGGTAGCTAAAATTAGAGTTTGTTTTTACTAATGCTGTCTGTATTTCAGTACATTGAGTTCTTTGAAAAGTCTCAGTATTTATTACTTTGGGGGGAAGGGAGGGGGAATTCCCTAATCAGCAAGGCCCATTATTAAACTCCTGCTCTCTCCCAGAGTCAGGGGGGTGTGCCTGTTGGCCATGTTTTGTCCAGCTCCTTCTTAGTTATTGCGCAGAAAATCACATGAAGATCATCAATTTAGAATGTACTCTCAACCTACTGATGTGTATGCTCTGTGAATGTGAATAAATCCCTTAAAGTATGTGATAAGAGGGTAAATGTTTGTGTTTTAAAGTTTTGGGACCAACATGAACATTATGTATTGGAAAAAGCGCATGAAGTTTGTTTCATCTGGGTGCTATGTCTAGAAGTCTCTCGAATTCTCTTCTCGTACTGAATATCTGAGTGGATGAGTAATTAAATGATCTGCTTTGGAAAGGCTAATTAATTTAGCTGTTATGCAGGGACTGCTGCCACCGGTCTCCCCATCTGCCCTCTTGACAAGCACACCTGGCACTCGGCATTGTCACGCTTCTGTGGCGGGTGACTCCCCAGGATGCCCGTGTCTGCGGAGAATGGTCCTAGGCCTCCTGGGGAAGCTGACGTGCTCGCCTTACAGGCATACTAGGTCACCACCATGCTCATATTCTTAGGTCCCACTCAGAAATAGGGAAGGCTGATGATTCATTGAAACCTTCGTCCCAAATTTTAACTGTGACTCTCTGCCCCAAGGTATAAATGACAATTATCATCTACCTGATTTCTTTTAGGCATTTGGTGGTATCTTTGTAGGGGAAAGTGCCGGGGTTTAGGAGGAGGGATGCTGTTAATTGAAACAAAATTTATGCCTGAGCGTAAGTTTATGTTGAGAGTTTGATTAGTGTTTTTATTCTATTCTGTCAGAAATGGAGGTTCATGGTACTTGGAATTCAACACATTCCAGAAAATTTCTATGAGTGGTTTTCATATTGATTGGCATTAAAGTGGTTAGAAATGTGTGTCATTCTCGGAGACCTCAATAATTTCCTGCAGTATTTGTGACGACTTCTCTAGCAGTAGAGGTTGTGGTAAAAGGTGATAGTGGGTACAGAGGTATAAGTTCTAACAAGTGAGATTTTAACGGAATATGTATTCACTGCTCTTTTGTGTATTTTGGAAAACGTGCACAGCGATATTTAAACTTAAGAGCAGTGGCTTGATGAGTATGTTTTTCAGTCTGCTTGAGCCCTAGTTCCCGCATGGAAGGCACATCAGCAGTCCTCCATCTGTGGGCCGCAGGACTCCAAGGGGTCTATGACCTTTACAGGGATTCGTAAGTCAAACCTATATTTATAAGAAGACTAAACTATTACTTAGCCTTTTTCACTCTCCTTGGCCATGGGCACATACTGGTTTGCCAGAAGCTGCTCAACCCGTGACATTGCAACTTTCTGAAGACAGAAGGAGGAAGGAGAATACAGATGCAATTTTTGTTAGCTGGATATTACAGACATTTGCAAAAGTGTGAAACAGTGCCACTCTTCTTTTTAATTTTTGTTTTGGAATCTATAGCTATAATCACAATTATATGTTGCTTACATTAACCTGTGGTGGAATTACTATTTATTTCCAATAAATTAATATGTAATGTTGATCGAGAGAACCCACAGAAACAAAAGTATAAAGAGGTTCTGAATCCACAAATTTTGAGAGTTGTTACTGTGTACTACAGAGACAATGATGATACTTATGTCATGGCACTGTTTGAGATGGAAACGTTTCATGTTAAGTGTTCAGCGTAGTGCTTGACATAGTAATTATTCACTAAGTGTTAGCTACTAACTCTTCTCAAGTTGAGGATGTGGTGATACAATGTATTGAAACGGAAGAGGCACGATAATTCAGTCTCAGAAAGAAGTGACCTGGATGAAACCATGACCTAAAGGGGCAGTAAAGTCTGATATCATTCCATTAAAAAGACTTGAGGAATTTAGGGAATCACAGTCAAAACATGGTATGGATATTCTTCTTTGTTGAAATATATATGAGGAAAAACCTGTTTCCCTTGTATGACTTATTGCTGAGACGTATGATCTTTAGAAAAATGACTTTATCTTAGAAATAGTAGACTGTGCCTTCCCATTTAAAGGAGGTTCAGTTTCAATCTTCTGATAAGATTATCACCTAACTTTAATGTTAAAATCCGTCTTTGAGTGCAGTACTCTTCTGTTGTGCTTATGACATCTTAGGACACAGGTTTGCTTGGTCTGCTGTCTCTTAGACCCCGAACTCTCTGAAAGTGGGGCCATCTATGTATCCATATTTCCCGGGGCCCTGAACAATGCCAGGCAGAGTGTATTCACGTTGTTTGCTGAATGAATCAGAATTTTCATCATCATTGGATTATATGGCCACGTAGCAGAACATTCTGAATAAATCTGATATCACACATAACTATTTATGTATTTAAATAATTTGAAACACTTTGGAATATAAGAGCTTAACCTAGGAACCAAAACTAACATGAAGTTAGGGTATTTGGGGAATACTGTAGGATTCTTTAACACCACAGGATCTTTGGATTTGTAAAACTGCCCACACATTCTTTTTTCTTTTGAAATACATATATGAGCAAGCCTAGCCTTTATTTTTCCTATTTATTTTTGTTACCATTGATTATAATTTGTTTTATTTCCTAGTCTTTCTTTTCTAGGAAAGTCGAGTAGAGATGATACAAATTATCTGGCAGTTTTATCAAAACACAGAGTCCCTATTATAATGACAGCTTCATTGGTGCACCTAATGCACTGTTTGTATAGAGTAGTTTGGGGCAATGAGACTCACAGTGCGTAGACATAATTCTTCACACTTATGCTGCGAGCTGGTGCTGCTCTTCCCCCAGGGCATCCCCAAGGGGGGGTCCCATCTGCCTGGTGGAGAGCGGGGCTGCTCACTTCATTCTCACCCATTCGGGGCATGTGCGAGGCCACCGTAGAGTTGCAATAGAACATTGATTTGTCTCCAGATAGGCCTGCCTTCGACACTAATGCAACAGATGGATCCACGGTGCCCTTAAGTATGTGGTATCCACACATCACAAGCTCAATATATCCCTCCTCTGCAAACTGCTGATTGTTTTTCTGACCATGCAGACTTCGCAGGTCTTTTCTGGGCCTGACAAATGCTAGCATCCTCTTGTCTTCATTGAGGGCAGTCTTCCCATGTGCTGAAACTACATTTTTATCCATGGTATGGTGAAGATCCAGGGTTCACATAAATACTTTTTTGCTGTTGCTGTTTATTACCTTGAGTTAAAATTATCTGGGACTATACCGACAGACTTCAGAAACCCGGGGCTAATTCACCTTTTGAGTAAAACATTGAATAAGGAAAGTACTTCTGTTTCATCCCTGTTGGAGGGAAGAATTCTCTTTGCTTTTACCTGAAAAAGAAATGTTTGTGGGTCTCTTTTGTTTCTTTGTCTGTATATTCTTATATCCTTTTTTTGTGCCTGTTCTGTAAATAAGGAGACACAGCTTTCAATAAAATATCCCTGAGCATTTGTTTTGCAGTCATAAAGCCAATACCCCCCTCATAATGAGCTTTGCTACAAACACAAAACAAAAACAGTAATGCATTGCAAAAGCACAGTTGTCTGTTTCCAGCAGATGAGCTAAGGTCCTCAAATAGGAGCAAGAGTCTATGTGTATGTGACTGTGTTTAATTTGCCTTGGGTAGCATGCAAGTCAAGGATTCTTCCTTTATTTTGGAACAAAGCTGTTTTTAAGAACTCGGAATTTGCATGAAAAAGATGCTGGTCCCATTTGGTTTCACACATATATTGGGATCTTGGGGGTTTGAAGATATGGTTTGCCAATGGACTGCTGAACCCCAGGGCAAATGAGATGACTATAAAAAGGCAGCCCCATTTCTTTTTAATACTTTGACTAAGTTGATAATTTGAGCCCATAAATGGGAACGTTTAGAAATGCTGAGATTTTCACCATAGATTCTTTCACCCATCCGACAATGCTATCACTTCCTTAAAATTTTTTTTTTTTAAGATTTTATTTATTTATTTGATAGAGAGAAACACAGCGAGAGAGGGAACACAAGCAGGGGGAGTGAGAGAGGGAGAAGCAGGCTTCCTGCCGAGCAGGGAGCCCGATGTGGGGCTCGATCCCGGGTCTCCGGGATCATGACCTGAGCCGAAGGCAGTCGCTTAACCAACTGAGCCACCCAGGCGCCCCAACTTCCTTAAATTTTTATCAAGAATGACAACTCTTTAAGACAAAAATAAAATACAATTCCTACTAAAAAAATCCTTCAAATACATGACATGCCAAAGGTATGAAAGATTTGGGAGATAGAAATTACCAAACCTCAAGAAAGTGTTCTTTTTCATTTATTATTTTGGGCTTGAAAACTCTTTTCAAAGGAAATAGGATTCAGAAACTTATGACATAAGATACATCAAAATTGGGAGCTTTGCCTAGTGGGACTTAGGTGGTACTGGTCTTGTCCTGCCTATACCCTAGAAAACCCCCAGCTGTTACTTGCAAGTCTCAGAGATTCCTGCTCCATGACATCATGTATATTGCATTTGGCGAATAAATGATTTAAACCAATTACAGAGCATGGTATTAAAGAGATAGTTGAAAATGTGCTACTCTTGCAAATTCTGCTCATTCACTACTTAACTACTTTGAATTAGCGTAGCTTCCAAGTAACTAGACTTAAGCAAGTTTACAACTTATAAATAAGGAGCACTAGGTTGCAGGACTCATGTTGGGGATTTTCTTTTCTGTGACCCAGACTACACCAAGATTCCTCATGCATTTCCACGTGGCTGAGGTTGGGTACATCTCTGGTCATGTGGTGGTAGGTCAAACCTAAACTCGTGTTTCCAGTTTCTACATATTTATTTTGCTCTGTTTAACCAAATCAAATGGCTAACATGATGCCACTTTGAAGATGAGCCTTTCACATTGGTTCACTCACTGTTTATTAAATGCCTAAAAATATAATGTGTGTGCAAAATATAAAATTAATGGCTTAAGAACATTTTCCTTATTAAAAACTATATAAGGCTAAATCCATTAAATTTTTCTTTCACATTGAATTTTACAAGATTTCACATGAACCTATATAGTGTGAAAATTATTAATAGTGTTACAAAAGCAAGTTTTTTAAAGGATAAAATAGTGATGTTCCTAATCTTTAAGCTGTGTGAGGACTCTTTCAGTCATTTAGTAGGATGACTGTGCTAAGATCAATTTTGCTTTGTTTCTAGGAATGTTTCTTTATGCTAAACTGCTCTTGTAAAAAATTACCATGCTGTTAGCATATATATTTAGTCTTGTGCTGAAGATTCAGCAATCAGCAATGATTCCAGGAAATTTTCTAGACCGTTTTTCCATTTCTACTTGTGTATTTTCTAGGTTAAGTTCTTGAAGTGTGGTCCTAGGATGTTCCTCATTCAGATCAAGAGATCTGAATCTGCAGAGAGAGACAGAGACACAGAAAAAGAAAGAGAGTGTGTGTGTGTATGTAGTCTCCTTTAATTGTTCTGAGCAGTCATTTTATAGTTTTCACTGTAGCAGTCTGACAAATCTTTTGTAAATTTATTTCCTAAGTGTTCTATGTTTTGACACTATTGTAAATGAATTATTTAAAAATAAATCTTCCAGTTTGATGCTAGTCTGTAAAAACACAATTTCTTTTTGTATATTGGCTTATATCAGTGATTTTGCTAAATTCACTTATTAATTGTGTAGTTGTTTTGTAAGTTCCTTAGTATTTTATATTTTGAAAAAAAAATTTTAAGATTTTATTTATTTATTTGACAGAGAGAGGAGAGACACAGCTAGAGAGGGGACATAAGCAGGTGGAGTAGCAGAGGAAGAAGGGAGCAGGGAGCCTGATGTGGGGCTTAATCCCAGAACCCTGGGATCATAACCCAAGCCGAAGGCAGATGCTTAACGACTGAGCCATCCAGGTACCCCGGAAAATTGTTATCTGTGAATAGAGACAGTTTTACTTTCTCTTTTTTGATATTCACATCTTTTCTTTTTCTTGCCTTACTGACTACCTAGGAGTTTTGCCTGTCTCTGAACTTTATATAAATGGAATCATCAACTATATACTCTTCCATGTTTGCTTCTTTCATTCTTTCATATGCTTGTAATATTCCATATGCTGTGGTGATAGTGTATACATGACTCCTTCTGAGTACTTTCTGGAATCCCGATGTATGACTGGGTAGAAGTTTACCTATTCTGTTGTTAATGGAGTACACATTTTTAGTTTAAGGTGATAACAAGTAGTGCATCTGTGAGCAGTCTACTACATATCCTTTATTGAACGTATATATGCATTTCTATTGTGTTTATACCAAGTTGAATTGTTCAGTCATAGAGTATAGGGTGTCTTCTCTGGTCTCTTTGTCCCTGTATCTACCGTGTGTTTATTTTTCATTTTAAACCAGAAGTCACTCATATTCTTCTCTTTCAATTCTTTCCTCCTGTCATGTGCTCATTAAGACTTGGGTCAGAGAACACAGAGATTTCTACCTTCCTCACCTCACAGAGAGGAGCATGATTTCATCTCTTCCTGGCTTTTTCCTCTTCACTTTGTCGCCCTCTCCCACAGGCTCTGTGCACGGGTCCTGCCCCAGGACCAGACTTGTTCTTCTCAGGGATCTCCTGGTTCCAGTTTCATTCCTTCTAATCTATCTCATTAGGCACTGATTCAAAGACAACTATTCCTAATAAAAAATGGACTTAGACTATACCCAAAGTAAAGCACAGGTCTTCTTGGCAGGCATAGGCATTTCAAAGACCCAAGCAGTCAGGCCTGGAGAAATCCTCTCGCTCAGCTGGGAATTCGGTTGCTCCCTTGCTATTTGCTAACAGCCAAGTAGCCCGTCTGTGTAGAGGGAAGGTTGATGGATGAAATATCACACGAATGGTTCCACAACTTGATAACCATAGAAGAATTTGGGGAAAATCCTTGCTAATACCAGCATTGGAGATTACTTGAAGGGTTCACTTACCCCTACTTCATCTGTGAACTTTTTTCTTAAGAATCATTGAAAAGCTATCCAAAATGTAGTATCTATCATTTTACAAAGCACTCTTAAAATTTTGGTGAATATTAAATTTTATTCTAAATGAAATCAGAATTACAATTATAAAGATACCAAATGGATCCCATGGTGAAATAAAGAATGCTAAAATAAACGTTTTTAGACTTTATATATCTTCTAAGCTCTGAAAAATGCTAAGCAAATTTTTTATGTATGAGTTCTGAAATAAGGAAAACCTAAAGTTTGATCCTAATATGATTGATACTTACCAACTGGAAGCTGAGCCTATCTGAGCCTCAGTTTCAAAATTTATAAATGGGATTAATAAAGCCTATTCTAGGGCTGTTGTCAGACATATATAAGATCAGGTTAAATACTCAGCATGGTACCTTGATGTAGCAAGTCTGTAAGTGATTCTCTATTATAATTTCAAGAATATCGATTCAAGTCTCTTTGCCTTTTAAAATTCACAATCAGAAAAGAGCAACAAAAGAAATAAAAATTTTATGTGAGCAAAGTTGATACAGAAAGGACCACTGAAATATTTTAGCCACAGGAAAATTAATTTCCAAATTATATATGCTCATGAATTTAAAGGGAATCTTTTACTTAGCATTCAGGGTTTATTTGGCTTTTATAAAATCCGAGGCCAAAAAAACAAAAAATCTCTTTCATGACACTCAATGAAAACAATGCACGAATGACTTTAAATATTTATAGAAAGTTTAGTGGAGGAAGTGAGCTAAACCAAGGAAGGAGTTCCTCTGGAGACCTCAGAAGAATGTTTCAAAGCCATGCCAGTGTACCTCTACCCGGAGAAGAATACGCAACTAACCATGTGCTTTTGTTTCCCCAGGGAGAAGTTGGCTGTGGCCAGGCTGCAGCGAGAAGTTGCCCAAAGAAGAAGTGAGGGGGCCATGGTAAGTGCTGGCTGGTCGCAGGACACACCTGCGCCTCCCTTCCAGAGGTCTCTGGCTTGAAAGGCATTTTGTCTTGTTAAGGATATGGAAGGAAAATATTTGCTTGCAGCAAACTTAAGGATATATTGGTAAATAATGTGTCTCGAGGGCAGTTTGGACAGTTCTGCCGTTTGCAGACAAGGAGAGAGGGAGGGAGAGGGGAGAGAAGGGGTGGTGTTAATTGAGAAAAAGAACTATCTGGGCTTTGAAGAGGATGTTCAAACATTCAAAGGGTTATGTGGCTTTATTTCCTGAAGCCCTGGGCTTCCAGCTGTGAGCAGAGTGTCAGTAAATGAGCAGTCTTAGGTTTTTAGCTAAGAACGATTCAACATAGCTCCCGCCTCTCTGTTCTTTGAACTTAGAAACAAACAGCCAAAAAGAAAATGAAGATATTTGCTGATGTAATTGTCTTCTATCCTTTCCTTTCTCTGCGCTGTTGCAGTGGTTTTCCCCGTCCTTCCCAGCGTGTGCCGTTCAGAAAACTGATGTTTCCTTGTGTTTCGATTTGTACTAAAAAATCAATAAGCTTGTTTTGGTCCATAGCAACTTCATTTTATAGACTCTCTTTGCAAAAGTATCTGCCCGCCCGCATGCTGCCCTGACTTCAGAGATGACTGGGGTCCCAGGGTGCGTACATGTGTGGATTTAACTGCTCTGAGCAAAAATTAGAATACTAGATTTTTTTTTTACTTAAAACAGTGGCACATGTGAAATTTTTCAGCACAAGAATTATCTTTTTTTAAAAAAAGAGAAGTGACTCATTTTCAGACCCTGAAGACGGCTTCTGTTTGACTTCATGAGAGTTAGTTGATGAGCCATCCCCTGAAAAGAATAAAAATTGGTAAAATATGCTGGACTCGCACTTCTCTCAGGGAAGGTAAAGGTGTGAAGCAACAGGCTGAATGTTTAGTGGGCTCCGGAATGGCGCAGTTGCCTTTGAGCATGCTAATATATTTAGGTGATCACACTGTTTGCAGTTCTGGTGATCTTAATGCAAAGAGAATCTTAAATGTTCAGACAATAGGAAGCAATTGCTCACAAGCATCTTTGAGCAAGGAAACAGAAATAGGTTGGAGAAAATGAACCTTTAGTCAACTAAAAATGCCCGATCTGGACTTTGACAGTATTGGGATATGTATATGAGCTAGGCCATTCTATGATGTTTTAGTCTTTTGTTTCAGGCCAGCTCCTTTTGTACACTTTGTCAGCCGTATCCTAAATCAATGTGCAGAAGTGACAACTTTTCTAGGCCTCAATTTATATATATATAACATATATATATATGCACTATATATGTGTACATATATATATATATTTAGGTCTCAACTTTTTCATTTTCAAAAATGAGAAGGTTGGAATTTTATGATTCCATTAACTTAGTGGATCATGCCTCCTAACATTTGTTATGTAAAGTTTTTATGATGGAGAGCTGTTCCTAGTAACAGCTAAATGCTGTTTAAGCTCATAAGAACAGGCCTCTAAAGAGTCTCTTTCTGACTGCCAGTGAATGGATTTCAGCTGAAATAATTTCGGGCATGTCACTCAGTAGTCTTTAACAAGATAAAAACCCCTTTTGAAACATTGTAGAATAATTGTTCAGCATCAAAAATACCCAGAAAACACAGGGACACAAAAAGATTACTTGCATTGCTCAAAAAAAGGATTTCGGAAATGTTTCCAGTATTTCTTATTCTTATTTTAATTATGGTAATGTAAAAGCACACTTAGGTGTTGATTGATTTAACAAGTATTTATTGAGCACCTACTCTGTGCCTGGCACTATCCTGGGCCCTGGAGAAACATCAGTGTGGGGGAAAAAAACAGGCAAAAACCTGAGAGCTTACATTTTAGTGGTTGTGGACACAGACTTTGAAATTATTTAGAGTGATAGGTGGTGGAAACAGCTATGAAAAAACAAGATCACAGTGGGAGAGACTGGGAGTTCTAGGACATCATTATTTTCAATAGAGTTTCATAGAAGTAAATCACTGAAAAGTTAGTTTTTGAGCAAAACTTGAAGGAGGCAAAAGAGTGAACGCTGGTGATATCTGGGGGAGGGTCATTCTGGGCTGGGAGAACAGCAGGTACTAAGGCCTGGGGTGCCTGAGGAAAAGCCTGGAGACAGGCTTCCTTGAGGGTAGTTGTTGGGTAAGGGTGAATAGAAGAAGAAAAAAATCAGTGAAATGGTGGAAGACAGAGGAGTAAGCCAGGGATCTCTGGCTCATGCTGTGAGTGATAGGAGCCATTGAAAGGCAGTGACATGATGTGATTTACTGCTATTCATATACTGTTTACCCCCTTCCATAATTTATCACATCTCAGTTCCTTAGAGACACCATAAGCTCTGATTTTCATTAATGCCCTTTATTTTGTTTCTTCTCCTTCCTTCTCAATGTTTTTCTCCTCTTTACTTACCTCTGATTTTCTACTTAATTACATGCTTCAGTTTTTCTGCTTCTAGGATTCATTTATTTCGGAAGTCCTGATTCTTCAGTATCTGACAGTTCCTAAATTCAGGCAGTTCTGTTCATACTCTAAGTTTGATTCTTGCTGTTACAAGCCCAGAACTTTTGTCATTTCTATAGCAGAAAAGAAAAGCCATTCATCACAACCACCTCACATTTGTTAAAGACTACTATTTACAGTATTCTTTATTTTTATCCATATGAAAGAAAACATGGTATGGAGAGTTAAGTATTTTGAAAAAGAACTATTTAATTGAGACAGGATTGATTTTTAAAATCATCAGTGAACATTTTATTATCAAAGTCTTTAATATAAAATGCAAATTTTAAAAATTTGACTTTGTGCAATAAATCTCTTTACAAATTTTTTTTAATCATAAACTGTTTTTTTTCCCCAAGATTTTATTCATTTATTTGACAGAGAGAGAGATCACAAAGGCAGGCAGAGAGAGGAGGAAAGAGGCTCCCCACCAAGCAGAGAGCCCAATGTTGGGACTGGATCCCAGGACCCTGAGACCATGACCTGAGCTGATGGCAGACACCTAACCCACTGAGCCACCCAGGCGCCCTACAAGTTTTAAGATAGCAGTCAAGGCACCATTTTTTGAAAGGTTATTTTATTTTTTTAATACACTTTTTATTTTGGAATAATTTTAGTCTTAAAGGAAGCTTCACATCTGTATTCCCTTGATCCGTTTTCTAATGTTAATGTCTTCTATAACTGTGGCATAATTCTCACAATAAGACATTACCATTGGTATGTTGCTATTAACCAAACTTCAGATTTTATTAGAATTTCACCAGTTTTCCCAATAATTTCCATTTTCTGATTTAGGATTAAATCCAGAGTACCATATATCATGTAGAGAGATTGTTTTTTAATGGCTAGTTGATACGAATGTGGGGATAAAAAGACCATGAGCTTGGGAGTGAAGCAAGTCTGGATTCAAATTCCATCTCTGCCAGTAGTTACCTATGCGGGCTCGAACGCATTACTAGTTTTTTATCAATTCTGCTCATTCTTTTGTTCTGTTGACCTAAGTATTTATTTGGGAAAACTTTCTTTCAGCAATTAGATATTTCATATTTGTTTCCTTTGTTCTTGACTCTTTCATTAAATAACTCGCTATTGATTTACACTTTTCATTATTTTTCACAAATTGCTGTAAGATCATACTTGTCTTCAGTCTGTGAGATTCTCTTTCTTCTTGTTCTCCATAACACTGGTTCAGTTTACACATGAAATCTATTCTATCCTTAAGACTTGAATGTCATCTTAAATTTGGCCATATGTAAAAGGCTCATTCTACCCCAAGAATATAAAGATATTCATTATCATTATCTTTTAGAAAGTATATAGTTCTTTCTTTCTTTCTTTCTTTCTTTCTTTCTTTCTTTTTCTTTCTTCTTGGCATCAGCTAGATGGAATTAAGTTAGTGTGAGGTAGGGATCAAAAGGAATGTTTTCTCCAGATCATTTATTAAATATTCTAACCTTTACTGTCACCTTTATTGTATTCCAAATACCCATATTAATCTACATGAGTTACTGGACTGCTTATACTTTTCCATTAACCATTATTGATTCTTACATGATTCTAAATTGTTTTAATAACTAGAAATTGATAGTTTATTTACTGTTTTGTAGGCCAGATTTCTTCTGATGATACTTTTTCCTCCAAACTTGCAAAGACAATTTTATTTATGAGCAGCAATAAGAATTTATGAGTTAAAATGTGTTTATATTTTAAAAATAATAAGAGCATTTTATATATATTTACCACACATCAAAATACTGTGAAATTACATGAAATGACACAAAAAATGGCTTAAGTATATTTGCTGTTTCCTTAAATTTATATTAAAATTTTAGAAGAATATCACTACTGCCACTGTTTAAATTTGTTTTTTAACAAAGAGATATTAATGTCTACAGAACACTAATATTCTACCAAACATAATTCTTAAAATGTTTGGGCTGATTATGCAAAATCTTATATGTGGTTCCTTTTTATCTCACTGGATAATTTCTACTTAGGAAAAATAAAAATATTAATTCTTTATTTCTCATCTCAAGGCACTAAGGAAACAGAGGAAGCCCATTTGCCCTGTTGTAAGGTTCCCTTTTTTCCTCCATCTAGATATTCAGATGTTGCATGGCTGTTACCATACTGACCATTAGCTAAATTCATAATCATACCCTCCCTTTTTTTCCTCACAATGATCTTCCAAGGAATAATGGGATTGGAATATTGACAGAATAGGAATTTGAAGAAAAAACATAAGAGTCTAAGGAAGTAGGAAGATCAGAATCCTTGGTCCCTCTCTGACATCCTTCCTGGAGGACAAAGGCAAACTTATGGCATCAGAAGCCCTCAGTACATCTTGCTCATTCAGTGCCACAGTGTGGACAGCCAGTGATGGTGCCAATACTGGAGTTGGCTGGGTTGGCGATACAGACTTGAGGAAAAATATGTATGGAGCCTTCACCTCTGTGGTGCAGTGTTTAATACGTATTATTTAGACAAGAAGAGGTCATTCCTCTTAACTTACGAGACACCTATGAAAACAGGAACATTGCATGCAGCCCAGGTGATATGGCCTTGGTGAACAGTCATGGTTTTGCTTATATGCCCTTCTTGACATTGCTGAACAGCTACATAGACAACTGTAGAGTCCGCCTCTGACGGAAGACTTCTCAGAAGGGGAATTCAGAGTTTGGAAACCCGGGAGTAAGGGAGTATAGAGCCATTGTCTCTAAGAATACCAATTCTTACTATTAGTTTTCTAGAGGTCAGGATTTGGTTTTGATAGGAGTTTGTTTTTCACATTAGTCCAATAGATCATACATCTGATTTTCTAACTGGTAATTGTCAAAGGTAGGGGTTAGAATAGATTTAAAATTGATTCATCATCTAATCAAAAAGTAATAAAGAATAATAAAATATACCTAAGTAAAGAAGAAAGAAATAATGAAATAGAAACCAGTAAAGTACAAAATGAAGAAATAGAATAAAATTGTCAGTGATACGAATTTCTCTATTTACAGATAAAATTGTAAGACTATTGGATCATAAAAACACTGGGTATTTAAAATTGCATTACTAATATTTAGGTATACTCTTCTTACTATGGTTTTGTGCTTTAAAAAGAGTCATTACTGTTTAGAGATATATGCAGGAATATTTACCAGTAAAATGCCTAGATTTGTCTAAGTTTCTGTGATGTCTAGCTTTACTTCTAAATAATACTGGAAGAGGAAATTTAGTCATTTAGAGGAAACAAAATTGGCCATATTTGGTAACTATAGAAGTTGAGGATTTATTATACTTTCTTCTTACTTTTATAAATACTATTATAAGTTTTTAAATATCTTCCCCTTAAAAAGTTATAAAGCTCTGATGATTTTACAGAGTTCAGCCAAACTTTAGTGAAGGAGATACTGTTTCACACAAATTGGTGCTGAAATATCCCAGCTCCTTGTTTAAAAATAAGCTTTTCATTTTAGAACAGTTAACTATTTCTTAAAAAAAATTGCACAGATAATACAGAGAGTTTTCATACATCCCATACAGTTTCTCCAACTATTAACATCTTTCATTACTGCGGTATATTTGTCACAATGAACGAACTGATATTGGTACATAATTATTAACTAAACTCAGATTTCTCTAGTTATCACTTATGTCCATTTTCTCTTTCAAAATCCCAGCCATCATGCACCACATATTCAGTTGCTCCTCTCCTCAAGTTCTTGGTTGTGATAGATTCTCAGACTCCTTGCTTTTGATGAACTTGGCAGTTTTGAATACTGGTTAGGGATTTTTAGGGATTTGTCTTACTGAGATTTGTCTGATTTTTCTAATGACTACACTGGGATATATTTTTGAAAGACAGACCACAAATTAAAGTGTCATTTTCATCCCATCATATCCAGGTTGCATATTTTATGACCGTTGAGGTGTACTGATGATGTCGTTGAGGTCCTGTGTGCTAGGTTTTCACTGTGGAGTTTCTCTCCACCCACCTCTTTCCATACTGTCGTCTCTGGAAGGAATTCCTAATGCGTAGCCCGTACTTACGGACTGGAGAGTTAGTCCCACCTCCTTGAAGGTGCAGTGTCTACAGAAATTATTTTGGATTTTTCTGCATGGTATTTTTGTCTCTTCTTCCCCATTATTTTCAGTCATGTACCTATATTATCAACTAATACAGACCATTTTATTGCTAAAATTGTTCCATCCTGGGGCATTAGGAACTACTTTCACTGGCTCCTGTACCCATGGACACTACTATCATTGTTTTTGTTGATTTGTTATTTCCTTCTTTTTTTTTTTTTTTCAGTTTTAGTGAGATGCAATTGACATACAGCATTGTGCATTGTATAAGTTTAGGGTATACAGCATGATGACTTGACTTACATGTACTGTGAAATGATGACCACGGTAGGTTCAGTTAACTTCCATCATCACACATAGATATTATTATAAATATTTTTTCTTTGTGATGAAAACACTTAGGATTTACTCTTAACAACTTGTATATATTATATAGCAGTGGTAACTACAGTTATCATGTTACACATTTTTCTCTAGTACTTATTTATCTTTAACTGGAAGTTTGTGCCTTCAAACAAAGAATGTTTGACATAACTTTAATTAGCGTAATGCTCTCAGGGTCCATCCATATTGCTATAAGGGGCAGGGTTTCCTCATTTTGTTGAATTAATAGTATCTCATTATATTTTCTTTCCCATTCATCCATCAGTGGACATGTAGGTTGTTTCTGTGTTTGGCTATTGTAAATAATGCTGTTATGAACATGGAAATAAACATATGTCTTTGACATGGTGATGTCATTTATTTCTTTTATATATCTTCCCAGAAGTGAAACTGACAGATCATATGATAGTTGTATTTTTTTATTTTTTGAGGAAACTCCATGCTCTTTTTCGTAGTGGCCACACCAGTTTATGTTCCCACCAACAGTGCATGAGAGTTCCCTTTCCTCTACATTCTCACCAGCATTGTTCTTTTTCTTTTTGATGGTAGTCATTCTAACAGGCATGAGGTGGTATCTTACTGTTCTTATGTGCATTTCCCTAATGATTCTTTATGTTGAACATCTTTTCTTGTACCTGTTGACTACTTACATATATGCTTTGACAAAATGTCTGTTCAGGTCCTTTGCCCATTCTTCAAATTTTTGAGTTTTATGAGCTGCCTGTATATTTTGGATATTAACCCCTTATCAGATATATGATTTGCAAATATTTTTAATCATTGCATATATTACCTTTTTCATTTTTTTGTTTCTTTTGCAATGCAGAAACTTTTTAGTTTACTTATAGTCTCACTTGTTTATTTTTCATTTTGTTGTTTGTGCTTTAGGTGTCATATGAAGACAATTGTCAGCGGTCATATAGGAGCTTTTTTCTTATGTGTTCTTTCAGGAGTATTGTGGTATCAGGTCTTATATTTCAGTCTTTAATCAACTTCATGTTAATTTTTGTGAGTAGGAAAAATAGGGGTCTAGTTTCATTCCTTTGCATGTGAATATCGATTTATCAGCACTGTTATGGAAGAAACTGCTTTTCCATTGAGTGTTTTTGGCTCCTTTATAAAATTCGTTGACTAATATGCTTAGGTTCATTTCTGTTTAATTCTGTTTCATTGCTCTATGTGTCTCTGTATGCCAGTGTCAGTGTTTTAACCACTGTGGCCTTATGATATAGCTTGATGCCTCCCACTTTGTTCTTGATTTTTGGGTTTGCTTTGGCTATTTGAAGTTATTTTAATTTTTTTTAGGTTTCATATACATTTTAGGATTATTTTTCCTACTGTAAAAAAATGGAACTGGAATCTTTATAGGGATTGCATTGAACTATAAATGGCTTTTAGAAATATTGTTATTTTAACAATATTAATTCTTTAGATTTGTGAACCTTTTCTCCTTCTCTCTCTCCTTCCTTTATTTGTTGCTTCCTTTTTCCTCAGAACTTTCTTAATTTCTACCATTGCAAGATGCTTTGGTCTCATGTAGTGTATTTCCTGCCACAGTGTTAGAATCAGCCATTTCCCTAAGGAGCACTGTTTCCTTTTATGACAAACGTATTTAAAGACCAACATACAAGTGCTGACACAAGTACAACTCACTTTTATGACGCTTGTTTTTTAAAGTGGTATTTATTCTAGGAATGTAATGATTGTTTAACATTAGAAAAGTGATTCATATAGTTGACAATGGTACTAGAGTAAATAGAGAAAATGCACTAAATACAAAATAAAACATTCAATAAAATCCAATCCCAGTTTATAATATTTTTTTAAAAAAAGATATAGTCAGCTAAGACTTAAAGGGCATTTCCTTAAATATATAAAAGGTGTCCACTGAAAATCTCCAGTAACCATTGTACTTAATGCAATAAGTTAGAAGTATTCCTTTTAAAATCTATAACCAGACCAGGATGCCTCCTGTTACTGCTTCTTTTCATTGTACTTTTAGATAAATAAATGATAGGGGTGCCTGGGTGGCTCAGTCAGTTAAGCATCTGCTTTGGCTCAGGTCATGATCCCAGGGTCCTGGGATTGAACTCCATATTGAGCTCCTTGCTCATTGGGGAGACTGTTTCTTCTTCTGCCCCCCCCGCCCCCCTCTGCTTTCATGCTCTGGCTCTCACTCTCAAAGAAATAAATCTTTTTTAAAAAAGATAAATAATATAAGGATTGGGGGGAAAAGCAAAATTTGTGTTATTTGCAAATAATAGATGTCTAAATAGAAAATCTAAAGTCCTCTTAAAACAAACTTTAGGAAGATTGTTGGATATAAAATGAATACACAGAAGTCAGTAGGAATTGAAGAGAGCAGTTATCAACTCTTAAATGTGGCTTTAAAAGGTAGTACTTAAAATCATTTTTTTAATGTGTATAGGAATAAATCTAGAATGGCAATGCCTGGGTGGCTCAGTTAGTTAAGCAGCAACTCTTGATTTTGGCTCAGGTCATGAGTTCAGGGTGGAACCCCACATCAGCTCCATGATGGGCATGGAGGCTGCTTAAGATTCACTCTCTCCCTCTCCTTCTGCGCCCTCCTGTCAGTCGTTCTTTCTGTTTCTCTTGCTCACTCATAGGAAAAAAAATCAATATTCTTATTCTCCGTTCTTGGTGACCTCAGACCTGGCCTATGGTAAGATTTGGTTAAATGTCCACTTTCCTTTTATTCCAAGTCACATATTGAAGATAGAATGTCTATCAGGAAACTTGGAAACTATTCAGGGTTTGTTCTGTTTATCAAAGAAGGTAGGAATCTCTAAGATTATTTGGGTATAAAGAAGAATCTCATACTCCCTTGGGAAGCTTCAATGGCCTTCTTCGTTTCTGTATTTTGTGTTTGAAACGGGGACAGAGAGGTATAGGACATTGTGAAGTAAGGCATTTTCTCTTCTTCTTATACTTTTAAAAATCGAAGCAAAATTTATATACAATGAAATGTACGTAGAATACAATGAAAAGTCCAATTTGATGAGTTTAGACGGATGGATTCACTTGTAATGCCAACAACCTGGTTGAGACATGGAGTATTTTTATTACCACAAAAAGTTCCTTCTTAACCCTTTACAGTTATACAACCCGCCCCTTTGGTATACTTGATATAGTCACACATTATTTTTGCCTGTTCTTAAATTTTATATAAATGTTATACAGTATGTGTGCTTTTGTGTTTTATTTCCTTCAGCATTTGAGATTGATCTATGAATTGTGTGTCTCAGTAGGTTGTACTTGTTTGTTTTCTTAATAGCCAAATCGTATTTCATTGTATGACTACACCACAGTTGGATTATCCAAGTTTCCTTTCAATAGTACTTGGGTTTTGTTTTTTTTTTCCACTGTGGTCTATTATAAATAAGGCAGCTATGAAATTCATGTACAGTTCTTTTTGTGGTCATGTCCGTCCATATCACATATAGGATTTTGTAAATACTTTGTCCTGTTCTGTAGGTTTTCTTTTGACTTTGAACATTTTCTTTTGAACATTCCTTTAAAACACAAAAGTTTTTAATTTTGAAGAACTCTAATTTTCCATTTTTTTCCATTGTCACTTTTGGTGTCATATCTAAGAAGGCTTGGCTAAATCAAGATCACAAAGGGTTTCCTCGAACAGTTTTATAGTTTTTCCTCTTACTTTTGAGTCTGTTGCTGTATTATTAGTTTCAGGGGTAGAGTTTAGTGATTCATCAGTGGCGTTTAACTCCCAGTGCTCATTACATCAAATGCCCTCCTTAATGCCCATCACCCAGTTACCCAATCCCCCACCCACTTTCCATCCAGCAACCTTTAGTTTGTTTCCTAGAGTTAAGAGTCTTTTAAGTTTTGCCTCATTCTTTTTCAAGATTATTTTGATTCTTCTAGGCCCTTTGCATTTCCATATGAATTTTTACTATCAGATTGTGAATTTCTATGGCAAGAAGAAAAAAACCTGCTAAGATTTTGGTAGGGATTGCATTGAATTGGTTAGATTCGTTTTGTTGACTTTTTGACTTCTTTTGAATGAAATGTAGGGTACACATTTTTTTATGTCTAATTTTTTCAGAGTATAATGTTTTTGACATTCATTGATGTCTTTGTACGTATTAGGAGTTCATTCCCTTATATTGCTGAGTAATAGTTCTTAGTGTGAATACACACACTTCATCTATTCTCCTGTTTATCTCCTGATAAACTTTTGGGTAATATCTAGTTGTTGGCCATATGAATTAAGCTACTATGAACATTCATGTGTAAATCATTTTTATGGGTATATATTTTTATTTCTCTTGGACAAATACCTAGGAATGGAATTGCTGGATCTACTTGTTAATTGTATGTTCAGTGTACAATAAATGGTCATATTGTTTTCCAAAAGAGCTATTCTGTTTTACATTTCCATCAGAAATACATGAGAATTTTGGTCAACTGACATCCTGGCTGGTATTTGAAATTTTTAGTCTTTGTAACTTAAGACATTGTTATTGATGGTGGTATCTCATTGTGAATTAATTGGCATTTCCTTGATAATGAAGAATGCTGAGCACTTTTCACCCACGTGTTGTCCCTTTATATGTCTGGTAAACTGTACTTATTTGAGGGAAATGAAAAGTTTTCTTACTGATTTGCATGAGTTTCTTATATATTTTGAATACATGTCTGTTTTCAAATAGGTGTTGCAGGGTTTTTCCCATTCTTTGGTTTTCCTATTCATGTGAAATAATGGTGTCTTTTGATAAGTAGAAGCATTTTAACATAGATGACATTCTATTTATTTTTTTCTCCCACAGTTTTTTCTGTAATCAAATAATCTTTCCATACCCTATGTTGACTGAAATACCATTTTTTTTTTCTCTAGAAGCTTTATAGTTTGGGGTTTATGTTTAGATCTTTGATTCATTGGGATTTAATTTTTGTGGTGTGAGGTAAGGCTTTCATTTTTAAAAATACAGATATCCACATATTCTTGTATTATTTTTTGAAATGACCTCGCTTCCTTTATTGAGTCACTTTGGTGCTAATTTTGGAAACTGTTGCCCCCTATATGTACAACTCTATAGTTGGATTCTCACCTCTGTTCCTTATATCTGTTTTTTTTTTTATCCTTTGCAAATGCTGCCTTGTTCAGTTATTGCGAATTTATAATAAGCTCTAAAATAAAGTATTGTAAGCCCTTCAACTTTGTTCTTCCCCAAGATATTTTCATTATTCTAAGTTTCTTTAATTTCCAAGCTGATATTAGAATAAGCTTATCAATTTCCTCAAAACACCGCTGTGAATGTGTTTATGCTAATATTGAATCTTTAGATTAAGGTGGACAGAAGTGACCTCTTGACAATATTGAATTGTTCAGGTTCTGAATGTGATATAAATCTGTTTATTTACATTTCCCTACTACCTCTCAGCAGTAATTTATAGTTGTCAGTTCTTGAACAACTTATTATTAAATTTAACTCTATTTTCTGGGTTTTAGTGTTAATGAAATGAAACTTGTTAAAATTTTTATCTTCTAAATGTCAGTAATTCTTTCAGAACTTTAAAAATGGCATTCCACTTCCTTCTGGCTTCCATTATTTCTGTAATAATTAGATTTGTTGTTCCTCAGTTTTGGTCTTTGGTTGTTTTGTTTGTATTTGCTTTATCTTGTCTTTAGTTTCCACAGTGTGATTATGATGTTTTGAAGCATTGAAATTACCATATTAAGGGCTTATTGAACCTTTCGCTTATAAATTTATGTGTTTGACCAATTTTTTTCTACCCCATTTTTTTTTCTGTCCTTCTCAGACTGTGATTATACGAATGCCAGAACTTTTGGTATTTTCCCCCATCTCTGAGTTTCTATTCTTTTTTTTTTTTCTTTCTTGAACAGATTGGACAATTTCTATTGATGTATCTCTGTTCACATTCACAGATTGTTTTTTGGTTGTCTCTATTCAGCTGAGTCAAACCAGTAAATATTTTATTTTGGCTTTTCTATTTCTCAGTCTTCTATTTTTTCCTTTTTTATTTTCCTATTTTTCAGTTTTGTTTTTTTTTTTAAAGATTTTATCCATTTATTTGACAGAAACACAGCTACAGAGGGAACACAACCTGGGGGAGTGAGAGAGGGAGAAACAGACTTCCCACTGAGTAGAGAGCTGAATGCGGGGCTCAATCCCAGGACTCCGGGATCATGACCTGAGCCATAGGCAGTCGCTTAACCAACTGAGCCACCCAGGCACCCCTATTTTTCAGTTTTAACACTTTCTTTATTCTTTGCATCTTCTATTTTTTTTTTTGGTAGGGTATTCTGCCTCTCCACTCATTTCAGTGGTTTGTTCTTCCTTTTTAAAGAATGATTTATTTTCTTTTTTAAAGTCTTAAACAATTACAACATCTGTAGCAGCTAGGGGTTGGTGTTTGTTGGTTATCTTTTTTCTCATGAGTTGAGATTTTTCCAGATCTTCATATGTTGGATAATCTCGGACTGTGTCTCAGATATTTTGAATATTTTACCATGAGACTCTTGGTCTTACTTGAATATGAAAGAGAATGTTGTTATTTTTATTTATTTTAGCCGGTCATTTACCAGCTTAGGGTCAAGCTTCAAGGTCTGACCTGCCTTCTGTGGGTTGTGATTCTCATGTTAGTTCATTTTTCATAGTGTTCACAGTACTGTTTGGGTTTTTTCTGTATATGCACTGCCCAAGGGTCAGTCTCATTTTACATCTATTATTAAATATATTACTAAAAGTCTAAATGCATATCTCAGAGGTAAACATAGGAGTTTGTACACAACTTTATGGGATTGCTGATTTGATCTTCTTTCTCTCTGTGATTTCTTTGACATTATCTTACCTGCTTGGTTTCTTTTTTCTGATCCCTCATTTGGAAAGCTAAGGCTTTGTTTTCCTTTTTCTTCTGCATACGTTCCACAATTGGATCTGTATTTGGAGTTAGGCCTTCAAAAGACAGAAAAGAGCTGCAGCCCTTTGGCTTGCACTGTTGTCATTGCAGCTCCTCTGGGAAGAAAGAAGGCTCCCCACTCCCTCAGTTTTCCTGCCTGTTCTGCTCTCTGAGTGCCATCTGTCTGCTGCACCATCAATGCCGAATTGCCTGCAGCTAGGGAAGGAAAAAGGGAAACTAGAAATCAGCTATTAAATATCCCCACTATATCTAATCTTTATGGACCCCCTTTCCTGCACCTGAGGCCAAAAAGAGAGCTGCTCTTAGAACTTAGTCCATACTTGGTGTGTACTTCTGAGTTTTGGGCCATCTTTGATTCCAGGCCAGGTAATATTAGAAAGGAAAACATTGTAAAGTCACTACTGATCCAACAGAACTTCTAATTCTATTCTCCTTCTCCAGTATACCTGCTTTCATTCTCTGATAGCAGTTCTCTGCATTCTCCGAGGATTTATATTTGCATTCAGTAAAAGAGATAGGCTTGAGCATGCTTGCTCTCTTTCCTGGAAATGGAAATCCTAAGTGGTTTCTAGGCAAGAATTAGTAATTTTCCTTCAGTAGGGCTTGGAAACTGAGCATTGTAGAGGCCCTGGAGATTTCCTTTGCTTTATCCCAACTGTCAATATTTGGAAACTGAGTTGACACTGCATGTTTTTCTTTGATAGCATTTCAAGCCTCTAGAGAGTACTCTTTGCTTCCTAGTCCCACTCTCAGCTCTCTGTGCCATAAGTGTTACTCTCCACTCTGTTGCCCTGCTCTCAGCATTAGGGGTTGTAGCAGCATGTTCACGGGAGATCTGGGGTACCTGTGTTCCTCAGTTCTCATGTTTCTCCACAGCTTTTGGAAATCCTATACAAATGTCCCTTTTGGTATTTCTCTCTTAAGAGTTTTATGATCTTCCACCAGTTAACAGTCCATGCTGAGTACTTGTTGAAAGCCAAGAGTGTGTTGGGGGTTTCTGGGCTCTGCCTTTGGCTTTAATGGTCCTTGATACTCACATACCTATGGGAGATTCTCACTCCACTCTTTTTCTGTCCAGTAGTTCCAGGTGAAGATTCAATGAAGGGTTGACACAGGCTGGCAGATGGTGCAGACTCTTTTTGTAGCTGTGACTCCTAAGGATTCTAAATAGACACATTAAACATTTATAAACATTTTTTTCCAGTTTCTCTAACTCCCATCAATGATAGGTTTCTCTTCCATCCATTGTCCTACTCAAGGTGAAAGCTGCCATAGGACTCTTCATTCCTTGGAGGAAGGGTTCACCAGTTTCTGGGTTTCAGTTGATTCACGTTTCTTCATGTCTTTAGTTCTCTAATGAGCTTTTAAAATTTACTTTATTACTTTTTAAGATTTTATTTGTTATTTGAGAGAGAGAGAGAGAGAGAGAGAGAGAGAGAGCGAGCACATGTAAGTTGGGGGAAGGGCAGAAGGAGAAGGAAAGAGAAAATCCCAAGCAGACTCTATGCTGAGCACAGAGCCCAACACAGGATTCAATTTCATGACCCCGAGATCGTGACTTGAGCCAAAATCAAGAGTTGGACGCTTAACCAACTGAGCCACCCAGGTACTCCAAGCTTTTAAAATGTATAATCTTGACTCTGTCAGACTTGTTGTCATTTTTATGGTGGAAACAATGTTGTCTTGAAACTTTCTGTATTTTATGTTTGATTTTTTTCATTAATTTTTAGCTCCATTTGTTAAAGAGACAGCCTTTCTGTATTGAACTGTTTTGGAAAATTTCTCAAAAATTCTTTTCTAATTATCATTAAAATTCAATTTCAGTGGGCACCGATTGGCTCAGTTGGTTACGCATTCAACTCTTGATTTGGGCTCAGGTCAGGATCTCAGAGTTGTGAGATCCAAGCCCCATACTGGGCTTAGCACTGAGTATGAAGCCTGCTTAAGATTCTGTCTCCTTATTCCTCTCCCCTGCTCACTCTCTTTCTCTCCATCCCTCTTTCTAAAAAATAAAATAAAATCATAATATAACTTTAAAAATCCCAATTTCAAAGTTTCTCATTTTCATGCTATTCCAAGGAGCTATTGAAAGGTGCTGTGATGAAGTTCCCCTTTCAAGGGTAGTTATCTTAGGTTACTCCTCACCACCACTTTTACCTTTCTTTTGTGGAGCAAGCAAGGAAAATACTTCCTTGATTCTTCATGGAGAATTTTTATCCAACTGCTTCTGCTACTGCTTGACAGTGGTTCAAATAGGAAGACAAAATGATGCTAAACAATGTAGAATAAGATGTATTTCAAAGACTTTGTGTAGGAGGAAGATATTTGCCCAATTATAGGATAAAGTTTTTATTCTATTAAAAGTGCAATATTTGCTAAGAAAGCACTTTGTTGGTTGATGTGTAAACTGAGGCACAGAGCCCTAAAACACTGACTGGTTAGCTCTGTGTACAGAGTAATCACTTGTGAACCCTTTCAGAGAAAACTAGTGCCCATTCTAGTTCTCATGAGGTTTTTGTTTTTAAAAGCCTTAGAAAAATAGTCATTATTTTTAACCTCAGTGCATACCAATAAGAACAGTATGCATATATGTGTATAGAATTGTTTAAATACGTACTAAATTTAAAAGCAGTGAATTTAGGGTCAGCTTACCCTTATCAACTGTAACTTCACCACCAAAGCACTTTGTAAGTAGGAAATACTAAGTATGCTTAATTTTCTCCTAAAGTACATTGCTATTTTATGGAAACTGTCTTTGAGATGTGATTTGAAATTAGACATTTACTTTTTATAATCAAAAGATTAAATGAAATACCATGAGGCTCAGAGACTACAAGTAAGCCATTAGCTTTTACTTATTTACTTTCCTTTATAAAATTAACTTAAATTTAATAGAACTAATTGCTAATCACTAAAACACTGATATTAAGATGTTTGAAAAGTAAAAATGTCTTCATATAAAAATTAATAATTTCTCTAGCCATTTTTTAATCAAACTTTATTTTGAGAGAAGTCATATTCATATGAAGTTGTAAAAAATTATGCAGCGATCCCAATGTAAACTTTATCTCATTTCTTCCATTGGTAATATCTTGTAAAATAGTGTAAAATCACAATAACAATTGACATTGATAAAGTCAAGATATAAAACATTTATCTCTATATGGATACTTCCTATTATCCTTTTATGGCCACATCCATTTCCCTCCTGCCCCCATCCATTCCTTAACCCTGGGAACCACTGAACTGTTATCCATTTTCTTAATGTTGTCATTTCAGGAATAGTGTAAATAAGCAGTCATACAGTATGTAACCTTTTGGAATTAGCCTTTTTTACTCTAAATATATCTTTGAAGACTCATGCCGGTAGTTGTAAGTAACAACAGTTTGTTCCTTTTTATTGCTGAATAGTATGTACTATGTAGTAAATAGATGTACCACAATTTGTTTAGTCATTCACTTTTTTGGGGGTGCCTGGGTGGCTCAGTCATTAAGCATCTGCCTTCAACTCAGGTCATGATCCTGGGGTCCTGAGATCGAGCCCTGCATCGGGCTCCCTATTCAGTGGGAAGCTTGTTTCTTCTTCTCTCACTCCCCCTGCTTGTGTTCCATTTCTCTGTGTGTCTCTGTCAAATAAATAAATTCTTTAAAAAAATCATTCACTTTTTAAAAAATAATTTTATTTATTTGAAAGAGAGTGAACGAGAGAGAGAGTAAGCACAAGTAGGGGGAGCAAAGGGAGAGGGAGATGCAGACTCCCTGCTGAGCAGGGAGACCAACTCTTGTTCCGGGGACCCTGGGACTATGACCCAAGCTGAAGGCAGATTCTTAACCAACTGAGCTATCCAGGTGCCCCTAATCATTCACTTTTTGAAGGACATCTGGGTTATTTCCAGTTTTAGGCTATTATGAATAAAGATGCTGTAAACATTCATGGGCAGGTCTTTGTGTAAACATTTTTCGGGGATAAATACCCAAGAGTTGAAATATGTTGGGTTCTGATTAGTTTTGTTGTTGTTGTTGTTTTTACCAAACTACCGTAGTGTTTTCTAAAGTAGCTTTAGTACATTCCCACCAACATTGTGTTAGTAATCCAGTTTCTATACATCCTTGGTGTTGTGATTATTTTTTTATTTTAATCATTCTGATATATATGTGGTGATATTTGGTTGGGGTTTTCATTTGTGTTTCACTAATAGCCAGTGGTGTCGAATGTCTTCCATGTGCTTACTTGCTTTCTATATATAGTCTCATAAATGTCTCTTCATGGTTTGTTGCACATTTTCTGAGTGAGTTGTTGAATATTTTTACTGTTGAGCTGTGGAGAGTCTTTTGCATATTTTACCAAGGACTGCTGATATATGGTAGTCCTTTGTTGGATATGTGGTCTGCAAATATTTTCTCCCAGGCTGTGGCTTGTGTTTACATCCTCTTTTTTTTTTTTTTAAAGACTTTATTTATTTGAGAGAGAGAAAGCACAATCAGGGGCTGAGGTGCAGAGAGAGAGAGAGAGAGAAGCAGACGCCCCACTGAACAAGGAGCCTGACATCCCGCTCAATCCCAGGACTTGGAGATCATGACCTGAGCCAAAGGCAGCTGCTTAACCTACTGAGCCAAAACCAAGAGTCACATTCTTAACTGACTGAGTCATCCAGGCACCCCATTATATATTATTTTTTAAATGTAGATGGCATGTAGTTCAGTCTCATTTTTAAATCTACTTTACAAATTTCTGTATATTAAATGGTCTACTAAGACCACTTACTTTCAAAGGAATGTTTGATATGTTAAAAGTTAAGTCTGCCCTTATATTTTTATTGTTTTATTTTCTGTTTGTTTTGTTTTTCTTTCCGTACTTTAGTTTTCCTGCTTCCCTTTAGGTTACTTAAACATTTTTTAGAATTCTAATTTGGTTTATTTATAATGTTTTAATTATGTCTTGGTATAGCTTTTTAGTGGTTCCTCTAAATATTACATTATATGTACTTATCAATCTGCTGGTATTGTTATTTTACTCGTTTAAGTAAAGTACAGAAAAATTATCTCTCATTATGTCCTTTTATTCTCCCCCATTTAAGTATAAATGTTTAAATATTTACTCTGTACATATTTAGGATCCCATAACAAAGAGTTTTAATTTTTGCTTCAACTTTCAAACATAATTTAGAAAATACACTAGGGGAAAGAAAACCTATTGTATTTATTCATGCTTTTGTTTATCACATGCTTTCTTCATGATACTCTGAGATTTTTTTTTTTTAATCACTTCTTTTCTGTTTAGAGAACTTTATTTAGGGCTCCTGGGTGACTCAGTTGGTTGAACATCTGCCTTCGGATCAGGTCATGATCCCGGAGTCCTGGGATCGAGTCCCGCGTCGGGCTCCCTGCTCTGGGGAGTCTGCTTCTCTCTCTCCCTCTGCCTGCTGCTACCCCCCACTCGTGCCCCCTCTTTCCCTGTCTCTCTCTCAAAGAAATAAATAAAATATTTTTTAAAAGTTACTTTCTTTAGATATTCTTGTAGTGTAAGTCTACTGTAATATTTTCTTTTCTGTTTTCCTTCACTTGAGAATATCTTAATTTTCTACTTCATTCCAAGAAATTTTAATGGCGAGAGGCTTCTGGGTTGACAGTTCTTTTCCTTAAGCACTGGAAAAACATGCTTGTTTTCTGATGGGAAATCTGCTGAAATTCAGTTTTATCTTTTAAGTATGGTATCAGTTCTTTCTCATGGCTTTCAAGAGTTATCCTTAGACTTTTGTTTTCAGAAATTTGACTATGATGAGTCTTGATGTGGAATTTCTTTGTGTTTACCTATTTGGGATTTACCCAGTTTCCTAAATCTGCAAGTTTATGCTTTTTTGTCAAATTTGAGATATTTTCGCCCTTTTTTTTTTCTTTGAGTGTTTTTTCAGCCTGACCCCTTATTCTTCTTTTCAGAATTCTGAGGACATGAAAAGCAGACTCTTTGTTCGAGTCCTGCACATGCTTAAGTCTCTGTTCAATATTTTTTTTTCAGTCTGTCGATCAGAATGTGTATTTCTTATCACTCTACCTTCATGTACACTGATGCTTTCCCCTGTGCTCCATTCTGCTGTTGGACCCATTCACTGGGGTTTTCTCTGTCAACTTTTTCAGCACTAAAATTTCCATTTGGTTCTCATTTATGTCTCTAATTTCTTTGCTGAGACTTTCTAGCTGTTTTCATTTGTTTCAGACATGTTCATCACTGCTCATTGAAGTGTATTTATCATGGCCAATTTAAATTTGTCGGATCATTTTAACATCTCTGTCTGCGTTAACATCTGTTGATTACCTTGTTTTGTTCTCTTTGAAATATTGGTGTTTTGGTATGATGAGTGAATTTCTTCTAGTGAAATCTGGACCTCTTGCATGTATGGGGATGCTAGACCTTATTTAAACCTTTTGCTTTTCCTGGCTTTGCATTGACACTGCCCAGCAGGAGAAGGGGGAGGTTCTGTCTAACTCCCATCAGAGTAAGGAAGAAATCTGGGCTCCTCAACAGCCTCCATTCATTCCCAAGATGGCTCTTCTCATTACTGCTGGGCAGGTTTGGGAGTTGCAACTCCCTAATAGGCCTTCACTAATATGCCCCCAGATGGAGAGGGGGAGAAGTGCTTTGTTATTGTCCCACATGCCCTCCACTGACACAGGGGGTGTTTTGGCCCCGTACCACTGAGTGATGATGTGAAATACTGTCTCTATATCAGGCCTCCTCTGACAATGTCCCACCAGAGAGTGGACAGAGGAGGGAGGTGCCTCCTTTGGCAGAGGGCAGAGGTGGAATTCCAGGCTTCCCAGGTGATCTCTACTTACACCATGAAGAGCAGGGAATCGATTAACACCAGGCAATGATGAATGTTCCGGCTCTCTCTGTTGGCCTTCTCTGGCACTACCTCTGTGGGTTGTGTTAGGGTGCCTCATGAAAGCCTCACAGGTATGAGAATCTAGACTAGAAAATGTCCAGAATAGAAACTGATACCTCAAATATAGATCACTGTTTCACAAACTTGCGCAAACTTGTATCAGCCAAAAATTGGTGGAGGTGATAGTTAAAGGGGAAGTATATAGGATCAAAGCAAAAGGTTTGTTTGTTTTTGGCTGGCACAGTGCATGTTTGCATTCTGAGAACATCTGTGTGGGGGAAGAGTTAGGTAAAGTGAGGCTGAGGAAAGGCTTGGGCAGTGCATTCTGGACCCCTACTCCCTGTAGCTCACATTTCTCTTTACAATGAGGTCAGGTGAGGGCAAAACAGAGAATGTGATTAAATACCTGTTCTTTGGTACAGTGTTCCCATTTTTTCTTCCCTTTTTTTTTCTTTTCCTATCTGTGTGTGTGTGTGTGCACGCGCACCCACCATGGCAGTGAACTCTGTGGGGTCTGCATCATTAGTCTAACTAGATCTTGTGATCATGGATGGATGGAAAACACACTTTGTGTAGGCCTTTTGTATCATATGTATAGGGAAAAAAAATTCTGTGTCACTAAAATTCTTAGTTTTCACTCCATGATCTCCAAACTTCAGGTAAATTGCAACCAGGATTATTTAATTGACATCCATAATAACTTTTGAGCTGTTCTATTTATACTGAGAATTTTGGGTCTCGTATTCTAAAATATTGATTTCTTAACACCTTTTGGAGGCGGTGAGTTTGATATAATAAAGTGTTCAGCTCAAAGAGGAATTAATTATAGAATGTTACTTACATAGACTTAAATATATTTGGGCTTTGGGCCCCTATGGCTGGGGAAAGGGAGTGAAGACTGAACAGCAGGGATGAAGAGATTACAAAGAAATGACCGCAAAGATAGCTATTGTAGATAGTTACAATTTACTCTTGTAAATCCACAGGTAAACTAGATGTTTCTATGGACTTAAAAAAAAAAAAGTAGTCTTTTTAAAAATATATACATATATATACTCATGGCTTTGTTATTACTGGTAGATGTTTTCTGTGACAAATGAAATACAAAATCATTTAAAAATGAATCCATGGTTGGAAAAGGTCATTTCTCATATACATACACTCATGATTTTCATACAAATCTAGATATTATGGTAATAAGTGAAAGGCAAAATCATTTAAAAGTGGATCATTATTTTCATTCATCAGGTGTTTTCTAATGAAATGATAGAAAAGAAACAAAACTTCTGTAATTTAGAAATGCTTTAAAGTTGGGAGTCACTGTAAAACCTTTTTAAGCTTGATTAAAAAATGTAAGTAATAAGAGTAATATTCTGCCCAAATAACAGTTTGTGAGTATAAACCTTAAAGCAGGTATGTTAAGTAAAAGGAACTGACAATTCCAAAGGTTCTTAAAGTGATGTCCTTGCATTTAAAAAAAAGAAGAAAGAAAGAAAGAAAGAAAGAAAGAAAGAAAGAGGTTCCATCTGTTACTTTCTATTCCTAACAAAAGAAGCAGGGACAGGGGGAAGGAGATCATTTTGATCAATGTCCTTTTAATTTTTGGACTTGTATAAAATAAATCACAGTGTTATGGCAATTCATTTATAGAGGTTAAAGTGATATGATGTGGCTTTTCATGGTAATGTGGCTTTCACTTGCTGAGCGCCTGGGACTTTGATATGCCATATTACCTGCTGTGGTTTAAGTGATGCAAAATAATTATTGGGACTTCCTTGTCACAGTGGCCTATTCCACACCTGCACCCTTTTGTTGGGAGCCCAACGGGGATGCTGGATTTGAGGTCTCCGTTGAATAGATGTCCTCCCAGCGTAGTCCTCCTACATCGGATTGATTTATGGATGCATCAGACTCTTTGTTAGCATGTAAACCCCTAATTAATTTAAAGCCCTCTGTAGAGAAATTAAACTCCTAGTTAAGATTTTTAACAGACTCAGATGGTGCTAATAATGGGAAGCAAGTTCTGTTAATGGATTTACCATGGTCACTGGCATTCCTACTTCACAATGAGAGCTGGTAAACAGAGCTCAGAGTATATCCTCCAATAAAGAATGGGCTGTCAAGAAATCATTTCATTGTTGCCTGTAACCCAATTAGGCTTATCATTTGAGTTCTAGCTTCCCATCTGTGAGGTGAGAGAGACAGAGACAGACACAGAGTAGAAGAGACAGGATAAGGGAAGGAGGAGGATTTGTATCGCAAAGAGCTTCAGTCTGAAAGATCCAACTAGTGACTCCCAAGTTCCTTACTACTGGATTTAGCTGTGGTCTAGGTCAAAATAGGAAAATCAAGGCAATTCTCAGAATGTTGTGAAAGTAAATGGATATGAAGCTTTCAGTTGCCACCAAAGGAAATTCTATATATGTAAATTGTGAACAATAAATTCTGAATGACTTAGCAATGCAACTGTGACAGATGAAACTATAAATACTTGAAGTCAACAGATGAATTTCTCTTTAACTTTGGTTCGGGCAAAGGCTTTCTAACTGTGGCCAAACTCCAGATGCAATAAAAGGCTGATACACTTCATATAAAAATTAAACATTTGTGCATCACCAAAAACACTGTAAACAAAGCTGAAAGACAGCTGAGAAGCTAGAGCAAAATATTCGCAATGTATATCATGACAAAGTGTAACGTATTTAACATATTAAAAATCCTTAAAATTGAGGGTCAGTGTATCCAAAATCCAATAGAAAAAAAATGGAAAAGAAACATGCACATATAATTCACAAAATGATATAAATGATCCACAGGCAAATGAAAAATATGTTCAACCTTAGTCATAATTACAGAAATACATAATAAAACACCAGTGACCTATCATTTCTCACCTATCAAAAAGGTAAAGACCAGAAAATATTATAACTCATTTTGTAGGTAAGGCTGTGTAGAAGAAAACCATCATGCATTGCTGGTGGGAATGCAGATTGGTGCAGGCAGCCCTGAAGGGAAATTCATTACGATCTAACAAAATTACATATTTTAATTACATACATTACTTTAAACCTAGCAATCCTACTTCTAGGAATCTATCCTTATGACACATCTACAACAATGTAAAACGATATATGGGGGCACCTGGTGACTCAGAGCGTTAAGCCTCTGCCTTCAGCTCAGGTCACGATCTCATGGTCCTCGGATTGAGCCCCACATCAGGTTCTCTGCTTGGCGAGGAGTCTGCTCCCCCCTCTCTGCCTGCCTCTCTGCCTACCTGGGATCTCTCTCTCTCTGTCTGTCAAATAAATAAATAAATGTCTTTAAAAAAAAAAAAAAACAACACATGCCCAAGGTTGTTCATTTCAGCATTTTTTTAGTTGCAAAATACTGGAAATAACCTCAATGCCCAGAGTAGAAGATTGATTGAATAAACTGTACTATAACCATGAAATGGGATACTTGGTAAATGTGAAAAAACAGCAAGCCAGGGGCGCCTGGGTGGCTCAGTGGGTTAAAGCTGCTGCCTTCAGCTCAGGTCATGATCCCAGGGTCCTGGGATCGACACCCGCATCGGGCTCTCTGCTCAGCAGGGAGCCTGTTTCCTCCAGCCTCTCTGCCTACTTGTGATCTCTCTCTCTGTGTCAAGTAAATCAATAAATAAATCTTTAAAAAAAAAAAAAAAACAGCAAGCCAGGAAGATCTCTATGAGTTGATCTACTGTCATTTCCAGAGTATATCTTGAATGAAAAACTGGAACACAAGAGAATATATATATATATATATATATATATATATATATATATATAATATATATATATATTTTAAGATTTTATTTATTTGACAGAAACACAGCCAGAGAGGGAACACAAGCAGGGGGAGTGAGAGAGGGAGAAGCAGGCTTCTTGCCGGGTCTCCGGGATCATGACCTGAGCCGAAGGCAGTCGCCCAACCAACTGAGCCACTCAGGTGCCCCAAGAGAATATTTTTGGATATTACACTTCATGTAAAAATGGGGAGCATACAATGAAATATACATGTATTTGCCCATTGGTATAAAAGAAACACAGGAAGAATAAACCAGAGACTAACGTGATTGGTTACCTATAGTTATCGGTGGGAAAAGGGGTGAGAAAAGAAGGGGATGGGCACAAGGTAGGAGGGATGAGAAGAGAGTGACACACTCTGAATCTTTGTAGAGCCCTGACTTCTAGAGTCACAGGACTGTGTCCCATAATCACTACACGCATCCCGAGTAAGCAGCTGATTCAATCCAATCAGGATGTATGAGGGAGGGACCCACAGTGAAATACACACAGTAACACCGTAGCTAGATTCTAATTATTAACAGAGAAAGTGAAATAGGTGAGTAAAGAACCAACCTAAGTAACGGGGGAAAACAGTATTGTGATTGGATACTATATAAGGCTAAAGATGAACAGAATTGTACATAAATGCTGTCATCTAGTAGGTAAGATATTTCTCAGAGGGTATGGGCCAGAAATTCCAAAAATAGTTTTGTATCCTAGAATTAAACAAGTAATTATATTGTAGATATATGTAGATAATTAGATTTAGGTTTTTATTCTTGGAGGAAGAAGTTATGGAAAAAGAAAAGGATAGTGCTCAAATGAACCCTGTGGTATTTGGGATTAGAGGTATTAGTAAAAGCTCATTGTTATGAGTGTGTTTGTGTATGTGTGCGTATGTCTGCTTTTAATGTACACACATTGTATATACTTGCATCACAGACATATATATATATATATATACAATGTAGATATAAGTATATGCATACATTATTATTGTAAATACAAGTATTTCCTTGTTTGATCATTGAAAGGGCTTGAACCATTGGTATTCCAGTCTCAGGGGGTATAACTTGAGCCCAGATCTTGGTTTTAGAACACTTAATCTCCAGTAAAATGAGCTGAGACTCTGAAAAAGTGATTGATCCCAGAACAAGGGCTGGAAATGTTTTTGTTGTGTTTTGTTGTGTCAGAAAGTAAGGAAATGCCCCCCCAGTTGATGGGAATTTCTCAAAAAGAACACAGGATCCAAACTGAAGGGTTTTTTTATGGCCAAAATTGAAACAAACCGAGCAAAAGAATAACGTGAATAACCTCAGCATTAGATTTTAGCCTATAGCATAAAATAAATTTCTATGAATCTATACTGATGGATGCTAAAAATCAGGGGGCAGAAGTTTGAGGAAGAATAGAATTTGCATAGTCTCAAATGATCTCATCCAGGATATGTATCAGGTACAAAGAGAAGATAGCAACTGTACAGTATGGAATTCTGGCACATAATACTTTGAAGAAGTGATGAACATAAATGATTTCATATCACCAGTATTAAGACATACTAGCATTATTAACTGTTCAATATGCTTTGCTGAGAAGAGCATATTGTGTGCATGTGTGTTTGTGTAATATATTGCCCCCAAATACATAACTGTTCCAATAATGAGAAAGCATCAGAGTTCTCAAATTGAGGTATATCTACAAAATAATTGAACAGTACTCCTTATGATTTTCAAGGTTATCAAGTCAAGGAAAGACTGAGAAATCCCTACAAGCTAAAAGGCACTAAGGATACATGACAATAAAAGCAACCTGGGATCCTGAAAAGGGAAAGGATATTAGTAGAAAATTGAGGAAATCCAAATATGCTTTTTAATTTAGTTAATGCTGTTGTACTAATGCTAACTACATGTACTTTTTATCACTGAAAACGAGTGCATATTTTTTTGTCTTCTCTCTGTTCTCTTTATCACTTCCCTGGTTTCCAGATCTCTGATAAATTTATTATTTGTTGATATGAATGATGCTTGATGTTTCCATATCCATTTCCTTTCTTCCAGCTCCCCCCAGAGTTGCAGTACACCTCTTGATAAAAAGGAACAGAAAATATGACATGCACCCAAGCTGTCTTTGGCAATATGCCACCCCCAACCTCCTGTCATCCCCAATTCTGGAGAGTTTACCTAATCTTCTTTGAGGTTATGAGGAAGGTTCCCTCAGAAGCCAAACAAAATAGCACATAGGTTTTCTCTGGTTTCCCCTGGCATGAGAATGCAGCCTTCTGTCTTCCTAAACTTGAACATTCTGCATGGGAGCACAATGCATTGCTTCCAGCCCTGAAACTCTTTCATAAAAACATGATAAATCTGGGCTATAGCCTCTAGCAATGGCAGGATTTGTGATCCAGAAACATTGGGATCAGTCAAGGGTGAATATAGTCCAGCAATCAATAATCAATGAAGTGTTAAGGGATAAAATGGGGTGTGTGTGTGTGTAAATGGGCTCTTTTATTTGGAGTGATGGAATTATTTTTTTGTTTTATTTTGTTTTGTGTGTAACTACTACTTAGGTCCCATGCAATGCTCATCCCTTTAGGATTTATTTAGGAAGTGGCACGTCTGTGCATCATCAATACAAATTTTTGTGTTGCTGTTGAAATTCATATAAACATGGGTATATGGTACAATTGTTATTGATGTCTCTGTGTTTGCCTTTATGTTAAAGAACCATATAGTTGGGGTTCAAGTTTTTATTTCTTGCATACAAAATGCTCTTTCTCAATGTGTCTATTCCTAAGACTTACTTGTAGTTATGTGATAGAAGATAATTCTAGTGTTGTAGGGTTGACCTGATAAAAAAATCAAGATTTCAAATGAGCATTTGGCATATTAACGTATTTACAGGCATAGTTAACATATATACCATACAGAAATATATACATTATGAATAAATGTAACATTTATTAACAGAGAAGAACTCTGTTAATAGTTTTTCAATGCAGTCTTTTTAGCTTGTCTTTCAATCCTTCCATCCATGTGTAACTTTATAGAAATGGCCTCTTTTTAAGAGACCAAGGGAACAAAAGGCTATTTTTTATCATTTAAAGAAAAACATGTAGTTATTTTAACCTCAGATGCTCTCTTTAAACATAGCCCATGGGGAATTCTTTTATTAATGTCTCATTTTTCCCTATTCTGAAGCAAGATTTTCTTTTTTCCTCTTGTTACTTTATTTCACTTATGGACCTCCTTGCCACATTAGGATTAGTATCAGAATACAAGAACCGAACCGTGGAGGGTCTGTCATCTCGTTAGGGATAGTGTGTTGACAGATATTTCTGGAGCTGTGAGAGAGGAGATTAATCCCCTGCTCTCCTTTTCAGAGGATTTTATTGATTCTTGCTTTCTACCAGAAGAGGGAGCCACATTCATTCAAAACCCAAGTTGAATTCTTAGCAAGTTCCAGATGGAGTGCATGTGGCATGGTACTCGGGAGCGGGCTGGACCAGATGTGGCCATTGGAGTGGGTGAGAGACGGCCTCAGAGAACAGCACCAGAAGCTGAGGACATGAGGGTGTTTTCAGCCTTGTAATGAGTAGGCAGGTCCTAATGCTTTTCTCTATTACAACATCAGCAAAAACAAACAAACAAACAAAAACAACAGAAGTAAAATTAAAAAAAAAAAAACAAACATTATATTCTCCAAAGCCCCCACATTACCACTCAGTCAGAATTGTATCTCTGTTGGATTAAAAAGGCTGTATCTTTAATTAAGCACGTAATAGCCTACTTTCTTTACCATTCCACAAAAACAACTGTCTCTTCTTTTGTGGGATTGATGCCACAGTATAAAAATTAAGTTGTAGCTAATATATTATGATTTGAGAGATTCCTTCAAGAGCATCCTACCTCAAAATTCCCCTTCTATCTCTCTACCTACCTGCTCAAATATCTAAAATCCTGGTGTGGAAAAATTACTTGGAACATCCCGTTTTGCTTCTGAGAGTCTCAAAATTATCATCATTTCCGGCATGGCAATAATTTAATCTATCAAGACCCATTTGACTATGTATACTAGATTAGTTTCTTGGACTTAGGAGACTTGTCTGAGTGACAAAAGCAGACCAGGAGGTGGTTGCAGAGTGTGTGTGTGTGTGTGTGCGCTTTATGTTGCTAAGAACGCTTAACCTGAGATCTACCTTCTTAAAAATTTTTGAGGTGACAATACAGTACTGTTGACAATAGACAGTGCTATGCGGTAGATCTCTACAACTTCTTTGTCTTGCTTTACTGAACCCTTGTGCCTCTTGCTTAGTCCCTCCCTCACCACTCCCAGCCTCTGACAATTGCCTTTCCACTCTTTGATTCTATGAATTTGACTGTTTTCGGTACCTTATCCAAGTGGAATCACACAGTGTTTGTCTTTCTGCGACTGGCTTACTTCACTTAGCATAATGTCCTCAAAGTTTATTCATGTAGTTCTTTGTAAGTCTGAATAATTTTGTATTGTATGTGTCTGTCACACTTGTTTATCTGTGCCTCAGTAGATGGACAGTGCTCGCTGGTTGTTCGCACATCGCTGCCATTGTGAATGGTGCTGGAATGAGCATGGTGGTCCCGAGGAGATGGTTATGTTTGGAAGAGAACTGCAGAGAGGTTATTCCTAAATGGAGAAATGTCTCTGAGCCAAAGCATAAGCAAAATCAAAGTGGGTCATCAACAGAGATGATATGGAAAGGAAGTTTGGAAAAGAAGAGAAGAGTATGGTGGCTTCAGATTATTCATCCCTGTACCGTTGCCCTGAATGCAGTCTTGTTGGCAAGCTGCACAGCATAAGCTGTCCATGGTCCCATTGCTGCCAGGACATGGATAGGATTTCTCATTAGAATAAGGCATGAGCTACTCCGTCTCCATTTTCCCCACCTATTGTAATAATATGAACACAGTGTTGAATGAGAAAGTCATAAAGGTAGGGGTGAGGCCAGAAGCTACCAGGCAGACATTCTTGTTATAGCGGCTGCAGAGTCCTTTGAGAACCCACAATGATAGCAACCACAATACAGTATGGATAATGACTACAAGGGCTGATATTTGTGGGACAGTCTTCACAGGCTGTACGCAGCTCTTTGCAACAACCCATGGAAGAGGCTATTGTTGCTAATACTGCACTGCACTAGTTCAGAGTACAAGTCCCACAGCTAGGAAATTGCAGAGCTGTTCCTGAACTTTCTCTGACCTCAGTGTTGAAGTTCTCAACTCTATTCCTTCCATTTTTATAAGAAGTCCCCAAAAGCAATGAAATTATACATTTCTTCCATATTTTTCCCCTTGGAAAACACCTATCTTCCAGCCATTTTAAAGAGAATTGCTTTTGCATGAATCTCTATGACTTATGTAGAGTCTAATATTATGTGCAAACTAAAATTATTTAAAAAGAAGTCATTCAAGGGAAACATGTTCTGAAAGTCAATGGCTGGTTATTGCAAAGTCCTTATACTGTGGTTTGGGATTATAGTGTATCTTGGCATCTGTTGGTTTGTTTTATGGCTTTACAAGAAACCCAGAGTTGCACAGTGATACCTTATCCTGGCAATTCCTTTAATACCTTACTGTGGCAGCCACATTTGGGTATTTGCTATTACTTTTAAACTCTGCCAGGAGCATTTCATATCAGATTAGTTTTTCAACTACACAGAAATGATCTCGTTTTCTAACAGAAACAGACAGGTTTCCACTGCTCTAGGTAGCACTCTTATGGAGAGCTGGCCTGATGTGCATGCAGGTGTGGCCTCGACACACACACACACACACACACACACACACACACACACACACATACACACACACACAATAACTGTGAGTGTGAGCCACCACTTTAATGTAAAAGCACCAGGCTCAGCAGTCCTGATAAACTCTCATCAGAAGTCCCTGCAGGCGGCGGGCAGAGTCTGGATGCTTACAGCAGCAGTCCTGGGTTAATATTGTCACAAAAAGGAAACTATGTACCACCGCTGATAAAAGATGGCAGAAATGCTCTGTAAGAGGAAGAGATAGATGACAAACCATCTAGTTGTTATGTCAGTAAGGCCCCACAATCCCCTGGGTGAGCCTTCTTGAAAGGCCAACAGATGTGGTGCTTCATCTGTGCAATTGGACCTAACTGGGAAAGAAAAGATTTCCATCTTGATTAGTGCGAGTGAGATTTACTGTAGCACATCTCGTTGGAGGCTTCAGGATTAGGGTGGTGGTGGAATTCTAGCAACACAATAGCAATCAGAGCATTCGATATGTTGCTCTCAGGTTTACTACAGTGAACACAGGCGTTTCAAGGTCAGGATAGTTAGACAGAATTGTAAGGGCTGTTCAGAAGTCTTTGTCCCAACTCTATGATGTTTCTTATATGCATCTATTGCGACTGACACATGCTGATAGATTTTCCCTATATAATCACTTTTATTGCGCTGGGATGCTGGGTCCCAGGGCTCTGTTCTATAGATCTACGAGGAAATTGATGAAGAATAGAGAGGAGAATGACTTGCATGGCCCTTAATGTGAGGGCTACCAGAAAAAAAAGGGGCATTGTTTCCATTTGCTGGGCTGTTTAGAAGATGAGGACACTGTCCATGGACCGAAGAGTAAATACTGGGGCCACATATTGTGGTCCACATTATAGACCACATATCGACACATCCTGTTTTTATTTGAAGGGTAGTCTTAGCCCCTTTGCTCTGAAAACCTCACCATTAAAATGAACAGCAATTGTGACCTTACAAAAATGCAAATATATATATATATTTTTTTTTCTTAGTTAATAATGAAACATGGAAAATGAATATATTTTAGTTTTTTCTTCCTGGAGTTGAGTTGAAGAACAGAAATCCTTTTTTTGGTTTTGTTTTGTTTTCTTTTCTTTTATTTTTTGTTTTAGTTTCGAGTCTGTTTCTAGTGGAAGACTTTATAGCAGATTGAATTAATTGACTCTCTACTGACTCAAAAGAGGAAGTGAGCTCTCAAGAAAGTCCAGCAGGTAAAGTAGAGAAAAGGAGCCAATCACTGGTAGGACCAATTCTGATGACTTCACACTGCAATAGATCTCTTTCAGTGAGCCATTGCCCAAATAATGCCTTTGGTTTGGGGAGTCCCTGTAATGGAAGGGACTCGATAAACAGTACAGGCACCTTTGTCAAGGAAGTACGAGAATTAATCCATTAGGGAAAAACTGGTTGGAGTCTTTTCACACGGTAATAGGATACTGTCCTAGATAAGGTAAATTCAGGCAACTCTGGTCAAGAATGTTTATTATGTTTATCAGTTCAGTCTCCCTCTCGAAGACTAGTTTGACAAAATTTTAGGTTAAGGGATGTAGCATCATAAAGTAGTAGTGAAGTGTACGAGGTCTCAGAGCATGTTGTCTGACTGAAGTGTAACTCCAACTTTGTGACCTTGAACACATTACTTTACCTCTTCTTGTCTGAGTCTTCTAATTATAGAATGGAAATAGTAACTTTACTTAGCTCTAGGGTGATTGTGATGATTAAATGAGTTGTCATATAAAACAATTAAAATAGTGCCTTCCAGATAGTAAGCACACAATTAAAAAGAGCTAGTAAATATCTTCTTATCACTATTATCATTATTATTATATTGTGGCATTGAGGTTGACTTATTGAACAGATCATATCTATATACTTGTCATGGACAGAAGTGTACCTGGATAAGAGGTGGGGAGCAGGAATGTGTAATGGGGAGTCACTTTGTTCTCATGTAAATAAGAAAAATTCTTTGGGCTCCTGGGTGGCTCAGTGGGTTAAAGCCTCTGCCTTCTGCTCAGGTCATGATCTCAGGGTCCTGGGATTGAGGCCTGCATCAGGCTCTGTGCTCAGTGGGGAGCCTGCTTCTCCCTCTCCCCCTGCCTGCTTCTCTGCCTACTTGTGATCTCTCTATCAAATAAATAAATAAAATCTTAAAAAAAAAAAGAAAGAAGTTCTTTAATATTAAATACAATGTTGATAAGATGGCAACTTACGAAGATTTCAGACTCACCTCCTCCCTTGGAGATACCAAAACTACAGTGGAATAATTTTATTTTTAAAAAAGTAAAGGTTGGCTGCATGACAACTACTCATTAGACAAATAAGAAGAAAATCACATCAAACTGGGTAGGAGAGTCTGGGGTGCAGTCTCACCATAAACTTCACCCCCGGAGTGGTGACCCACAACTAGGAGGTAATTCAAAATCCAGTTTATGTCACTGATTGGAGGAGGATTTAATCCTCACATCAAGCCCCCAGACTTCTAAGATATGCGTCTGAGAAACAAGCTCCTAAAACATCTAACTTTGAAAACCAACGGGTCCTCTGTCCTAAGACCTACAAGAGAGTAACAGTCTGAGAAACAGTTCTTAAAGGCTCATGCATATGGATTAACCCACCCCAGAGCCCAGCTCAGAAGCAGCCAATTGTGTCCAACTTTTAAATGAAGGAGACTCACCCACTTGTATTAAAGCAGCAGCTTAAGGAGCTGGCGTCTAATTTAACACACACACCTAGGAATCTTCTGGGATATTCTCTGGGTATACAGACTGGCAGGTGCCACCTCCCTTTTGCCATTTCCCTTTCCCCCACCTGAGAGACACTGCCACCAGTATCTAGTATCTCCTAGGTGGGGCCTTTTACATACATTTGGTGCCCTGCTTTCTGTGGCTGTTGCCCTAGGATGCCTCTTTATTGCCTGATTCTGGTAACCACGGGAACACAGGATCCTGATCTCATGACGCTGTAATAGTTGGAGTCATCCAGAAAGGAACTCATATCCCTGTCTGGCACTCTGATTTTTGTGGCTATTGCCAGATGACACAGCTACTTCCCCTGGTGCTGGGGGCCAGTGGGACTTATCTTCATGGGTTCCACAGACTGTAAGCTGTAACTCTTTCTCTTTAAGAAAGAGTTAACAGTTACCACCCCCAGGGAACAGCAAGAGGCAAAAGACCCAGGATCTTGGTCTTTCTGTGAGGGAGGCCTATTAGCTGATCATCATGGCTGCAGACCTGAAGGGATATTCCTAATTAAACATGCATCTAGGAGATAACTTTAATTTTTTCCAAAGATATCGGTACGTGGGCATTATCTTTGTGGTCCCCCTCTCTTGTGAACATGCTGGGATAAGCTTTATATGTGTCTATTGTCCTTGTTTATGTATCTGGTATTCAGATTATTATAGCTGCTGCCAGAGATACCCCCGATCACGTGGCTCCACTGGCTTCAGGGAGGGAGAAACTTGCGTTACTGGATTCCCTAGAACTGTGTCAGTCAGACAGATAGTGCTTGGAAAGCTACCAGCCCCGGCTAATGCACAAAAAGACTGCAGCATACCCCCTAGTCTTTCTGAGAAGGAACCCTCTTTGCTTGTCCTGGAACTTTGGCCTGAGGGGAAAGCTTCACGTTGCGCACACAGCGTAGAGTGTAGTTGCTTTCAAGGAATGTAGGATGTGGGTGCTATCCTGGCATTCTCTGGCTGGCTGGCTTCAGCTTACCGGTATCTCTGAGAAAAGAGCTTATATTATTGTTTGAAGCCCCAGTTTTTGTAACTACCACCCACAGGACACCTCTAGGTTTTCTTACTCTGGTGGCCAGCAGGGTTGATGCTTGTGGTCCCACAGGACTATATTATTTGCATACTTGTAAAATCTGATGTCTGAGGGTCTGGCTTCTAGTCAGCCTGAATGTAGGTGTTGAGATCCTCTCTTTGGGAATGCTGACTGATCTTGGCACATCACTAGCTACTGGGAGCTATTAAAAATATGATAGGCTGAGTGGACAAGCACAAGGATTTGAGTGAGAGACACTTAAGAGCTGGGACAGGGTTGAATAACAAAATATATCTTCTATGCAATGCTACTCTTTCAAGGCAAAGAGAAGTGGTGGTTATATCTACTGTATAGAAATAAACACAGAGGGTCAAGCAAAATGAAAAATAGAGGAACCCATTCCAAATGAAAGAATAAGGTAAAATTGGGGGGAGGATCCTCAATGAAATGTAGATAAATAGTTTACCTGATAAAGAATTAAAAATGATCGTCATAAAGATGCTTACCAAACTGGAAGAAGAATGTGTGATCACAGTGAGAAGTTAAACAAAAAGAGATGGAAAATATTAAGAAGTACTAAACAGAAGTCACAGAACTGAAGAACGCAATGACTAAATTGAAATGTAAAGTAGAGGGGTTCAGCAACAGACTAGACAAAGCAGAGGAAAGAATCATTTAATTTAAAGATGGAGCAATAGAATTATTCCAATCAGGATGAAAAAAAGAAGAAAGAATGAAACAAAGCAGGTTGCCTAAGAGACTTAGAGGACAATATCAAACTGACATTCCCAAGATAGGGCTCCCAGAAGAAGACGAAAAGGAGAAAGGAACAGACATATTATTTGAGGAAATGACAGCTGAAAACTTTCCTAAACTTAGAGAAGGAAACAAATATCCAGTTTCAAGAAGCCCAGAGAGACACATACTAGAATACATTATAATTAAAATGTCAGAAGTAAAAGACAAGGAGAGAATCTTAAAAGCAGCAGGAGAACGTGTACAAGGGACCTCCTTTCCCTCCCAATAAATTGTCAGCAGATTTTCCAGCAGAAACACTGCGGGCCAGAAGAGAGTGGCACAATATAATCAAAGTGCTGTAAGAAAAAAACAAACACAAAACCAAAAAACGTCCAAACAAGAATGCTCTGCATGTCAACATTATCATTCAGAATTGAAGGAGAGATAAAGAGATTTCCAGAGAAGCAAAAGGTAAAGCAATATATCAACACTAGATTGGTTATATAAGAAATGTGAAAGGGACTTTTTTATGCTCATAAGAAAGGGTAATTATTACTAATGAGAACACATATGAAAGAATCTCATTGGAATGTTGAATCTACAATCAAGTTAGTGGATTAAATTATAAAGTTATAAAGTTAACAGAAGATTAAAGACAGCATAATAAATAGAACTATAATTATAATTATGAGGTAAAAAGTGCACAAAATAGACATAATTTGTTTGCATTTATAAATATAAATTTCTACCTCAAGAAGTAAGAAAAGGCAAGTGAACAATCTAACTTTATCCTCCAAGGAGCTAGAAACAATGAAGCCCAGTTAGTAGAAAGAGGGAAATATAAAAAATGGGAGCAAAAACAAATGAAACAGACTAAATAACTATAGAAAAGGTCAATAAAACTAAGAGCTGTCTCTTTGAAAAAATGAAATTGACAAACCTTTAGCTAGAATGACCAAGACAAGAGAGAAAACTCAAATAAAATTAGAAGTGAAAGAGAAGTTATAGCTGATATCACAGAAATACAAAGAATTATAAGAGACCATTATGAACAATTATATACCAACAAATTGGCCAACCTAGAAAAAACAGATACATTCCTAGAACATACAACCTGCCCAGACTCTTCCATGATGAAATAGAAAATCTGTATAGTAAGAAGATTAAATCAGTAATCAAAAACCTCTCATAGAACAAAAACTCAGGGGTGCTGGAGTGTCAGTCAATTAAGTATGAAGTCTGCTCGGATTCTCTCTCACACTCTGCCCCCCCCCCACTGCACCCTTGCTCACTCTCCCCCTCCTTCTCTCTAAAAAACAAAAACAAAAACAAAAACAAACAACAACAACCAAAAAAACAGAGAGGGGCGCTTAGGCGGCTCAGTTGGTTAAGCGACTGCTTTCAGCTCAGGTCATGATCCTAGAGACCTGGGATCGAGCCCCACATCGGGCTTCCTGCTTCTCCCTCTTTCAGTCCCTCTGCTTGTGTTCCCTCTCTGGCTGTGTTTCTCTCTGTCAAATAAATAAATAAAATCTTTAAAACAAAAAGAAAGAGAAAAACAAGCTCAGAACCAGATGGCTTTACTGGTGAATTCTGCCAAACACTCACATAAGAATTAATGCCATTCTTTCTTAAACTCTTCCCAAAAAGTTCAAAGAGGAGGGAACACTTCCAAACTCAGTTCAGGAGACTGGCATTACCCTAATACCAAAACTAGACAAGGAGACGCAACAAGTAAAGATTACAGACCGGTATTCCTGGATGAACATAGATGCAAAAATCCTCCACAGAATATTAGCAAACCAAATTTAGCAATTCATTAAAATTGTGTACACCATGATCAAATGGGAATTTTTCTAGGGATTCAAGGATTGTTCAACATCAGCAAATCAGTCAGTGTGATACACCACATTAACAAAATGAAAGATAGAAATCATATTATCATCTCAATAGGTGCAGAAGAAGCATCTGACAAAATTTACTATCCATTGATGAGATCCATTATTAAGATAAAAACTCTCAAGAAAGCAATTACAAGGGAAGCCTACATCAACATAGTAAAGACCATATTTGATAAGAAGCTAACATTGCTAACACAGTCAATGTTATACTCACTTGTAAAAAGGTGCAAGCTTTTCCTTTAAGATCAGGAGCAAGACAAGGATCCCCACTTTCACCACTTTTATTAAATATAGTACTGCACCTACATAGAGATTTAGACATGAAAGAGAAATAAAAAATATCCAAGTTGGAGAGAAGTAAAACTGGCATTACTTACAGATGACATGATATTACATACAGAAAACCCTGAAGAGTCCATCAGAAAACTGTTAGAATACATGAGTTCAATAAAGATACAGGGTACTAAATTAATACACAAAAATCTGTTGGTTATTTTTTTTTGCACAAATAATGAACTATCAGAAAGATTCAGAAAACAATCTCATTTGCAATTGCATAAAAGAATAAAACACCTAGGAATAAATTAACCAAGGAGGTGAAAGACCTGTACTGAAAACTATACGACATTAGTGAAATAAATTGAAGACAAAAATGTAAGATAGTCCATGTTTATGGATTGGAAGGATTAATATGATTAAAATGTCCATACCACCTAAAGCAGTATAAAGATTCGGTGCAATCCCTATCAAAGTTACAATAGCATTTTTAAAGTAATGGAATAAATGAATCTAAGATTTGTATAGAACCACAAAAGATCCTGAATAGCCAAAGAAATCTTGAAAAAGAACAAAGCTGGAAATATCGTGTTTCTTGATTTCAAACTATATTACAAAGCTATAGTAATTTAAAAGGTATGATATTCATATAAAAACAGACGCACAGATCAATAGAAGAGAATAGAAGCCTAGAAATAAGCCCGAGCATATTTGGTCCTTTAATTCATGACAGAGGAGCCAGAGACTGTGGAAAGGACAGTCTCTCTGATAACTGGTTTTGGGGAAATCGGACAGACACATGCCAAAGAACAAAATTGGACTGCTGTCTTACATCACACACAAAAATCAACTCAAAATGGATTAAAGACCTGAATGTAAGACTTAAATTCCAAAAACTCCTAGAAAAAAAATAGAGGTTAAGTTTCTTGACATAGGTCCCGGTGATGAATTTTTGGATTTGACACCAAAAAGCTAAGACAACAAAATATAAAGTAAACGAATTGGGACTACATCAAGCTAAAATTTGCATAACAATGGAAACCATCAAGAAAAGACAAGGCATCTTACAGAATGGGAGGAAATAATTGCAAGTGATATATCTGAAAAGTGGGTCGATATCCAAAATATGTAAAAAACTTATGCAACTCAACACTCCCCCAAAAAATCCAATCAAAAATGGCAGAAGATCCAAATAGACATTTTTCTAGTGAAGTTATACAGGTGGCCAACAGGTGTATGAAAAGGTTATGAACATCACTAATCCTCAGGGGAATACAAATCAAAACCACAATAAGATATCACCTCATACCTGTTAGAATGACTGTTATCAACAAGACAAGAACTCTTGACACGGATGCGGAGGAAAGGGAACCCTTACACTCTATTTGTGGGAATGTAAATTGGTGTAGCTACTGTAGAAAACAGTACAGATATGCCTCAGAAAGTCAAAAATAGAACTGCCATACAATCCAATCATTCCACTGCTAGATATTTATTCAAAGAATACAAAAATACTAACTCAAAAGGATATCTGCACCCACATGTTCATTACAGCATTATTTATAATAGCTAAGATAGGGAAACAGCCTGTGTCCATTGATAGATGAATGGGTAAAGAATCTGGTATATATGTACAATGGGATATTATTCAGACATACAAAAGAGTGAGATCTAGCCATTTGAGATGGCATGTATGGGCTTCAAGGGTATTAGGCTAAGTGAAATAAGTCAGGGAAAGACAAGTACCATATGATTTCACTTATATGTGAAATCAAAAATTTAAAAAAAAAAAGAAAAAACAAGCTCAGTGATTCAGAGAACAGAGTGGTGGTTGCCAGAGTTGGGGGTTGGGATTGGGAGAAATGGGGGAACTGTTTTGTTGTTGTTACTGTTTACTTTAAACACATTCACTAATTCATAATAAAAAAGAAAGAATTTGAAGAACACAGTTTTCAACCTTTAAGGATCATGTGATCAAATGTTTTCATTTTACAAATAATGAAGGTGAGCCCCAAAGTTTCTTGATTTGCTTGAGGTGACATGCCTAGTTAATTCATGCAAGGCTGGAACTGAAGCTCATCTCTTTTCATCTTGGGTATCGGGGTACAGAGCAGTTGAATTGGAATCAGGAGACCAGAGTTCATTGCCTCACTTCATTATATATCATTTCAAGCAGATCTCTTAACCTCTAAAAGAATAATTGTCTCATCTATCAAAAAAATAAAACAACTTTTCTGTCCTTTCTACCCTTGAGGGTGGGAGTGTCAAATATATGGACAGGATTTGTGAGCTGTAAGCAACTCTGCAAATGCAAGCTTGGATTGTTGTTGCATCATTCATTATGAAGTGGTTTAGAAATAATTCACACTGGTATTGTCCTTAATAATGACAAAGATATTATTTATTCCAGTGATTTATGCTTAATCATTCAATGATAGGTAAATAATTGTGCTGCTTTCAACCCTCTGATGTTCAGATCAATGGGCCAAGCAAGTTAGTTCATGGTTTCTTCAGGTTGGCATTTGTCATCCCACTATTAAATATTGTCCCTTAAAACTTATGTTAACAGCGAAGACTTGAATTTTTTTACATGACAACTCTATTATTTTCATGTAAGTGGATTTCTGAGAGAGGCCAGAGTTTGGGGTTAGAGGTAGGGCTCTTCTTAGGCCACCAGAAGACCCAAAAGGTGTTAGACCCACCAGAAAGCTTTTCAGCTGAAATTTTGAATTTTATCATGATTCTAGTGCTGCTTAATTCAGAGACTGTCCCAGGTAATTTGTCATATATAGTGTGGCCTGGTGATCCCTATAAACCATATCAAAGAGGAAATATATAAGGTTAACTGCCAGATACTACAAAAAGCAAAAATACATGCTAAATCATAAGCTGGGGAAATGTCAGCCTCCTAAAACCAGATTTCAAATTTGAAAGTCTTTTTGGTGGCTGTAGTTCAGTTCTTCAGTTTATGGGTGTGATGAATTTTGAAGAGAGTTGGAGACTATGCCAAAATGAAGGACATTTTATGGCTTAGATAATGGGAGCTATTATCTAAACTGAAGGGTTTTAAACATAAAAGTGATTAGGATGAATCAAGAATGAAACATGCTCCATTATCCTAGTATGGGTATTATGTTTAAATGTAAGATAGGAGGAAACTGGCCTAGGACAATAAAACAAAAGACTTAGGGAAAATTATGCAAAGAAAGATCTTCATTTCAGTGCTATTTGGAAGGCAAACAATTTTAAGTGATACAAGCACCTAAAAACCAAGGCAGTGATGAAGTAAAAGGTCATATGGTCAATCTGTAGACTATCTCTGGAACATGATGTTTTTATGAACATTATGTGGCAACATGAAAAAAAATGTTCATAATATCATATTAAACAAGATACCAAATTCTATGTTACTCCAATTATATATCCATAAATTACAAACTAGGTAAAATGACTCTACTACACTGAAGCACATACTACATTAAAATTATGTTTTGTTTTGTTTTTCTTTTCTTCAATTGCAGTGTTCCTTCTGCCTGGAATGTTCTTTCTCAGTTCTTTGCAGAGCCAGTTGTTTCCCATGTTCTCCTCTCAGTGTGGAGGTTGCCTCCTCAGAGTTACCCTGATGTACCTCACCCCATTATTCCCATCACAGTACCCCATTGATGCTTCCAGAGAACATCCACAGTTGGTCCGGCATTCCTGGGGAACAGAGACAACCTCTCTTTCATCCCCACAGTTTGTATAGCACCGAACACCACACCCAGCATACAGCAGACACTAGAGCATTTGTTGGCGGATAATCCTGATTGAATTAACCAAGGGATAATAGAAATGTTTGCCCTAAATTGAACTGAAAAGATTATGACTAAATTGAGCTCTGTTTTTTTTGTGGTGGAAAATTGTCCTTTAGCAAGAACAGAATTTTACCTGCCAGAGCTCTGCCTCCTCAGCACTGAGGCACATACAGAGTTGATTAAGAACCAGAGGGTAGGGCGTCTGGGTGGCTCACTGTGTTAAAGCCACTGCCTTTGGCTCAGGTCATGATCTCAGGGTCCTGGGATCGAGGCCCGCATTGGGCTCTCTGCTCAGCAGAGAGCCTGCTTCCCCCTCTCTCTCTGCCTGCCTCTCTGCCTACTTGGGATCTCTCTCTTTGTCAAATAAATAAATAAAATCTTAAAAAAAAAAATCAGAGGGTGACTGGGGAGAGTGGAATTTGGAGTCAGGGATGGCAAGTGATTTTGAAGGTATGATTCCTGGATCTTGGTGACACCAAGAGGACACCTTTCTGTCACAGCCCAAAGCTTAGATTCCCCCAGAACCCAGGGTCTCTCTGTGGTCAGCCCTGGACTCCCCACTTCCTCTGTCTCCCTAGCTCTCTTTGCTGCACTTCCTTTCTGCCAAGAGAGCCATTTTGCTTCTCTCTTTCTCTCAGGGCTTGTAGCTACAACTCATTCATTTGCACTCTAATTTTGCATTGCATGGATATACCACAATTTACCTCTTTTACTACTGATAGAAATTTCTGTAGAATCGATTGCTGGGCCGTAGGCTATGAGCATCTTGAACATTACCATGTGATGCCAAATTGTTTTCCAAGGGGGTTGTGCGGTTTTCAGTCCCACCAGCAGTGGGTATGACCACCACTTCATTTTATCCCTCTCGGTACTGTTGCCATTTTGGGGCCCAGTGATTCTTGGTGGGGGTTGTCTGTGGGCAGTGGGATGCTCAGCAGCACTCCTGACCTCTCCCTACCAGATGTCAGTAGCACCCTCCCCCACCATAAAAACTGAAAATGTCTCCAGACATGGCTGATGTCCCCTGAAGGAGGAGAGGCAAAACCATTCTCCACTGAGAGCCATTCTCCCTGAGAACTGTTCTGTGTCTTTGCCAACACTTAGTATTATTACCCAGCGTTCTGTTTGTTCCTGCTAACACCGCAAGTCTAGGCATGTTGGTCCAGGCAGATTAGGCCTCAGAGGAGGATTCTCCCCAGGCACCCAAACACAGCTTCCGGTTTCCGTTAAGGTGTTTTCCCACAACTGTCTTCTGGTGTATGTGTTGCCTACGTGAGCAGCCCCCACTTTCTTCCATAACAAGTTATTTCATTTGCAATGTTCAGGGCTTCCCTGGTGTACCGTCCCACATGCTCAAAGTTTTAATTTGGGCAGACCCTTGGAAAGAAGGGATTCCAAGGAGACTGCAGGGCAGGGGTTTAGGATTCTGAGCAAACCCTACCTGAGTGTTATTTAAATAGGGTGGGCATCTATAAGCCACCGTGGAGAACTGCCAAGAATGGGCACTTGATTTGCAACAGGAACTGTAATAAGCAGGATAAGGAGCAGAGTCTTTCTCAGCCACCAGAACCTCTAGCCTGTGTTTTATACATTTGTGTTACAACGTATAACAGTAAGAATATACAATCATGAGTTAGGTTTGTTTGGTGCCTTATTATTTGGTCCAACTCAGCAAAGACAAAGAAAAGGAGACAAATAGGAACCTGGGGTTAAACAACCTCGCAAGTCTCAGCTGGAAAGAGGCAGACCCTGGATTCATACTCAGCTTTTCCTCCAGGGCCCATTTTCTTACCCTTTCCTGCCCCTCCTCCTCTTGTGCTTATGAGCTATATTTAAAACTGGAAACACAGCAGCAGTTTGGAACTTTTTACACCATTTGGCACCATAGCTGTTCTCCAGGATGAGCCACCACATATTGTTGAAAGGGATTAATTCATCCATCATGAAAAAATATTTACCTGCCCCATGGGGAGCTGTTCAGTGCTTTGCATCCCCATAGAATGGATCTGTACACACTGAAGCATTTGAAATTGAGTTCTTGCCCATGGGTTTGCAATTGCTCTCTCATTGTTTGCTGTGCCTAACTTGCTTTATATTGTTTGTTTTCTTAGGCATCGCTATGCTTAAAGCAGGTGTTCAATTGGCACTTGTTTTGTTCTGTTGAGATATGCCCATATTTAAGGTATCTAAGTTTTGAGAATCCAGACTTACAAAACAGATAAATTATTCAGTCTTGGTATGCAGGAGCAGGTCCTTACCAGTTTACAAGGCTGCCTCTAAATAACAGGATTCTTTGAATTGGAATTCGTCTAATGCAATTACTGCTTGACAGAGAAACTATGACTTAAGATGTTAAGGTACCTGAGAAATAAAAATGAAATTTCCTTTAAAATGAGAAGTCAATAGGAAAATTGAAACTTTAAACAAATAACAGCAGCAGCAAAATTAAACTCCACTCTTCATTATACCTTTTCAAGAACGCATAGGTGTATATCAGCCTAGCATCTCTGGATTATAAAATTTCTTGGGCAGAAGTTGTGCATTTTAAAGTTCTATTACCAAATGGTTTTTATTTTGAGGTTTCCCTCCAGCAAAAATATAAGGCTGGCCCGCCTTAGTGTTGGCCAACAACTTCTAATGGTAAGGAAGTATAATGATAAGGGTTTCTAAGATGTCTGGGGACTTTTGGCAAGTGAAGTATTCATCCCCACTTTCCCATGGGCATTTTTTTGTTGCCTTTTCGAGCTCGGAAATGTAGGAAGGGTTATAGTCCAGTGGCATCAGGCAGAGTTTTGAGCTGCTGACAAATGAGGGCTCCGGCTCACCCCCCTTGTGCCTCTACTAATGGAGGCGATCAAGTTAAAGCACGAGAAACAACTGTGATCTGAGAACAGCAGGATAAATGGGACCCTCAGGGCCGGTCGCCCAGGCATACGCCCAGCAGCTTTCCTCACTTGGAGTGTTGGTCCTCTCATTCCCCCCAAGGTTTCCAAAGTGCTGTTCATGGTGCTTTCTTTTTCACTTTTAAGTTCTTTGAAATTTAATTTTCCATCTTTTCTAAACATATAAAGGTAGAACATTTTAGAACACGTTTCGTCTCTGTTGAGGGGAGCAGCATACCTGAGTTTCCTTGGGCTGTTCTGTTTTACACCTCGCCTTTTATGGAAGCAAAAACGTCGCCCTTGTTCTCTAGTGCCACCTTTATGTCACCAGACCTTCACAATAATGCATTTTCTTCCGTGGAAAACAATAACATATGGCTGTTTGGGGGCTCCTACTCTTGAAAAGCACTTGGTTTACACACACAGTTATTTTAACTGCAGAAAGTAATTTAAGAGGAGCCGCAAGTGGCTTGGAAAGCTCTCAATTTTCTGGCTTGTCTTCTTAAAAGACTATATGTTGTGAAGACGTAAAGACTTGAGTGGAATATTTCCTAAATTAAAAAAAAAAGTCACATCAAGGAAGTTGATTCAGTGTTTCCTTAAGAGCAAAGATGTGGCATCCGGTGTGGAGGTTGCACAGTCACCCTCCCAAGGATGTTCGAGAAAAAATTTAGAGCTTCTGTAGATCATTTTGATTTTTTTCCTCTCATAGTAACACTGTATTTACAAGGATAAATAAATGTTGCACTTCTTTTTCCAAAAATAAATAAGATGCTGCGGCTTAAAGTATTGCATTTATACTTCTGCTTTCCATAGAGCAATCCCTTTTCAACTTAAGATGCTATAACTCTTGTAAATGTGGGTATGGTACTTTTTAAATTCAGAAATATTTTTCCATGTAGATATTTAATCTTCAGCACAGTGCTTTATGTGAATTTTAAATGCAGTAATTAAATGACTTCTCACAAAAACAAAACAAAACAAAACAATAATAACAAAAAAAAAACCATGTCTCTGCTAACACCATTCCTTGACTGTGGTAGAAATATATAAAGCTTTCAAAATGTTTTTTATCGGCCTTTTGCCGACTTAGGTAGAACATCCTTTCTGAGGAGGTTAGTGGTATGGTTGGGAAAAAAGGCTTTGGAGAGTGGTGAATGTGTAATGATAGCTTCTACAAATCTGCAAGAGGACACAAAATAAGAATGAGAAGGAGCAAGTACAAATCTGATCCCTGTATCGTCCCTTCGGGAGGGGAGTTTTTGAGTACAAACCTATATTTCAAGAGTTTTTCAAGAAATTAAGAAACAAAAAAAAAAAAGAAAAGGAAAAGAAATCAAGAAACATCTGTACTCCTTTACCTTAGCTGTGGCTCCCTAGCATCTGTAGGCAAAGATGTCTGTGCAGATGCCAACGCTGCACCTCTCTCCTTACCTGGTGGCATAAAAATACAAAGTAAATCTTCCTTGGACAAGACTGAGCCTTGGGGGCTACAGTAACTTTTCAAAGCCTGAATCCCACTGGAGAGCTCCTAAGAATTAATTTTTACCTGCCACATATGCTGTCTGCTACTGTGACGGCCACTGTGCTTTGCTCAGTCGTGTGTTGACATATAATGTGGACAGTGGAATGCTGCGTGCTGCTTTTCCAGCTTTGGTTGGCAGGGTCGAGTCTCAGAGCATCTGTGGTAGAGTGATGTGTACCATGTAGTATTTGCCGGGCCCAGTGGTTGACACACGGACAGGGGGCCTGAATGTTTGAATCAGAAATTGGACTAGAGGTATGGAATGAAGTTTAAACTCAGTTTTGAATTTACTGTTTCTAAGAGTGTAGTGTTTGGATATATTTTTAGGTGGACTAATTTTTGTGAGCGCATAGAACAGGGCTTTAGGGGCAAGACCGTTCAGATGAGTCCTGGGTATTGGCCCCAGTCTCGTAGAGGATGTCAATGAAGCGGTTACTAAGCAGTTCATTAACAAGCATAAGGCAGTTCTTTTTGCTAATATTATATGTAAAGCCAGATAGCCTCCCTAGAAATAGCTTATCATGTGAGTATTTCCTAAAGGAGAAAATTCTGGAACTGAACCTTAGACTGAATATGGAAAGTTCTAAGAGTTGAAAAAGTAGTAGGTGGGAAGAAGAATGAGGAAACTGTGTGGCTTGGAACACATTGGAAGGAAAGTTATTGGCTAAAGGGATTTCAGTGCTGGCCGGAGTTGATCTTTGATACATGTCATTCTCAAAGTTCTCCAAATTCATAGGTTAAAGTCCCAGCCTCCAATAACCCAAAACATGACCTTATTGAAAATAGGCATTGAAGATGTAATTAGTGAAGATGAGGTCCTAGTGCAGTGGGGTCAGCCCTGAGTCCAATGACTGGGGTCCTTACAATAAAAAAGGAAATTTGGACCCAGACATACACACAGGGAGAAGGCTATGTGAAGATTACAGCTTTGTAGCCTTAAGCTGGGAAAATGCCCTGTTATAACCCTTGCCTACTGCTTTCAAAGCCAGCATGACCCTATTGATTCTTTGATTTGGACTTCTGCTAAGTCACCTGTTTTGTGGTCCTTTTTTACAGCAGCCCAGGCAAAATGATACTGCTCTAGAATCTTTGTTCAAATGCAGTCCTATTTAGAAATTCAATACTTAAAACCCATCCATGTGGAAATGCTCTCGATGATGGAGGGAGAGGGGCTCAGGTACCCCCATCATTTACCTTTATTGCCTCCCTTCCCTTTGCTCCCCCTTCTAACTATGACCTAGGGTGACCCCTAAGAACAATTGCCAAGCTGTTATTTAATTCATGAGCCTTACTCCTCATGCTAACCTACAGGATTTGCCATTCCACAGTTGAACTGCCCTTCTCACAGTCACCTCAACTTACCTGTTTCTGCCCCTGACACATTGTTTCACTTTTTTTGAAATGCTTACTTCTTCTTTATATAGTACTTTCCTTTAAAAAAAAAATGTTTTTGGGCGCCTGGGTGGCTCAGAATGCTAAGCCTCTGCCTTATGCTCAGGTCATGATCTCAGGGTCCTGGAATTGAGGCCGGCATCAGGCTCTCTGCTCAGCAGGGAGCCTGCTTCCTCCTCTCTCTCTGCCTGCCTCCCTGCCTACTTGTGATCTCTCTGTCAAATAAATAAATAAAATCTTTTAAAAAAGTAAAAAATAAAAATAAAATAAAATAAATGTATTTGAGAGAGAACAAGCAAGAGTGCATGTGTGTGCATAAGCAAGAGAAGGGGCAGAGGGAGACAGAATCCTCAAGCTGACTAACACCTGAGCCCGAGGTGCGGCTTGATCTCAGCACCCTGGGATCAGTCTCATGAGATTAGATTGGTCCCATCTTTATAATCCAAAATGATTCTCCGTATTTAAAAATCCGTAACCTTGGGGCGCCTGGGTGGCTCAGTTGGTTAAGCGACTGCCTTCGGCTCAGGTCATGATCCCGGAGACCCGGGATCGAGTCCCACATCGGGCTCCCTGCTCAGCGGGAAGCCTGCTTCTCCCTCTCTCACTCCCTCTGCTTGTGTTCCCTCTCTAGCTGTGTTTCTCTCTGTCAAATAAATAAAATCTTAAAAAAATAAAATAAAAAAACGTAACCTTAATTACAGCTGGCAGATCCTTTCTGTCAAATTCACTCGTTCTGGGGATTGGGAAGTGGGCGTCTTTTAGGTGCCATTATCCAACCCACCAGTCTTTAAAAGCCAAAGCCTTGTGTTGTATGTGTTCTTTGTTCTCTCCCTCCTTTACCCCCACCGCCTGTGCCTTAGAACAGCAGTAGGTTCTCAATAACTTTCATTGTCGACTGAGTAATGGAAAGATTGATAATCTCTGAGACACTTTTTTGTGTTATTAAACCAGTGGTAACATTTGGGAAGGTAGTTTTGTTGCTTGAATACATAAAGGATTGATACCATAAAAAAACTGAACTATACAGATTAGCAAAGGGTAGAGCAAATGTGGATATGAGGTAATAGGTTATGTGACTCTTGGGTTGTGGCAGTGGAGACCGCATTCGTCTGGGACATGAATAGGACACCTGGGTGCTCCTGTCATGGTGGGTGGTGCCTTATTTTTGTGTCTGGTATAAAATCTCCGTGTATCTTTGAATGAGCAGATGAATGAATGAATTTTCGTAACTCATAATTCAAAATGAGTTCAAAAGGTGAAACCTCCATTCTGAAGACTAAAGTGTGTGTTGCTATTCATGTCTTAAAAATAAATGGAGGAAAATTCGTAATCATCTTGGATTTCCTTTAACAGCCCCGAAAAAATTATCTGTAGGCAGCAGTTTGTTTTCTTCCTATTTGCCCACATTACCTGGTTCTGCAGCTGCATCCAATATACCGAAATCAAAGAACACAATGATAGCAAATATACTCAGCGCTTGCCTCAAATAGGTTTCAATGAAAACCTCCCTAACCAAGAGCAAACAGAAAGGAGAGATGGGATATTTTGAATTTCCTAAAGGACAGTTGTCTGATTTCTGCTTAGCTTTGTATGTATGGAGCAATACTTCTCTCTCTGGCTACACATACCCTCTTTCATTTAGAAGCATATTCACCCTTCAGTTGAATTGCATAAAATATTTATACCATATAACATCTATACTACTCAGTGCTTTATGAGATAAAACATTAGCTAGTATACCTTCATTTATATAGGATGACTTGTGAGGCAAATGGAGAATCTTTTTCTCAATTGGAAAACACCTTAATTTATTGGATTACATGAATTTTTTTAAATGAAAATGCCAAAATTAATTAAATAAGCATTTCCATTAATAGGACATATGTAATAGTGTTATTTACAGTGCTCCACCAATAACATGCAATCTCTGTTTCTTTTTTTCTTTTATATACCCTTTCAATGTTTCTCAAAAATGGGAGCCAAATAAAAACAAACAAACAAAAACTACTAGCATTTTAAATACCTAAGGTGCTCATTAATATGGAGATTCCTGGGCCACATTCAAATCTTCTGAGTTATATTATCTGGGAGTATATTTTAAGAATAAGCAAATAAACACACACACAAAAAAGACTCTTTACCAAAAATAAAAACAAAAAACAAAAATAATCAAACAAAAAACCAAAAACAAACAGAAAAATATCCTTCCAAACAAAAATGCAGAAACCTTGAATCAAAGCACATAATGGAGTACTATTTTCACAACAAACACTCAATAAAATTGGCTACATATAGTCTCCTTCCTCTTTTGAAATCTGTAAACCCTGTGCAGATGGGAACTTTTTCCGCTGTGTATTATTAATGCCCTGAAGTAGGTGCAAAGTACTGGTTCTTTAGAGGCATAGTTTTCCATAGGCCATGGGTATACACCTTGCAGGATCTGTTGAATGTCAGTGTTGTGCTACTGCAATGACTATGCTTGAGGCTGGGTGGGTACAAAAAGTAGATCACCATTTGGTAGACCCTTTGGTTACCTACAGTCTACTTTGAGAAATGAGGCATATATACCTAGATGACAGATGTGAGGTGTCAGCAATGACTGCTGAAAGTATCTGAGGCAATGGGAAGTCATTGTAGGTTGGCACAGTGGCCAAAATAGGACAGAAACTTGGTTCTGATACATGCTTATGCAAATGAATAGCAAATGGTTTCAAGGAAAGAGATTAGGATGACACAGAGTTGGAGATTCTCAGAATGTGTTCCAGGTATAGGTGAATAGCTCCTAGAATAGAGAGTCCATACAAATATGTGATAAGATTAATTTGAGAACTTTGCTTGGGACCAGCTTGTGAAGACTCTCACATACAAAAAGAGAAATGTGGATTTTCTTAGTTGGGTAGTAGAATGTTATGCAATACAGAGAAAGTCATGGTCAGAGACTTAAGATGCTGTGGGATTATGGGAACAGGAAACTGGAGGTAAGAAAACAGGTTAGAAGGCTAATACAATCATGTAGGTCACAAATACTAGAATCATGAAGCAGAGTTCTGGAAATGGGGATGCAAAAGGGGTAGAAAGAAGTATTACTATGGAAGAAAAGCCAATACCCAACATGTAAGTGAATCTTCCTCTTTGGAATGTCTTTGCTTGTTGGGAATGGAAAACAATGGATATGAAAGCATATTTAGTCTATAAGGTTCCATATAAATTTTATTATTTTTACTTCTTTAGTACATGATTTGAGGTCACCTGTAAGATGTCTGGTACATGCTGTGTTAGGCTCTGAAGATATAAAACCAAGGGGTGGGGGAAAGACCTGGTCTATTCTAAGGGGCTTTCAGAATTGTGGAGAATATAAAAAGTTGAACCAACAATTACAAGAAGTCAAAAACTGATGCTGAGCTTACAAGTCTGGGTGCCTGGGAGGAAGCCGTTAATCACGAGAGGGAGCACAGCAGGATCAGCAGGCTTAGAAAGAGAGAAGGCAAGTTGACTTTTCCACTCGTTGAATTTAAGATGCATTGTACCAGCTGGAATACCTACAGGAAATAGATGACACATTTGAAACAGGATAATTCAAGAAGAGTTTATTACATAAGGACTGTTTACAAAAGTGAGGAAATAGGGACACTATAAGAGACAGTGCAGACATGAGAGAGTCTAAAGCAGTCAAATGATACCCTCCTAACTGAAGAGAAATGTAAGAAACATGTTCCCTGGAGGGACTAAGTCTTTGTATTAGTCAGAGTTCTCCATAAAGCCAAAGCTAACAGGATGTGTGTGTGTGTGCATTTGTTTGTGTGTGTCTATGTGTGTATTTTTCCTTTTTTCTCCCTCTCCCACCCCCCCATCTATCTTCTATTGAGATATTTATTTTGAGAAATGGACTCACATGATTGTGGAAGCTTAGACCAGAGACCCAAAGTACACCAGACCAGAGACCCAAAGGACAGTTGAAGTTCAAGTCCACAGGTACCTGTTGGTGATTCTCCTTCTGGAGAGGTCATTGTTTTTCTAATAAGGCCTTCAACTGATTGGACGAGGCCCACCCACAATTTATAAGGTCATCTGCATTACTCAAATTTCACTGATTTAAATGTTTATCTCATCTAAACAGTACCTTCACAGCAACATCTAGAATAATACTTGATCAAACATCTGGATACTACGGCCTTGACAGGTTGACACATGAAGTTAACCATCACAGTCCTGTAGAATGGGTCACTGTTAGAGGAGCAGTGACTTTTGGTGGAAAGAATTGTCTTTCAGGAGGAAGATGTGCACATGGTTCTCAAAGTGGTGCTCTGACTAGCCGCAACAGCATCACCCGGGACCTTGTTGGAAATGTGAATTCTCAGGCTTCACCTCAGCACTACTGAATCAGATGTGCCAGTAGTGGGCACAACAATGTGCATGTTCATAAGCCCTCCTCTGTGTGGTCTTGATGTGCTCTAGCACACAGCATTGAGAACTATTGAGTTAGGGAAGTAAATCTACCTCCCTGCATCCCCCCTCTAATCTCCTGCTGGGGCTGCTTTTGGGCCAGACCTGATAGGAATCCAGAAAACACAAAACCCATTAATGAGGGCCAGTTAGGGCAGCTTCCACAAATAGGGATCAGTGTTGAGAAGGGTAGAGAACGAGTCAGGGAAGGCAAAATGGAGGGTATCATGCCCGTGTACTAAAGAGCGTCCAGACCAGGCAGTCCCTCACAAAGAGATAATGGTTCAGATTATAGAGCAGATGGAATTGCTGAAGCAGAGACTTTAAGAAGAAAGAAAAGTAACCCAGATATAGATTCTCAGCCTAACATACATGTTGAAATCGTGGGACTTCTATAACCGCATTAATCTTGAACTCACACTACTGAACAGAATTAGCTTTTCACCTGGTCAAGACTGTTGAGTCAGAATCCTTAGTTTTCCAAACAGAACACTATCTCTGACTTGTATATGTCCGTCCTATAAAGCATATGCCTCTGTCTCTAACCCACCACACATTGGCTGTCTGCCCTTCTGGTGCTCATCAAAACACTCAACCAGGAATTTGATTGTGGTCTCTCTTGCACTTATCAAAGTCTTGCTTGAGACATCTGGTCTTTGAGAGAGATTGTGTTTAATGAACAAGCAATGCCACCATAACCTTTAAGTGTCGTTGCAGTGGCAAATTATATCATCAGAATGGAAGATACCTAATCCATATTATTTCAGACCCTTATAGAAATTACTGCATTAACATTTACGATACACATTTATCATACATGGGTTGCAATAGTACTACTAATCATAATTAAAAGAACTTCTCTGTGTCATTTATTGATAGATTGTTCAGTAAAATCTTACCAAACAATTACTGTCCACCAGAGAGTGGAAAGAAAATTCAGGCGTGGTCCTTGCCCTCAGGCTGTTCAT
>PITA01001341.1:72298-200479 GCA_004023965.1 Spilogale gracilis
TACTCGAGTAGTAAGGAAGTCTTCAAGGATGGGGAGCTATTAAGGTGGGCCTCAGAATGAATAGGAGTTGACTAAACAGACAAAGGGATGGGGATTCGCTGGGGGGGGGGGGGGCGTATATTCTAGGATGAGGAAGAAGAACAACAATGAGGAGGTGTGCCAGGAGCATGGCTAACCAGAGCAAATGGCTTGAAATGTGACTGGATTGAGTGGACTGGATTGCTAGCATCTCTGCATTGTATGCCTAGGGGACTAAACTTTATCCTAAAGGTAGAGGGAGTCCTTAAGGGTCTATGAGCCCTGGATTAATCTGGGGATAGTCGGATAGTTTGAGGCTATCAAACCAGTTTGTTTTTTGACTTTTTAAATAGAGCAGTTGTAGGTTTACAGAGAAGTTGAGCAAAAAGGACAGAGTTTCCATATTACCCTCCCCAACTCCCCAGTTGTCCCCGTGTTTAATATTTAGCATTAGTGTAGTACATCTGTTACCAGTTGATGAACCAATTATTGACAGAAGTCTATAGTTTATGTTCACAGGGTGCCTGGGTGGCTCAGTCCTTAAGCATCTGCCTTCGGCTCAGGTCATGATCCTGGAGTCCTGGGATCTAGCCCCGCATTGGGCTCCCTGCTCGGCGGGGAGCCTGCTACTCCCCCTCTCACTCTGCCTGCTTGTGTTCCCTCTCTAGCTATGTTTCTCTCTGTCAAATAAATAATAATAAAATCTTTATAGTTTATGTTCAGGTTCAATTCTGTAGGTTTCAACAGATGCATTACATCACATATCCACCATTGCAGAATTGTACGGAATAGTTTCACTGCCCTAACAGTCCCCTTTGTGATACCTGTTTATTCATCCCCTTACTCCTGAACTCCTGGCAATCACCGATCTTATTTAAGGGTTTTCTTTTCCAGAATGCCATAAAGTTCGAATCATATAGCTTACAGCATTTTCAGTACTTTGTCTTTTACTTAGTAATAAGCATTCAGTATTCCTCCATGCCTTCTCATGACTTGATGGCTCATTTCTTTTTACCACCAAATAATATTCCATTTTATGGATGTACCACAGTCTCTTTATCCATTCCTCTATGGAAGGATATTTTGGTTGTGTCCATGTTTTTGCAATTATGGATAAAGCTACTGTAAACATTCATGTGTAGGTTTTGTGTGGATGTAAATTTTCAACTCATTTGAATTAATACCTAGAATTGCAATTGCTAATTATTATTTACATTTATTTATTGTTTTTTGTTTGTTTATTTATTTATTGCAATTGCTGGCTTATTTAGGAAGCCCATGTTTAGCTCTGTAATTCACTGCCAAACTGTCCTCCCAACTGGCTATGTCATTTTGCCTTTTCATCAGCAATGAATGATAATTTCTGCTGTTCCACATCCTCACCAGCATTGCATCTTGTCATTGTTTTGGATTTTAACCATTCTAAAAAGTGTATAGTATCACATTGCTCTTTTAATGTCTAGTTTTCTTTTTTTAATTTTTTATCCACTTATTTTGTCAGAGAGAGAGAGGGAGAGAGAGAGAGGGAGAAAGAGAGAGCGAAAGAGCACAGCAGGGGGAGTTCAGGCAGAGGGAGAAGCAAGGAGCCCAGAGTCCCAGGACTCTGGAATCATGACCCAAGCCAAAGGCAAACGCTTAACCAACGAAGCCACCCAGTTGTCCCTAATTTCTAGTTTTCTAATGACATATGGTGCTGAGCATTCTTTCACAGCTCTTTTACCATTTGTATAACTTTTATGGTGAGATGTCTGTTCTGGCCTTTTTAATTGTATTGTTTGTTTACTTATTGTTGAGTCTTAGGAGTTCTTTGAATATTTTGGATACCAGTCCCTTATCAATATGTGTTCTGCAAAGATTTTCTCCCAGTCTGATTTGTCTTCTCATTCTCTTACCAGTGTCTTTTACAGAGAATAGGATTTTATTTTTTTCTTTTATTAGGATTTTAATTTTAATGAAGTCCAGCTTATTAGTTTCTTCCTTCCTGGATCATGCTGTTGGTATCATATCTGAATCACCTAGATTTTCTCATATTTTTGTAAACATTTTATTGATGTGAATGTGCATACAAAAATATGCATATTCATAGAGTTCACTGAATTTTCACAAACAAAACCTGTGAATGAGTGACCGAATCAACAAATAGAATGTTACTGAATGCTTATCCCTCAGTTTGAAAGGAATGTTAACATGGGACAGTTAATTTATACTTTAAGCAACAGACAAACAAAATAAAGTAAGTCTTCCTTGAAAGGAATACCACTGATTAGATTTTAAATATCTTCAGGATGGGAATCTTGTCTTATTCTGAATTGAATTGGCAATACCTATTGAGTGCTTGGCATGAAATAAGCAATTAATAATCCATGAATTAATTAATGCAAGGAGTGTTCTCCATTAGGGTTAGGAAAACAAATCACCATTTCAATGGGCAAGATAATCAAAGAACTCATGATGGAGGAAAAAAAGTGGATGGAAAAAAAGTCCATTATAGACTAAAAGTTACATGACATTAGTCAGTCAGGGATAGGTATTTGTTGAGCACATATTACTTGTAATTCAACAAGCAAATAGAATGGCTCTTGGCAGAGAAGGGGTGATGGTGTGGGGAGATAGGAGGGATGCGTAGGGTGCAGAATAGAGACCTGGCACCAAGACCCATCAGCGGTTCTTCGCTGACTTTGACAATGATCTAACTCTGGGTATAGTTTTGTATCTGATTTTGATAACCAGTTCTAAAGGGAACATGAAAGTAACAGAAAACTGAGGCAGAAATGATCAAAAACTGGTAAATAAGCCACAAAAATATACGACATACCATACATTCAGTGTAGATAAAAGACTGTCCTTGTGTGAGCAGTGGGGAGTCTGTTAATAAAAGGCTAAAGCCAACCTAATTATGTTCTCCTGTAATAAAGCATTTTTAGGAAGGGTTATGAGACTAATTGTTTCTTAGATTTATAGAGGTCTAAATAATAAAGGAATTAAACTAAGGCACACAATATTTTGATCCAGCATAAGGAAAAACTTCTTGACCACCAGACTGTTAAACAGCTAAAATAGAGAAATTATACAGTTCACACACATACATACACACATTTGTTTTTTTTGTTTTGTTTCTGGTTTTGTTTTGAGACCATGAAGAAAGGGGGAGGTAGGCAATTGAGCTACTGAAGCACTTGTCCACCTGTTAGCAGAGACCAGTGTGAAAAAGTCGTGATGCCCCCAAGTGCCAGTTTTACTTTAAGAAAAGGCAAAAATAATGGAAATGTAAAAATTAAATATTAAGAATATGAAACGCACAAGATGAACTGAGGACAAGCTGACATTTAATTAAATAACAAACTCCTTAAAGGCCCTAGCAGAAGAGCTTTAAAGGGTGTGTGTTACATTTGCATAAGCATTGCAATGTGAAGCCGGCAATATACTGCCTTTCAGATTGGTTACCAGTCAATAAAAGTTGGTATAAAACAGTGAAAATGACTTCCCCATTACCCACAACCCTATAAGCCTTTGGCTTTTGCTAGCAGCCGAAGCTTCTCTGCAGACTCCAGAACACCACTTTTAGAGGCGAATTCCATCACCCTGATGGCATTTTCTAGTTTTATTTGATCTTGAAAAACATTTCATTATGTTTAATTTAGGGAAATGAGATTTCTTTAATTACTATCAGTAGCAGCTATTAGAAGCTCAATTACATTTGCAAATTCATTTTTAAAAGCTTTATGGTTTTCAGATAAAAATTTCTAGTTCTAACTGTGCCCATTAAAAGTTACTGTTCCTCCCTTTGGTGCCCATGCTTCCAAGAGAGAAGGTGCATTTTATAGTGCAAAATAAATAATGCTAGAAGCTAAGGATGAGCCTAAAAAGGGCTTAGGATTACACATCTGAATCAATTTGGTATTTCACTAAATAATTGGTTTATCAAATATGTTTATAGGTTCTCTTCTGTTGGGGCTTCATGTACCCTAAGCTCTACAGTTTGAAAGGTCAGGGTGTCCTAGTGGGATGAGAGACAGCTTGGCAGCAAGGAATGCAGATGATCCTCATCTGGTTACCTGCTTAACCCCGGGTTACAGTACTACAGTGAGTAATATATCTTCACTGGCATGTCTAACACAGCATCTCCATGAAGGACTGTAAAAGGGAGGGGGCACATAACCTCCAAGTTATTGGTCTCTTGAACACTATCAGTGGTTTTAGAAATGACTCCAATTTTATGTGTTCAGGAGCTTCTTGTTCCTATAATTAAACAGTAATGGGCAATAAGAAAGCTTTCCCCAAGCTGAGTGTTGCCCTTGTTCTCAGTCACAGTGGCGTTTCCCCTTACCGAATTACAAAAAAGGAAGAAGAAATGTAAGTATTGAAGTCTAGAGAACATCGGCACAATAACGAGGCTTTGGCTTTCTCCCTCATTGCGAGGTGTATTTCGTCCGCAGCATCTCGAAGATGCCCTACACCTTGCGCGTAGTGGGTATTGAGGAAACGCTAGTGGCTGTGCTGCGTTCAGGTCAGCCCAAGTGGGAAGCAGCCATTTGCTGTACAACCAGAACAGTGTTTATCCGTCCACTTGGTGGCAATTTTGAGTTAAGGCATAGAGGCGCCATGTTGGAACAAGAAATAGAAAGCCTCTGTTGAGAAACCTTGGGGTCGGTGCATTGAATTGCTTCACTGCAATGCAGAACCATCTCTGTTGGCAGGAAGTACCAGCCTCTGCTAATAAAAATTGTAAATGCCTTTGCTGCTTTTTGTCACGGACAGACACAAGGTCCAAATGATTTAAAATCATTGTCCCTTGAGTTCTTTTTTTGCTAATAAACACGAAGGCAAGGAAATGGCATAGCTTATTTAAGGTGAGTGCATCGGAAGGGCTTGTTTTCCTGTTTTTTTGTGTTTGGGGGTGTTTGGTATTATTCTTCCCAATTTGCTTTAGCTTCTACCCAGACCACCAAGTACTTACTGATGGAAATGAGTGTTATATGCTTTAGGAATTTTGTATTGGAGGGAGAGTTGCACAGAGTACTTGTTACCTGTACCTTCAGCTGCCATGCTTTTCATCTACCATGGATCCCCACTGCAGCTTGCACCGGGGGAACACGGGATCGAGTAATTAGAGGTCAGCTGTCCACAAAAGCCAGGAACTCACAGCTTAGAGTGCATAAAATGAAAGTCCCACATAAAATCGTGCTTTCCATCTGGGGACTAAAAGTACAACTACTACTTCTTAAAAAACTGTTCTGAGACCATTGCTTCACAAAGCACAGAGTCATCGTGGTTTACATTATGTATCCCCGCTTTATCTAGCAACTGCTCTTTAATAACTTTGTCACCAGAGAAGATGTGAAAATGAACATGAGCTGCATGCTTGCAGTGATTCGAAGCAGTAATAAAGGACAAAGGCATCTTAATTGTTATTCTCAGAAAGCTGAGCACCCAATATCTGTCTAATTTAATAAAGTTTTGTTACAGTGGAAAGGATTCAACTCTAAGAGATTTATAAAAATCACATAAGCACTGGAATCAGTATGATCTTTTTTCTTTTTTCTTTTTGTTTTTTAAATTCTTGGAGGTAGTAGTTTTTCCGGCTGTCCACGTCAGGAAAGCTGCAATATGCTACGGAGTTATTTCTCCAGGCCTGGGTTTATTTTTGTGAGAAACTATTATTCCCAGAGTGAAAAACGTTCAGTTGAGCAGCAGTCAATGAGTAACAGACAAAAGGATATTTGAAGTTTTAAAGTCTTTAAAATAGGAACTATGCACCCAATCTGGGGACTTAAATGATCGGTAAATGCGCAACCCAAGGGCTGCACAAATTCTAAATTGCAAGTTTAACTCTTCATTTCCGAGGCCAATTTAGATGTTCTGAAGACTCAGTGGCTATGCAGGAGAGTGGCTTATTTTGCACATAGGAACTATAAAACTTTTGGTAGAGATGGGCTGATAATTTCTCTGCTCCAACCTGTCGTCTACGTGCTGTATTACGACTTACTACATTACTAGACACTGATTCGTTTGATTTTAATGAGTGGCTAGACCTGAAATTTTATTTCAACATCTAAGAATATATGATAGAAAAGCATTTAAAGATGCCAGCTCCTGTCAACATTAATCTCATAGACTCTTGAAATAAAGAAAAATAAGATATCTACTCAACTAATTTATCTATAAGTATATTGTGACTAATATCAGAATATCGGATGTTGAGATTAGTTGGACATAAAGTAAGTCCTTTGTAAATTGTTGAATTAAAGTAACTTGAATCATTGTTTACACTAAAAAGCACTGGCAACAAAGGACTATTTACGCTATTGTCTCTCAAAGGGAGTGGGGAGTATTTATTCCTAATTGAGAATAAGGAGAGACAGTGGCTAATGGTTCAGCACCAATGGTAAAATGTAATTCTATGTATAACAAAACTAGTGCTTTTGCACGGACATATAATCACACACAGATCGATAAGAGGTTTGTTGATACCATACTGACAAACACAAATATTACAGGATTTCAAGAACTGCTAAAAGATCACCTTTTCTGGAAAATCCAAATTTAATTTTTTTGATTGTCAACGGTGGCTACATTTTCGCTAAATTTGGGGGCAGGTATATCAAATTGCATTTGTTTCTCAACAATAAGACAGTTCCCCAACCCAGTGTCTTCTGGGGATTTTATGAATTCTGGATAAAAGAAATACCACCTCCTGGGAAATGGAAGATTAGAATTGATTTGTTCTTGTGAGGTGTCAATTGGTAATCTTGATTAAGGGTCCACAAATTATGACTGAACTGCCCACACCCTACCTGTTTTTATAAAATAGTTTTACTGAAGTACATCCATGCCCATTTGTTAATGTATTGTCTGTGTCTACAAGGGCAGAGCTGAGCAGTTACAACAGAGACTATATGGCCCATAAAGCCTGAAATATTTACCATCTGGTCCCTTACAGAAACAATTTGCCAACCCTTGCTCTCGATAGTCATGCTTTGCCAGCTAATTATTTGGTATGTGATAATTTTGGTCCTACCGTATTATAATATTCTTACTGACAGTCTCTTTTTAAGACCATCTCTTAAATCTTTCTTACATCCCATAATCTCTAACAGGCCCTGGAAAGGGAAAACCTTAATGATAGTTGGTTCACCAGTTGAAGTGAAAGTTTACTAGACCTGGAAAGAAATGCCTTGGTACTTTTTTAAAAAATTTATTTATTTTTATTGTTACTTAAATTTTTTTTTCAGTGTTCCAAGATTCATTGCCCATTCCCCACACCTAGTGCTCCATGCAATAGGTGCCCTCAGTACCCACCACCAGGCTCTCCCATCCCCCCACTCCCTCCAAGTCCCTCAGTTTGTTTCTGTGTCCACAGTCTCTCATGCTTTGTTTCTCTCCCTGAATTACCCTACTTCCCATTTACTTTCCTTCTCCCACTGTCCTCCAGGTTACCCCTTATGCACCACAAGTAAGTGAAACCATGTGATACTTGACTTTCTCTACTTGGCTTATTTCATTCAACATAATCTCTTCCAGTCCAGTCCATGTTGCTACAAAAGTTGGATATTCGTCCTTTCTGATGGAGGCATAGTACTCCATTGTATATATGTACCACATCTTCTTTATCCATTCATCTGTTGATGGGCACCTTGGCTCTTTCCAGTTTGGTGATTGTGGCCATTGCTGAGATGAACATTGGGGTACATATGGCCCTTCTTTTCACTACATCCGTATCTTTCGGGTAAATGCCCAGTAGTGCAATTGCAGGGTCATACGGTAGCTCTATTTTTAATTTTTTAAGGAATCTCCACACTGTTTTCCAAAGCGGCTGCACCAGCTTGCATTCCCACCAACAGTGTAAGAGGGTTCCCCTTTCTCTGCAGCCTCTCCAACACTTGTTGTTTCCTGACTTGTTAATTTTGGCCATTCTGACTGGTGTAAGGTGGTATCTTAGTGTGGTTTTGATTTGAATTTCCCTGATAGCTAGTGACGCTGAACATTTTTTCATGTGTCTGTTAGCCGTTTGTATATCTTCTATGGAGAAGTGCCTCTTCATGTCTCCTGCCCATTTTTGGATGTGTTCATCTTCTTTTTGGATGTTAAGTTTGAGTAGTTCTTTATAGATCTTGGGTACCAGCCCTTTGTCTGTAGTGTACTTTTAAGGTGAGGCAGTCAAGCTGTATGACCCTGGAGTCAGATTGCCTGAGTTCAAAGTCTGGCTTTGCTACTTATTTCCTGTGGCACTAAGTTCACAATCTTTAAAAAAAAAAAAATTGCTTTGGAAATAGTGCCTCCTGTCTAATTTTGTGAAAATCTGGTGGATATTACGTGAAAAGTGCTTATAACAACCAGTCAGGATTTATCATCAGTATCTTCTCAATTTTGATGCTAAGAATATTCCTCCCCCCCTTCCCCCGCTCCTTTCATTCACTTGTTTTTTTTTCCCCTAGAATTTCTTTTGTACTGTCTCCAGAACTAGGCAGGTGCACTTCAGATGTATATACGTGTTTCCTTGCTTTCACATCAGTGGGGAGCTAGCACTAGCCACAGTTTGAATTTAATGCTAGGGCTACGATGTTGTTGAGTAGATGAATCCTTTCTACATAAAGAAGTGAAATAAAATAAAGCCATAGACTCTCTGTGTTATACCAGTGCTTTTAGATATTCAATAATCGTTGTAACATTCAGTATACTGAACCCTTTGTAATTTGTGGACTCTGTAATTCCTCCTAGTCCAAGAGGTGATAGCTGCTGTTGCAGGTATTTAAATGTGATGAGTGACACCCCTGTGTAGTGGCACAGGTGTTTTTCTTGACGGTGGTAATTAATGGCTATTGAATCTCACTGCTTGGAACCATTTGCTTTGTACATGTTGAATCCATTTCAAAAATTCTGGTTTTTCTAGTTTATATAAACACATACACTTACACAGCAATGTCCCAATATCTTATACCAGTAAAAATGAAGGAATCACATTTCATAGCATTCAAGGCCTCTGACGAAAAATTCGCTTTTGATAATGTTACTCCCAGAAGAAAAAGACAAAATTTTCTATGAGGGATTTAAAATATACTAATTAATAATGATTAAAGTGTTTTATGATCTTGCTGGTTACTTTTCCATGTTCATGGAGGGGTGTAATTTTGAGCCTATGTATAAAGCTTTATATTGCCAGGGAAAGTAATTTGTAAAGGTAAACTCAAGTTTTGCCTAAAATTCCTACTGGTTCCGATGGAAAATCCCAACAAGCTCTTGAAAATCTGCTCTTCCCTCAACTATCTGGGAAGGGAGGCTTCCCAAAGAAAGTTCAGTCTTCTGTGCAGAGTGACAAAGACAGAGGGGAGTCTGGGTTTTTCCGTCATTAGTACCTTTAGGACCACAGTTGGACTTAATAAGCTAAGTGCCTTTCCAAGTCTGAAGACTTCCATTGCCCTAAAATTGTAAGACCTACAGGAAGGGAAGGATGTTAGTGTGTCAGCATGGAACCCTAGCCGTACAGCTTAGTGGTGCTCCTTCAAGTCTGGATAAACCATGGGAGTGAGACTGCTGGCGAGTAAGAGAGAGGTAAACATCCAGCCAGGAGTGGCAGCTGCAGAGAAGCCAAAAAATTACAAAAAGGGCACCTGAGAACACATTGCTGTTGCTCACTTAAACGACACACAAAAGACCTACAATCATGTTTTCTCATGTGAGTTTTGATACTCAGCCATGGCACAGACATTCTCTTAGTGGTAATTATAATCTACATGGGCCTATTTTGCATGACTATTATTTGTATCATATGGGCCCTGTTTTCTGTTTATTTCTTCTTGTGACCTTATCCTACCACTTAGAAACTGAGATTATCTACTATCATCTTCCCCTCTGTTTATGTAATTAGTCATGGGGTCAATGTTCTTTTAAAAGAAGTACTCAGATTGTCTTTTAAGAATATACATTTTCCTTTTCTATAGATTAACTATACTCAACTCATTTATAAGCCTTTAAAGATTTCCCCATAAAAATTATATACCTTTTAACCTTAGCTCCCCAAGTAACACAGGCTGTAATTATTCAATATGTAATATTTTCAATTTCTTCTAATTTTGGTAACTGTGTGAAATGAAATACTAAAGCAGTGAACCAAAACTTATGATTAGTTCCACATTGATCTTTTAAACATTATACTTGACCTTTTAATGGAATGATAGAATGTGAAAGTTAGCATTTGGTAACAAAGATAAGACAGTCTGCTAAAAATCATGTTGTTATAAAATTTCAGTTTCTAGTATAATGTAGCATCATAAAATAATGGAAGATGGCTATATAAAAACCAATTCAGATATTCTCAGAGTTTTGTTTCAAAAAAAAAAATGAAGAGACATTTCCACAGTGAAGTGGGATGTAGGAAGGTATTCTAGGGTGTTTTCCAAGTGAATAATAAGAATTTTTGAGAAATTAATATTAATTACTGAGGGGATGTCCCATGAGCCATTTTCAGCAGGTTTAAAATGAAAGCTCCACCAGTACCTTGAACAGTCTGTTGTTACCATTGTAATTATTCTCCTATTTTAGAATAATGAATAATTATCATAGCAAATACTTTAATTTCCCATACACATAATTACATCCATTCACTGAAGAAAGACAGGAATATAAGGACTCCAATCATAGAGGGAAAAGAAGGATCCTTCATCTGAATAGGTTTTTTTCCTACAATTCTGTAAAATCTAGTAGGATGAACAAGAAGAACAATAAAATATGCTATCCTAAAATAATGGAATTATAAATGCTTTTATAATTTTAAAGGAAGCCATTGCAAATCCTCTGAGAAATTTTTTACTTACTAGGTAAGGAGAGAGTGAAGAAGCAGACAGAGATTGGAATATGAAGTTTTGGATTATAATCTGTGGGCTGTTGGGAGAGGGTAAAACTGGCAGTGTAAGGGAAAGAAAATGACAGGGTGAAGGATGCCTATGGGGCATCTAAACTAAAGAAAACCTTATCATATAATCTTTAGAGTTAAAAAAGACTGAAAGTTGTCTGGTAGAAATTTTGCAAACCTACAGCTGGCTAAGGGAAAGGAGTAGTGTGAGGTCAAGAGAATTCGGTTTAACTCAGTAAGAGTATATTGAACACTTCTAGAATGCTCACTGATATGCTAATATTCTAGTTTCATTACCAAGTAGGAGTCCCAATGCCTGCCTGAAGTAAAGCATGCTCTTTGAAGAGATAGGTGATAATGACTACATATGAAATGCTTAGTAAAATATACAACATCATATAATTTGAAAAAAAAGAAAGCTAAGTTGAATATTAGCACCAATGAGTGGGATAAATTAGGTGGACAGTGAAGAAACAACAGGGTAGAGAAGGTGAAACAAGTGTTAACCTTTATAATAAAGGTAGTTTAAGTTCAAGTTTGGAGTTTGGAAGAGAGAATAAAAGATCTTGGAATCCTCCATAATAAGGAGCAAAACGAGAAATACAGTGACAGATTTGAAATAGAAACGGCATCTGCTGGAGATAGCATTCATTTTTCTATTGGACATTGGGGGGACAGATAGAAAAGGAGCATAGTGGGGGTGAATTGGGGAATGAATAAATCTAGGACCATTCTAAAGATCGGTTTAGGGCAGAGAACTGGAAGTAAAAATCCTCAAAGAACTGAAATCCTTCCCCTTCCTTATATAAAATATACTGTAGCCACAGAACAGAAAAGAATACTTAAGATTTCAATCAAGTAGGATGGCACTTAATAAAGCTGACTTCTGAGAATTCCTAAAGGGATAGAATAATTAATAGCTACTGGTAATTGTGATCAATTAACATGACAACAGAGAAAGATTTGTGACCAGGGGAAAAGAAGGAGCCATTGACTTCTTATAAAAGGACCCAGTGGTAGGGTAAACGAAGCTGTTTTCTAAGTAAAGTTGAGAATTAAACCTTTTGACCAAACAAACTCAAGGATATGATTGGGGTAAGAGAAAGAATGTGTCTGAATTAGGCAGCTGACCATGGATAACAAGCTTACTACTCATTTGGTTTATTCCGCAATGTCTTGCTCTCCTTGGTCAGTCCCCATAATGATCAGATACTCACAGGCTGGGGAGAAAATGACTTTTTGAGAAGCTTGTTGAAGTCAGAAGGGCAGTGAGCCAGAAAACCCTGTGGAAAGGCTCTTTCCAACTCAAGGAACCATTACTAATGAATGGCAGTAATTTAAAAAGGAGCAGTTTCTGCCTGTCCCTATTACGGTAGACCTTCACTTCCGGAGTCTACCTTGAGGAAAAATTATCTTGTGCAAACATCATTTAGATTCCGTCATTCTCCTCCAGATCTACTGAGACCTGCAGCTGTTTGGGAATCAAATTAAATCCAGTGCCACTGGGGTCCGCGTTTAAGTACCTCTCTTCCCCATCCTGTGATGCCCATTGTTATCTTTTGAACATTTCTTCACCTCTTTTATGCTAGCCAAAGAAACCTTAGCCTCTTAAATCTACAGCTTCACCCACCTAATTCTCCATCCAGGGATGCCAGTCTCCTTTATCATTATCCAATGAAATCCATACTGTAACCAATTTTCAACATATGTATACCCTTGCCAGCTTAGAGACATGCCTTGCCTCCTTCTACTCATCATACCATTAGTAATTACGTTTTTCTTGCTCTAGTAGGGGAAGAAAAATTCTCCTCTGCCATCTTTGGGTCTCTGGCCGGGCCTAAGAATTAAGCTAATATGAGATAGATTATAAGAGAAAAACATACTTTTTAAAAATTTTTTTACATGTATTTGGAGGACTTCACAAGAGAATGAAGCCCCAGAGAAGTGACCATAGCAGGAGGCTTTTCCATCTTTTAGATAATCAGTTTGTGCTGAATTGGCAAGATGGAGGAGTTGATGTTGGGGTAGAGGTAGTACATGGTGAAGGAATGAGGAAGGTAAGTCTTAGTTTTCTAAGGTTTGTTTCATAGATTTCTTGGTCCTCAGTTCCCCATCTCTGGTGATAAGAATGCCTTCTTTCCTCATGCATATAGGAAAGGCACTTCTCACAGGAGAGTTTATCATTTATTTTTATTTTTTATTATTTAAAGTTTTCATTTATGTATTTGCCACAGAGAGAGAGAGAGCGAGAGAGAGAGAAAGAGAGAGAGAACATATAAGCCAGGGCAGTTGGGGAGGGAGAAGCAGGCCTACTGCAGAGCAGGGAGTCCAATCCCAGGACCCTGGGACCATGAGCCTAGGCAGATGCTTAATGACTGAGCCACCCAGGTGCCCCCACAGGAAGGCTAAATGACCTGTTGCAGGGGAATGGAAGGTCAGAGTGACATTTCTGCTTCTGACTTTTTCTCAATCTCCTTCAGCTTAAGATATTCAATATGGCAGGGTGCCTTATTTTGGAGTAAGGTGTCCTAAATCTCATCACTGTACTTATGGCTAATTTCATGAGTATATAAAATATGAGAGTTGAAAGGGACCATAGAATTTTAAAAGGAGGTCTAAAGAGGATATCTGTACTTCCCAGAGTTTCAAAGTCAGTTAATAGAAGAGCCAAAAAGATAATAACCCAGATTACCAGCCTTGTGCTTATTCCATCCTAGGAATCATGATGGTGAAAATAAAGACACTTAAAGTGATGAAAAACATGGAAAATGAATCCATGTATAACTTTCTGTCCAGTTTTTCTCAACTGTAGGATAATAAAATCAAAACTGCATTACTTTATATTGTAAATGCAGTATTATCGTTTGCTTCTTCATTTGTAGCTCTACTTGATAAATAATAAAGATCATTGACTGCAAGCAAAGGATGACTTTATTTTCTCTTTGTATACAGGATACCATAATTCTTATAATTTGTTCCAACATGCCTTTATAATCCATATCATTCTTGACTTCCAAACCTTCATTTCATCATATTCTTTGACACAACCCACCCTGAAAATCCTCCTCCCATAAAGTTCACATCTGTATTCTTTTGCTAAGTAATAAACATATGCATATATATAATTTTAGCCGAAGGAAATTTAATCTTATAGAGTGACTCACCTGTGACACCTTTTTTTAGAGCTACTGTGTAGCATTGAGGACATTTTTAAGATTTTTGTAAGTGCCCGTCTGTCTTCTTTACCCTTGAAATTTCTTTCCTGTCTCCCTCAACCCTCTCTTTTATTTCTCTCACTTACCATTTTCTCCCTCCTCTTTCTGTCTCCCCCCTCCCCCTTTTTTTTAAACCAAGCTCGCTATCTTTTTTTGTTAGAATAAAAGCTTTGTCTCTCTTGGGCGATGTTATCAGCACTGTGGATGTATATTGGGCTGCTTCTGTCCTAGCATCTCAAAATCTGATTCTGATTCTTCTGTTACATCTAACAGTGTGGGCTTTAAAAAAAATCAATTCTTAGGTTCCTTATCTCTCTCTCTGTTTCTGGGATAACTGAATCTTTCATAACTAATGGGGATATTAAATTCAAGAAGCCTTACAGGGAAAATATATTGCAATTTGTGTAAAAAGCAAAAATGAGGCTACAATTAGATGTAATAACTATAGCTTAATTTAGATCCCATTTTACATTAGTTTGACATCAATTGCTTAATATAATTTTTCCATTAATAACTAGTTTTCTTGGAAACATAACAGTTTAATTTTGTTGCTGATGGGTGTTTGGTTTATGGACCTCTGAAGAAAAAAACTCACTTGCCAATTTTAGATTCTCAATATGTAGTGAGAGAATTGAAATGGTTATTCTGGGTCTCTGTATAATCTTAAAATGTTTCAGTATACATTAGGTGTGGATTAGTGAACACATGGCAATATTTGTGGCTGTCTGGACACCAATTAATAAGCAAATCTAAGCAGATCCTGAAGTTCTGAATTGATTTGAGTCTTACTGTAGTGCTTTATGTTTGTATCATTAAATCAAATGTATTTGGCTTTTCTAATTGTATAATTCAAAACCTCCTTTGTGGCTTATTTGCCAGATTCCACATTTCTTGAATGAGTTCATATATATTCTCATCGATACCCAAGAATAACATTAAGTCCCGATGACCTTGTCTAAGGTCCTCTGTTCATTTCTGACTAACTTTTAAATCCTTTTATTATCTAAGAGTATTAGTATTTTTTCCATGGTTCTTTGATCGCAAAATATTTAACAAGAGTATTATAACTTGGACACATTTGGGGAAATCTTTTGAAGTGGACATGAATAGTGAATACCTTTCTGTATATTATCCTGTATCTCTTTAACATCAAGTCAATGTGGACTACCTCTGGATGAGTTGATGCCCCATGTCACTCACTCAGCAGGACTTACACAGATGCTTAGAGCATATGTGGGAGGCACCTCTCTTGTTAGAGCAGGTGTTTCACTTGACACATGACCGTGCATGGTGGCACTAGAACTTCCACAGCAAGTAAACAAAATTCTTCTTTCTTTTCTACATTCTTTGAATTTTATATAACTGACCTTGACCAGTAGTATACTAATGTAGTTAGAAGCACCAAACATACTTAGATCTAGGATAGAAGTATTTATCGACTTTCTGTATTTGAAATCCAGTGTTAATATCTTAGTTTTAACCCCTGAAGTTTTGGTACCCTACGGATCAAGCCATCTGTGTAAAATCAGACTAGGTGGTGGGATTAAAAACTAATGTTTTTTGGAGATGTCTGATACAGTGTTATCTGCATTCTAGATAATATCTGGGATTAAAATTTCAGTTCTTACATTAAAATGTATTAAAGTTTGATCTAATCAAAGACACATTTTGAGCTTTTAAAAAACTGTAACTGGAATGTTTATTTACCATGTAGTGGTTATTAAAAACTAAATTTTTTTGTAGAATTTATCAAAAATAACTAAATTACATTAAATGATATCAGTTATATGATTCCAGTTATCCATGTCTTATTTTTATTTGGGACTTTCAAGTTTTTGTCGTGCTTCCTCATATATTAATTTACTCATTCCTCACAGCGATCCTATAAAATTGGCTTGGGTAGTTTTACTCTGCCTCATATACAGAGGAAACTAGCTTAAAACAGTTAAGTTTTAAGTGGCTTGTCCAAAACCCTTGAGTAGCACATGCAATCTAAACCACAAGCTGATGGCATTCACCATTCTCTGTTTAAATATTTTCCCATTCTGTTATGTAGACTCTTAGCTGACTTCTTTCTCCACATACAATGATCTTTGCAAAATCGTAACCAGATCCTATCACTCACTTGATGAAACCTTTGCAGTGAGTTACTGGCTTACTCAAGATGTCATCGTACATCCTTAATATGACCTTCATGTTCCCCCATGGCCTGTGTTTTTTTTCTTTCTACCCCTATCGTATGCCTCTCCCATCCCTTTGTTCACCAAGCTATAGGCACCCTCTGCTGCTCTTCTTTCTTCCTGTATGTGACTCAGCACCTCACCTTCCCATTTGCTAATCACTCCACCGAGAGTCATCACAGAGGTCTCCTTTTAAAAGCAAGCACTTAATTATCCATCAATTTATACTGGTACATTTATCTGTGTGATAATTCTTTTAACATCTACCCTCTTCACTGTGTGTAAGTCAACTACTGTCAGGAACCACATCTGTCTGACTCCTTGCTGGTCTCCTGCTCTGGTCAGTGTCTGGCCCTAGCAGCTGCTCATAAGGTGGTTGGAGTGGAATGAATAAATCTATGTGGCTATGTGCATAGCTGTTTTTCCAAACTCTTTTTTATATTTATAGGAATATATGGGTTTTTCCCCACTTCCTGGGAACATGCAGATAAAAATGGCTTTTTGATACTTGAAACAATTTAAGCAAGTCTTAGAAAATTATCAGGAAAGAAGTTTAAGAAAATGAGATGGATTACCCAGAGAAATTGTGGAGTTTCTTCCACAGAGGTTTAATCAGAGGACAGTAAGTAAGTTTGAGAAAGTTCAAGGTCTGTGTTAAGGCTCTGACATAGAGGCAAGATCATTGGGTAGAACAAAGACTTGGATGAAATATACCTTTCTTTTTTTTGTTTGTGTGTTTGATTCTTTGTCAAGGGCCCAACTCTTTTTTTGCACGCAAATAGGAAACAGACTTGGAAACTTGACTCTCATTCAGATTTCTTTTTCTCTACTGTGATGTACAGTAAGCTCTGCTATAATGCAACCTCTGCATTCCTAAAAATCACTGCACGGGGCTTGTGGGAAAAATGGAAGTAGGGGCGTGCGGCTCAGAAACTTGATCAGTAACACATTAAAAAAAAAATCCAGGAACCTAATAAAAGTGACAGCTAAGTTTTACTTGTGTTAAGTGGTTAAGAAATACATAAATAATACAATAAATATGGCACTTCTCCTTGAGAAAGACAGGTAGTTGGCTTGTGGAAGGGTCATTGGAAGGGCTACGACTTATCAGTTATTACCTAGTGGCGGAAGGAAGGCTGCCTGAAATCAGAGGGCAAGTTGTGCCACCACGTGTGGGTAGGGTGGCTCTTAACAGACACAGTAACTGAGAACATTGGCCTGTCCATCTTAAGTGCGTGTGATTTGTGTATTTCTATGCTAGGTTCAACTGGGTACAGTTTTCTATGTTCACTTCATGTTTCTCATGAATGAAATCCAGCATAAGCAAGTGTGAGATTTGGGTCATGCTCGAATTGGTCCCTAACGCAGCCATTGCCTTAAAACAAATTTATGCTCTTAAAATAAGTGTTAAGAGGCTAGTCCAGATGGGTGTGCAGGAAAATCCTAAACTCATCTCCTCAACAGACACACTAAATCTACAATTACATATGGAAGACTTCTCTCTGAAAACTTGCTGCACATCTCTCTGACATCAGATGAGAAAAGGACTGCATTCAGGAGGGTCAGAGAGGCTGAGATGTGGTCTCACCACAGACCCACTGCCAGCCCAGGAACCCACAGTCGGGAGGGAACTCAAAAATCCAGAGCTTCTTCCTGAGGAGTGAGGGGTTTGTAGATTGTATCAGTCACTATAACTCTCAAGACCAGTATTTGAGATCTGAGCCACCAAGAGATCTGCTTTGAAGATTCCCAGGGCTTGTATGCATGAGGTGCAAGGGGCTGTAGTGAAATGAGAAACAGCTCTTAAAAGGGTCAAGTGCAGACTTGTCCCAGGGTCCAGCTCAGAAGTAGCAGTTTGGAACAGCACACAGACTACATGTGTGAAGAAGATTCATTTGCTAATCTTAAGCATCCATTGGAGGGAAAGGTGCATTTTGGCATTTTTCTCCAGGGATGGAGGCTCTGGCAGATGTCATCCGTCCTGGTGCTCTGTCTCTTCCTCACTGAAGCTTTGCTAGCAACTTTTTATTTTTTTCCTTCAGAAGGTGCCATCTTCATGCCCTCCCTCTGCCAGGCTCTATTGGCAGTATTTCCCAGAAGAGAGCTTGCTTTTATTTATTTATTTATTTATTTATTTATTTATTTATTTATTTATTTATATTTTTTCAGTGTTCAAGATTCATTGTTTATGCCCCACACCCAGTGCTCCATGCAATACATGCCCTCAGTACCCACCACCAGGCTCTCTCATCCCCCCACCTCCTCTCCTCCAAGACCCTCAGTTTGTTTCTAAGTTCAAAGTCTCTCATGTTTTGTTTCCCTCCCTGAATTACACTACTTCCCATTTCCTTTCCTTCTCCTACTGTCCTCTATTTTACGCCTTATGCACCACAAGAAGAGAACTTTTTAAAAAAAATTTTTTTTTTTTAAGATTTTATTTATTTGATAGAGAGAAACACAGCCAGAGAGGGAACACAAGCAGGGGGAGTGAGAGATGGAGAAGCAGGCTTCCCACCGAGCAGGCAGCCCGATGTGGGACTCGATCCCCGATCTCTGGGATCGTGACCTGAGCCGAAGGCAGTCGCTTAACCGACTGAGCCACCCAGGTGTCCCAAGAAGAGAACTTTTACATATATATCTGGTACCCTGTTTTGTTTACATCTGATCCCCCAGGATTTTTTGTGGCTGCCAGTAGGGGATCCATTGAGCTCACAGATCTCGAGGCCAAAGTGGCCTGTGTTCCTGGACACTGTAGGAGACTATTGGGAAGACAATTCTTGGCAGATAGCAGACTGAACACACCACCTCACTCTGTGAGTAGGTCTTTTGCGTGTCCAGGAGCTTTGGTCTAAGGGACAGGTTCCTGGTCTGCCACACACGTAGAGGCCTATTGAACTGCTCTCAGGAGGCACCTGGGTGGCCGAGTTGGTCTGCCTTCAGCTTGAGTCATGGCCACAGGGTCCGGGGATCAAGCCCCACACTGGGCTCCCTGTTCAACAAGGAGCCTGCCTGTCCCTCAGTCCCACCCCCCCACTTGTATGTTCCTTCCTTTTCTTTCCCTCATGCTCTCTCTCAAATAGATAAATAAAATCTTTAAAAAAATAAATCTTTAAAAAATTAGGTGCTCTCAGGGCTTAAGTTCCCAGTCTGGATGATGTGTCTAGAGGAGGGGGAATGCTTAGGATTAGAAAAGAAAAAAAAATTGGGACCAGAACACTGAGAAATGTTAACTTGTAAAGACTATAAACAGGAAGGTGGACCAGGCAATGAAGCTGGAGATGGGCCAATGAGAATTCATGATCTTGCATCAAAAAGAATAAAATACTTAGGAATAAATTTAACCAAGGAGGTAGAAGACCTGGATATCAAAAACTACAAGACATTAATGAAAGAAATTGAAGAAGACACAAATAAATGGATAGATATTCCATTCTAATGGATTGGAAGAATTAATACTGTTAAAATGTCCATACTACCCAAAGCAATATATAGATTCAGTGCAATCCCTATCAAAATTCCATTGACATTTTTCATAGAAATAAAAAAAATTTCTAAAATGTATATGGAGTCATAGATGATCTCTGAAAGCCAAAGAAATCTTGAGAAAGAAGAACATATGTGGAGACATCATGCTCCCTGACTTCAAATTATATTATAAAGCTATCATAATCAAAACAGTACTTTATTGGCATAAAAAACAAACACAAAAATCATGGAACAAATAGAGACCCAGAAATAAACCCATTATTAATATATCCATGTAATTTTTGACAAAGGAGACAAGAATACACAATATGGAAAGGACTGTCTCTTCAATAAATGGTATTGGGAACACTGTACAGCCACATGCAAAAGAAAGAAACTAGACTATTGTCTTCTACCATTCACAAAAATTAACTCAAAGTGGATTAAAAGCTTGAAAGTAAGACCTGAAACCATAAAACCCCTGGAAGGAAAACTGAGCAGTAAGATACTTGATATTGGTCTTGGTGAAAATATTTTGGATCTGACTCCAAAAACAAAAGTAAACAAGTGAGATCAAACTGAAATCAGCTTCTGCATAGCAAAGGAAATCATCAACAAAATGAAAAGGCCATGCATTGAATGTGAGAATAATGTGTCTTGATTGGATATATGTTTAACAAATTTACAAATCATATATCCAATCAGGGGTTAATATTCAAAATATATACAGAACTACAGTACAATAACCAAAAACAAAAAACAGACAATCTGATTTAAAAATTAACAGATGTGAATAGCTATTTTTCAAGGGAAACATTCAGGTGGCCAACAGAAGCATGAAAAAATGTTCAATATCACTAATCATCAGGAAAATGGAAATCAAAACCACAAAGAGGTATCACCTCATACCTGTTAGAATGAATGTTACCCCCCCCCAAAAAAAGAAAAGAACGAAACAAAGAGAAATAACAAGTGTTGGTGAAGATCAAGAAAAAGGAACACTTTACACAGTAGGTGGGACGTGAATTGGTATAGCTACTATGGAAAACTGCATGGAAGGTCCTAAAGAAATAAAAATAGAAATATCATGTTATCCAGCAATCCAACTTCTGGGTATTTATCTGAAGAAAATGAAAACATTACGTCAAAAATATACATAGGCACCCCAGGCTTGTTGCAGCATTATTTACAGTAGCTAAGATATGGAAATCAAGGAAGTGTCCCAGATGGGTGGATGAAGAATATGTGGTAGGTGTACACACACACACACACACACACACACACACACACACACCCTCATATACAATGGAATCCTACTCAGCCACATAAAAGAATGGATTCTTGCCATTTACAACAGCATGGATTTTCCTTGAGGGCACTAAGGTAAGTAAAATAAGTCATGTACAAAAAGACAAATATTGTGTGTTCTCACTTACATACAGAATGGAAAAACAAAACAACAGCGACAACAAAAATCAAACTCAGAGATTCGGAGAACAGGTTGGTGATTGTCAGAGGTTGAGAAGCAGTGGAGGGTGGGCAAAAGGGGTGAAGGGCATCAAAAAGTACAAACTTGTAGTCATAAAATAAGTCATGAGGTGATAATGCACATAGTTAATAATACTGTGTTGTATATTTGAAAATTGCTAAGTGATTAAATCTTAGATGGTCTCATCACAAGAGCATAAAAAAAAAAAACCTTTGTAATTATGTATTTGGTAGATGATAACTAGGCTTTTTGTGATTATATTTGCATCTGTGTATAACAAATATTGAGTCATGGGGTACCTGGGTGGCTCAGTCGTTAAGCGTCTGCCTTCGGCTCAGGTCATGATCCCGGACTCCCAGGTTCCAGCCCTGCATCCAGCTCCCTGCTCGGCGGGAAGCCCGCTTTTCCCTCTCTCACTCCTCCTGCTTGTGTTCCCTCTATAGCTAGCTCTGTCAAATAAATAAAATCTTAAAAAAAAATACTGAATCATTATGTCGTACACCTGAAGCTAGTATGTTATATATCAAATATAAAAATAAAGAACAGGAAGATAACAAAATAAATGTTAGAGCAGAACTGAATATCCTAAGAAGAAAAAAAGATGGAGATGGGGGGGTGGGACTTGGGGTCAGAAAAATTCAGTCTGGTCCCAGAGCTGGCATTTCTAATAGTGAAACCCTGAGCAAGCACTTTCGCTCTCTTTATACCACTTATTTTATCTTTAAATGAACTTGATAACAACCAACTTTGCCACGTTGTCATGAGGGCTAGATGAAGCAAGGAAGGTGGAAACATTCCACAAACAGTAAAGTGCTTTCCAACTCAAGATTTTTCACATAGACCTTATTTCAGAGGTAGAGACACCAACTAAAGAACAAAGTGTTGGAAGTTCACCCACTCAGAGCCAGCTTTTGTTGAGAAAACTGTGCAAACCCTCCTTCTGAATGAGAGTGAAGCCCGTGACTCTAAAAGGAAGGGGTGCTTTATGCCTGCTGAAGTGTCCTGGGAACACTCGTCTCACACGTAGACTCAACCAGGGGGCCACTGTTTTGTTCCCGGTGTAGCCGTTTGTGTGCAGTGGTAGGAGATGCCAACGAGGTAAGGGGAGAAAAGGTGAAACTTATTAAATGAAACTGGGAGAAATACAGATGTGGTCCCCAGTGAGTTTAGAAAAACACTCTCAGAGCTTTCTTAAGATAGCTTCTTAAAGCCAACCCAGCCCAGAGATTCAGCGGGAAGAGATGTCACAAAAATTTGGCCTCATCAGGTCTACAACCCAGATTTCTGTGATACTGATTTTTTGCTTACTGCTCTTCAGTACCCAGCAGCACCATATAAATAACACTCAGCTCTTCTGCCTCCCTCACTCCCTTTCACTCTCTGTGCTGTAAAAGGCATAGAGTAAACCTGTGGGGGGAAAAATTCAAAATTACTTTGGGGACAAATCAGTCTACATCTAGGATACAGCTATTATAAAAAAAAATCTGGCCAATCCATTTATACATTCTTTTGTTACTGTTATCCATATTTTATAATTTCAGTAAAAACAAAAAACAAAAAACTTCCCTACATTTGACAAGTAGATATGGCTATTGTTAAGCTTTGATGTTTAATTGAAATACACGCCATTTAAAGGGAATATATTTTAGTAAACAACTTTCACTTCATTAGTCTTTGAATTCCCTGGAACTTTCTCTGTGTTGGAAGGGTATCATTTTTTTGGTAATTATTTGTAATTAACAAATTGAACAGAAAAGTTGATTCATATGAAAAATGTCTTCCCCTATTAGATTTTAGGGACTTCTTCAATATGACAGTGAGCGAATCTATGTGACATTCTTCACTTGTGAAGGAAAAATGGATGCTATCTTCTCTGCAAAACTTCATCTTTTTCATATGCTGTGCTTTTTAACTATTTAACATACTTGTTTTGGGAAGCAAAGCACAGTCTTTCAAATGCATCTTCCTTCTAGTCCAATGAGTTTATACAGAGATGACTATTGATTAGGTAATAGCAGAGTAGATTTTATTTTTATCTTTTAGTGTAGTAAAATATCTGCAATTAAATCTAATGAAACAAATAATTAAAAAGGAAATAAGTAATAAAATAAATAGCAAAATATATGTGATATAAAATTTGCCATCTGTTGTTACAAAAATTTGACTTTGATGTTTCTCTTTCAAAACCATGTTTTTATTTTTTCAAAGCTGCTAGAACACGACAGAATAAAGATTTGATTTGATTTTTCTTTTTCTGAATCTGATGGAAGTAACTGATTGTGTAGGGGTGAAAAATGGACCACCAAAGAGTTTGGGACACAGCCTATAGGCCTGACTTAGCTAAAGGCCAGCTGCAGAATTCATGATCAAATATATTTCCAGAATGTTAAATACAAAAAATACATATACATATTAGACATAGTCCTAATTCCAAACAGATGTTTATGTAGGGGAAGAATCATAATAAACGCACATGAAAAATAATCACAGAAGAAAATAAGAATGTATAGGGTGGTAAGGAGCATAGGTGTTGTGGAACTCAGGGAAGGAAGAGAACAATGAAATGAGGTGGGGAAGTTCTATAGAGATGGCTCAAAACCAAACCTGGCAGTGTCTCTAGATTTTAAGGAGATATCAGAGAGCTTATTAAGCAGGAGGAAGAGCATGGTCAAGGGTGCATAGGTAGGGGAATACATAAGTATTTTTAGAGGACTTAAGAGTTCTTTCCAAATTATGGTCTACTGTTTCCTTCATAATCCTCAGGAGAACTCTTGCACCATGAGTCAGAGATGGAGAAAGTTCATCTCTCCTATCACTTTCAGTGAACATGCCCCATGCAGTGAATAGTGTTTCATCCTGGGTAGTCCATGGTTCGAGTCATCATGCAGTCTGCAATCTTTGCTTCCCTTCTTCCCGTGTTAAGAATGTGGCTCCCTCCTAGTCAGGTATTGAGTTGTTCTTTGATTTTCATCGCAGAATATCTATTCTGCATGCAGAGTGCTCCCATTAATACAATCCATAACCATACTAGCATGACATGCTAAAACAAAAAGTAGCAGCGGCAGCAAAACGACAACAAAAAGACATTAACATAGGTGAGTCAGTAAGGCCAGGAGGGTTCGAGTTTGCATGCTTTTGACTGGTTTTGGGAATGAGTTTTTGCTGAACCATCTATTCCGAGTCATCCAGTCCTTCTTTATAGACTGATTCCTATTTGTGAATGAGCTGATTTTCTGTGATAATAAATAAAGTGGGTGGTTTTGCCTATTTTTGTCTGTGAAGATCTAACTGGACAAATGAAAACAAAATACTTAACCTTATTCTCATCTGCTCCATGGCCTAATTAAGTTGAAATTATAGGTCCTTGTACAAAAATCACGTATGTCCCTTTAAAAGCATAGACTAGCGATTGAAGAGATGAAATAATTCTGAACAGGTGCTAATGATCTTACTCATCATTACTAGGATTATAATACATTTGGTAGTATTACCAGGTCATAGGTCTTCATATCTGCCCAAGAAGCCTCCTGGTTTAGTGAATATTTTTAGGCATTCGAGACTCATCAGGTAGGAATGAAAACTGTTACCTTTTGGTTTTTATGACAAATTATTTAGATGCCTCTGATCCTTAGTTTTCTTGTCTGTAATAAGAGGCTAATAATAGAATCTACTTCATGGGGTTGTAATGAGGATGAAATTAATTTATATATAAAGTCCAAGTTAGGACTTAGTAACTGACAGCTATTACGAATTCTTTCTTTTCTCACAGTAATTAAAAAACATGTCCTTAAAAGTCATTCCCTTTGTGCCTTTTATAGCATGAGAAGCTGATGCATGAATTGAAGGAGGAGAGACACTTACGTCTTCAGAGTGAGAAGCGATTGCAGGAGGCGACACTGGAGTCTGAGCGCAGCAGAATTCAGATGCGTGGCCTCCAGCAGCAGTTCTCCAGGTATTGTTCTGAACTGAGTTTCTTGATTTAGGAGGGAATTGCTTCCTGCACCAAAATCCCCTGTGCTCGAATTTCCATTGTGAAAATGTCTGTTGAATTTGAGGAACTAATTTACCTACAGGTTAGGACTTGTCCTCTGGCCATCCCATCCTATGGCATTTGGGCCAATCTGTTGAAACTTGCTATTTGCACCTTGCGTAGTCTTGGCTTAATTGGATCTAGTTGTCTTTTCTTCCTTGATGGGTTTCTAAGGGATTTTTACAGGAAGATGTGTTGGCTGTGTGGCTTATAAGAATGTCCTGTGAAAGGCCAGCCAGGAGGATGAAATTTTACAGGCCATCATAATTCTATTTTAAGGAAGACAGAGAATGTAAATCTAATCATTCAGTAAGCTCTTACTCAGTACTTAAAGGAAACATTTACCAAGAGTTACAAAAAAAATCAAAGTCTATGAGCTTCATTCCTTTAAAAAGACCTAACTTGAATTTGAAATTAGCATTCTGGAAAAGTAGCTCTTAGATTTAATTTCCACACAGTCTGAATCTTTCAGCTCCCAGTTACAGTTTCTGCAGGCCAGGTGAAGGTTCAACCTATTATTTAAAAACTACAAACTTGTGCTATTCCAGCCTGGGGCTAGATACAGGAATTCTGTGAAGGACTATATAAACTTTCATTTCTCCATTTCACTTCGCCATTTTCCAAATTAGGAAATAAATTTGGTGGGGGGGGAGGGTTGTTTGTTTGTTTCTCCCTCATCAGCTTGTCTCAGGCTGAATCAAGTTTGAAAAGTTGCCCTAAAATTTTTCTGAGCAATCTATTTGGATCTTGACTTTAATTTACTATTGGGATTTGGGTGTGATTGATGATGGAAAATATGACTTCCTCATTATGAACCTTTTATAATGCTAGTTTAAGTTTTGAATGTGTCACAGGGAGAAATCGAAATTGAGATTCTACATGACTTATCTCATCGTGACTAATACCATCAATGCTTGTGACTTTGGTTTAGAGGCTTCTTGGATGAACAGGGTAGAAAGGATGGAAGACGCCCTGTGTTCAGAGTCATAATTTAACACCCTGTTCCACTCTCTGAGCCCATGCTAATACACAGGTGCTGTAGAAATGCACCAATCAATATGTTAAACAAATGCAGGTCCCACCCTTCCCAGGCTGTTACTTAGACAACCTTGTGCTCGATTTTTCATTTGGTTTGAGGGTAACTCTCACTTTACTTCTCCCAATTTGAAATAATAGACCCCCCCACACACACACACTTTTGAAGCAGCTCTGAAATAAGTACTTCTTTGTAATACTTGCCATTTTAGTGATAGAAGAAAGGAGGAGGTAGATTGTCCTGCCCTTGCGCTATCTAATTGAGATGTCTCTGTATTCAAGCTGTTGATTTACTGGGCATGAGACACATGGCACAGTAAATTATTTTCATATGATGCCAGGTCATCTGCTGTAAATCAAATAACACCCATACAGAGTTGAATTTCATAAGAGCCAAGGCTGCATCCCAGACTGAACAAGAAGATAATTATAGGTAGAACAAAGAGTGGTTGGTTTTATACACTGCATTTCCCCTGCTATAATCAGTTTCCTTATGTAAAACTTCATTGAAACTGAAGAGTTCAAGTCTAGTTATAGCCAGACAATTAATGTAAAACAGCTAAGGTGGAAGAAAAGCATATATCACAGATAAGATAATTACACAAAGGGAGAGGAGGAAATAAACCAGTAGAGTCTCTTAATGATAGAGAACAAATTGAGGATTGATGGAGAGAGGCAGGTGGGGGATGGGCTAGATGGGTGATGAGTATTAAGGAGGGTGCGTTTTGTGATAAGCACTGGGTGTTGTAAGTGATTAATTACTGAATTCTACTCCAAAAACCAATATTGCACTGTATGTTAACTAGGTAAAACTTTTTAAAAAAGAAAAAAGGATGAGGCGCCTGGGTCGCTCAGTCATTAAGCATCTGCCTTCAGCTCAGGTCATGATCCTTGAGGCCAGGAATTGAGCCCTGCATCTGGCTCCCTGCTCAGTGGGAAGCCTGCTTCTTCTCCCTCTCTTGCTCCCCCGGATTGTGTGCCCTCTCTATCTGTGTTTCTCTCTGTCAAATAAATAAATAAAGTCTTTAAAAAAATAATAAAAAAGGAAAAAAAATGAAACAAATGAGCAGAGGGGGAAAAAGAAAGAGAAGGAGGCAAACCAAGAAATGGACTCTTGACTCTAGAGAATAAACTGATGGTCACCAGAGGGGAGTTAGGTGGGACAAAATAAATGATGGGGACTAAGGAGGGCACTTGTGATAAGCACCGGGTATCACACTGGATGCTAACTAACTGGAATTTAAATAAATACTTCAAAAAGATAATTACACAATAGTTTAAGTAAACCCACTACACCATTTTTGCATTTTAAACTTTGGTTTGTAAGGTACTTCTAGTTCTGTTTATTTAAATAATCCTGTTACTATAATTTAAGTCTTCATAAAATTTTCCAAATTATAGAACATATATATAGCACCTCACCCTTGGACATGGTCCACATCTAAATGCTCACATAAGTAATTTCCCTATTCCGAATAATTGTATTGAATTTAAAACTTTTGTATTCATAATTTTCTCCTTTTCCCTGGGTCAACAAGTTCATTTTGTACATGATGCTCCCTGAGATATAGGCTCACTTAAAGTACTGTTTATGGAATGAGTTTACTTTGAAAAATAATGCTAGTTTTATGCAACTTTTCAAAGGATGTGAAGTGGATTACAATAAAAGGCAGCTTTACAATGCAACTAATAAATGAAAAATAGAAAACAAAGGCCACAAAAGGATAGTGTGGCAAGTAATCATGCTTAATGACCTGCCATGTTTTCTGAGAGTGAGCATGTGACTTAGGTCTAAGATTCCAGCAGACAAGCTTAAAAGGAATGTGCAAAAACATATGTAATTGTTAGACTAGACAAAGGCTACTTCTGGTAACAAACTCATACTGGAATGCATCCATCGGCCCCTTCAGAGAGGCCCTGCAGGATATAATAGACAGCCGTTCAAAATGGTGCAGATTAGGGTTAATTCATAGAAGTATTTCTACTTCTGCAAGGTCACTTAGGTCTACAAAGTTAAGGGATTTCTGAATGTCACAGTACATGACATAGGCATCCTGGTTTCATGTCTAAATGATAATGAGTAAATAGAACTCTAGGGCTTACGGTTCTCGAGTCAGGCACTATCCAGCTAGTTCATGGGGCCTCTAGACAGACACGTGTTGCATCTTTCTGGTACCGGTTGGATGAACCTGGAGCACAGACGCATGAGATGCTGAGGCGTGGGCGGAGCTGCAAGAATTATTTTCCTGGCATAGTTGATGGTGTTGTCCTGCACAGGCTTCTGAAGGGTAGTGAAGGAGATTCTGGAGTCTCAGGTCCAGGAATGAGGTGAAGCTTTAGAGGGGAAAGCAGATAATGAAGTTAGAAGTGGAAACAATTAGGCGTATGTGTAAAGTAGAGTTCCGGTGTGAACTAGAGTCAGGTGTGGAGTAGAGTCAGAAGGAGTGCTGCAAGGGAAATGAGTCCAAGGCTTGATTTTATGCAGTTTCAGTGAGGTGACAGGCCTGGTGGCTGAGAGGCCAGGCCGACCTGAACAATGTGATTATCTGTGGTGCTGAGTAAGGGGATCACTTAGGGATAAAAATCTAAAAAACATTTGAATGAGTAGTTCTTTCTCTGTCACCTCCAAAACTTCATTTATAACCCCCCCTTCCGCCTTGACCTCTGTTTAGGGTGTACCAATCAGCAGTGGTACAAAATTTGGACAAAAAAGAAGGCACAGAGAAAGAGAGGTTTGACCAGAGGTTACATAATCAGCTCTAAGCTCATAAATCAGAAATTGCCTGCACGGAGGGTGACTCAGGCAGCCATAACAACCTGACTCACATTATTTACAAACTTTCATCTAAATACAGAGAAGAGAAAAGATACTTCTAAATGAAGCCTTCACCATACACGAAGGAGCACTTCAGTAGGGTGGTACTGAGAGGCAGGCAGAAGTATCATTAGGGCTTCTTTGTCTTGATACTTGTTAATATAAATCGAGGTTGATTTCCAGATGTCATAATGATTGTTTAACCTGTTGTCTGAATGGTATACATAGTGGGCATAGTTGATGTGGGATTAGCTTTGTGCCCCACCCTTCTGTGCTTCTGTCTCTACCCTGTCTTTAACTGTTCATATGAACTGTGCATGTCTAGCCAGCCAAGGTTAATGATGTGGGTGCGGCTATGTCACTGCCTTCCCTCCTATGTAAAGATTAATGTTGGCACCCCCAACGTCATTCCCCTGAGTAAATGAGGTTGTTTGTGCATCTGTTAGATTCCCCTAGACAGGTAGTTCAGGAACACTCTCTCCGACCAGGTGGGCTCTGTTGAGGTAGAACAATAGTGATTAAGAAGAGGGGTGCCTGGGTGACTCAGTTGGTTAAGCTTCTTCTGCCATTGGCTCCGGTCATGATTTCAGGGTCCTGGAATCAAGTCCCACACTGGGCTCCTTGCTCAGCAGGGAGCCTGATTCTCCCTCTGTCTGCCACTCCCTCCTGCTTGTGCTCTCTCTCTCTCTGTCAAATAAATAAATAAAATCTTAAAAAAAAATAGTGATTAAGAAGAAGAACCAGATCTGTGAAGAAATAAGTACACAGACTACTGATTTAATGCAAAAACCATGCATGATTTGCACCTGTATTTGAGTTGATTCCTTTGGAAACAATCCAGTCAATGTGTAGGTTATTGCTGAAAGCTGCTGTTCTTATCACACAAACATTTTTATTGTGTATACAGTAAGATAGAACACAGTATATGTCCTCAAAATGTATACCCAGAGAGAGAAGACTTACATACATATATGAACCAAAAAACCTACATTTATAGCTTAGCTGTAAATGAAGGGAACTTTTGAGGTACCTGAGTGGTTCAGTCATTAAGCATCTGTCTTCAGCTCGGGTCATGATCCGGCAGTCCTGGGATGGAGCCCAGCTTGGCGGGAGGCCTGCTTCCCTCTCTCTCACTCCCCCGCTTGTGTTCCCTCTCTAGCTGTGTTTCTCTCTGTCAAATAAATAAATAAAATCTTTAAAAAATTAAAATGAAGGGAACTTTTGTCTAAATTCAGGACAGTCGGCCTTCATATTTGTTACTGGCATCTTATCACGCAAAGACATGAATCAAGCCAGATGAAATTAGCACTAATTGTATAATGCTACTAGCCGTAATAACACACATGTTTATCATATGACAGCTCAATGCTACAGTGTGTTTGAGGCTTTAAATTAGAATAGTAGACTCACCATCCAGAAGACATATTTCATAAACTATCTACTGTTAGAGAATTGTATCCCACCCAAAGCATCATCAGAAATCAATTAGTATTTCTCTGCAGCCTTGAAATGTTCCCTGTGTGTGTGTGTGCACATGTGTGTACATATGTTTGTATGTGTATCTACACCATGCAGTGTAAATTTAAGTAAACAAAACAAGTAAGCTTTGTCACCCATAATAGAAGAGGATAGTTAAAAACCATCCAGATGGAGTCCAAGTTTCCCTGTCTACTTCCAGGATTTCTCTGCACCTGTTTTGACCTTCTCTCCCTGCACAGTTATCTGCTGCCTGGGAGCTATTTCTTTGCTTACTGTAACTGGGATTTCTCCTATCACAGTTGATTACTATGCCTAAGTGCTGTCGGCTGCATGCTGAACTTCAAGGAGACGCAGGAGATGGTTTTACTGCTTAACTCGTTCACTGGTTGTTGTTCACATTACGGCTCTCAGAGACTTTACAGAATGCTTGGGTTCATTTTCTGCTGCCCATTTGGAAGCTGTAGGCACCTGGCATAGAAGTATGTGTTGAAGAGGATAATATGCCCTTAAATGCTCCAGCCATGTATTCCCTTCTGCCTCTGTATCTGTTGGGTATATTAGCAGAGTATTTTCTCTACATCTTTAGGAGGAGTAAAACATAACAAGACGAGAAAAAGCTGCCAATTGACCTTTGGACAATCAACAGCACAGAGCTCTTCTGCCCCTCTTCCGCATGTGTTCCCATCTCAGACCTTCATCAACTTTATCCTATCCCGGGGACTGGCTCTCCTGAGTGCTTTGTTCCTCCTGATGAATATAGAGGGCAATTTTCTATTGATTTAGGTGTTGCTTATTTCTACACTTTCAGCAATATTTCTAGCTGAGACTTTTCCTAAAAATGGAGGCCTCTCATCTCCTTTGAGAAAACCTAGCAGAAGTTTAAAGTGGCAAAACATGGGGCGCCTGGGTGGCTCAGTTGGTTAAGCGACTGCCTTCGGCTCAGGTCATGATCCCAGAGACCCGGGATCGAGCCCCACATTGGGCTTCCTGCTTGGCAGGAAGCCTGCTTCTCCCTCTCTCACTCCCCCTGCTTGTGTTCCCTCTCTGGCTGTGTTTCTCTCTGTCAAATAAATAAAATATTTTTTAAAAAATAAAATAAAATGGTAAAACAACATTAGTGAAATGATAAATTTCTTCAAATCACAGAGATGGAAAAAAAGAGATCTTAAATAGCATCTTTTAAAATGCCTGGTTCACATAATATGGATCATGTTTTGATGTCAGAGGTTTGTATCTTAGTGATCTAGTGTGTAAGCTCTTGCTTAAGCAAAGCAGAGCGAGGCTAAAACCAACTATAAGGGAATGTGGGGGGCACCATTTTCAGCTCCTTGAGCAACTGATAACTTAATGCTGAACGTTGCTCAGTCCCTTTGTATTTCTGTCTCTGCCTAAGACATGATGACATTGTCATAAGTTTCCTAAATTCTTAACAGAGCTATATGTTGTTGATTAGAAAACGTAGAAGTCATGTTGCCATTATTTATCCCTGGTAGAGAAAGCAGTATTAACACAGTGTAGTTCCAATTTCATTTCAAGGAGCACCATGCTATTTAACAGGGCTTCCTAGGAACTGGCTCTAGCTCCCCTTCTAACTAGCTTAATAACTTATTTGAACTTTTTAGATCTCAGTTTGCTCACTTGTACCATTAAGGAGTAGAACTACTTATAGTTTTATAATGCTTCTTATGGTTTTTAAAAGGTAGAGTATTTGAAGTGCATTCATTGAATGAAGTCACACTTAAACTGTTGTAACCCCGCCTTCTTGATGCTCTAACAATGAGGGTTTTGTTCTGGGGAGGTGGAGAGAATGGTGTTACGCTCTACACTGTGATCACGGTGAAGGTCTGTGGGGTTGGGCCTTCGCCATGGTCATTTTGGTTGCTTGACTCTGGAGAAGTTGAGATTAGAAAAGTGCCAAGCCCAGATGAAATATTTCTGTTGACGACAGCCAAAATTGAATACTGAAGAACTTGACTGGCAAAAGGAAGCTGCAATCCTCCGCAGTGGGCATAATCATTATTGCTCTAGGTTCTGATATTGTCTGCCTGAGGATTTATTTGAACTAGTTTGGGGGAAAGCCTGAACAGAGAGAACTTTATGACATCCAGAATTGTTTTCACTTTTAAGCAATTTCTCTGAAGAAATAGCTATCAGTAAAAACAAACAACAAAACAAAAACAGTGATTTAATCTCCTTCTAAACATTTTTTTTAAAGTACCCATTATATTCTTACTGTGTTCCTATCCCTACCTCAACATACTTTTTTTCTTTTAAGAAAATAAATATGGGATATAGAATCCATTTCATTTTAAAATTGGATACTAAATTCATTTCATTCTCAATAATAAATACTTTCCTGGTCAGATTGCAGACAATCCATTTTTGAGGCGTACACTTTGTTCAGTTTTGACAAGCATATACCATCATGTAACCAAGTCACAATATAAAATATTTTCCTGCCCCTGAAAAGTTCTCTGATTTCCCTTTGCTGTCAGTTCTAACTCCATATCCTAAGCCTCTGGCAATGACTGATCTGATTTCTCTCCCTATAGTTTTTCCCTTTCCAGAAAATCATATAATTTTGAAGTCAGAGAGTATTTCACTTCCTGTGTTGGTTCCTTTCACTCAGTGTGTCTTTGGATATGCACACTTGCTACTGCATGTGTCAGAGGTTCATTCCCTTTTATTGCTCAGTAATATTTCATTGCATAAACGTACCTATTTGTTAATTCATTCAGCTACTCACGGCTTTCTTCCAGTTTGGGGTCAGTCTAACATTGCTATAAACTTGTGACTTTCATGCTCTGGTTTCATTTCTCTTGGGGAGATAACTAGGAATGGGATTACAGAGTCATGTAGGAAGTGTACATTTACATTTAACTTTATAAGAAACTGCCACTTTTTCAAAGTAGCTGTATCATTTTGCTTTCTCACTAGCAATGTGTAGGAATTATTCCATGTTAATAAATGCTTCTTGAAAAACAAAACACTGATACAAAAAAACCACATACACACACTATATATATATGACATGGAATAATTCCTATACATTGCTAGTGAGAAAGCAAAATGATACAGCTACTTTGAAAAAGTGGCAGTTTCATATATATATAACTGGCTTAATGAATTATTCTAAGGGGAACACTCTTATAACCAACACCAGAAAGAAACTCTTCGAGCTACCCAGAATGCCCCTGGGAGTCTCCTCCCATTCTCAACCTTCATCTTCCCCCAAATAAATAACTAATATCCTACGTTTATAGCAATAACCTCCTTGTGTTTTTAATGGTGTTATCACTTACTGTACATTCCCAGACACTGTAGTTTAGCCTTGGCTGGTTGTTATAAGACTGGATATGTATAAGTTACAAATACATAGAAACAGGTAACAAATAGGTTACCTTCTATCACTTGCTTTTCTTTCAAATACCTATTGAAGAACCTAGAGCATTTGACCTACAGAATTTCTCAGTTTAAGTTTGTGGTTTGCGATTCTTGGGGCAGTTTAACATGCTTCTTTGTTCTCCATATTTTCTGCAACTTGGTATCTGTTTCCATACACTGCTCTTAATAATGATCTAAATAAAGAGATCAAGGTTGTTGTTGCCTGAGGGACGGAGAACTTTTCTCATATCCCTCTACATTTCTTATACCACAGCCAATAACCTTTGCCATAATACGCATTCAGTAAACATTTGTTGATTGAAGAATGAATGAATGAATGAATGAATATGAGAATGAATGATTATCTTCACTGAAACAGAAAGGTGCAGCCAGCAGTGTACTGTGAAACACTTAGGTTAAACCTGGAAGAATTTTAAAGATACTGTGTTTATGATAGAAATTTGCTTCCAAGAGAGGTTGTGGAATGACCATTCCTGTGAATCTTTTAAGATTTTTATAATAGTCATCATTCTTAGAGTTATAAACCACGATGGCCTGGGAGGATGGAGACCCAATTTCCCATTCCTGGGCTTCTATGATAGAGTACTCACCTATAAAAGATGAGTTGCCTTTTTCTCAGAATATTCTTTGCAGAATTCCTGTCTGCAGGGCACTAAATGGAATTTGGTGCATTAAAAGTTTACTTCCCATGGGGTAAAGTTTACTTTCAGAGAGTGTTTTATGACCCTGAGATAACATTTATATGAGTGTTTCTATGGTAGCGTATGGGGCAAATATAATGCAGCAGTCTGAGGAGGAAGGATCATTTTCTGATTACCTTTTTGATCTATAGTCAATGGTATAATGAATGGTATCCACAAAGAGTGTGTCTCTAAATGCTGGTTGTAAATACTTGGGACTATTCTTTGGGCTCCTTTGTATAATTCGTGAAGAATTATTTAGTTAAGATGGTTCTTGTTTATGAATGTCTACATCTGCTGTTAACGAACAGCCTGGAGCTTTTAGGAATTTTTCCCCAAGAATAAAGCAGGGAATTAGCTGTGCTGAAGCTATGGGCTCCTGACAAAAGAAATGTGTTGTGGTTTTCATTAAATTGTGTTTCAGAATTTTTTGCACATTTCCCCTGACCAAGGTTTTCACCGCTCATTTGGAGCAGCAGCAAGTGAACTGATACATTTTCACAAAACACAAAGATGAGTGTCTTTAGTCCCTATAACATTTCAAGCTGTTATATCTTATAAAAAGCATTTTTATTATTATTGATAATAACATGGGCACAAAAATAATCATGTTTTGCACTTTCTTTTTTATTTTGCAGTGTTTCCAAAACTGTTCCTTACGTTATGTCATTTCGTTTTCACTCTAACCTTTGCATGGTAAGCAAAGCATATTGTGATATTGTAATTTTAATGAATATCACTATTGAACCTTACAAGAAATAAAGTTATTTGTTCATGGTCACATGGCTAGGTGAGTTTCAATCTAGACCGCAGGACTTCCGGTGTCCAGTAAAATCCTGTCCATTTCCTCATTAATTCATTTTGTAGTTTATGATCAATGATAGAAAATGAAGATTCAAATGCTATTAGAAGCAATTGTATTTCATTAGATTTCAGCCTTGATCATAAGTTTAGACGTTCTGCCACTGACAGTATTTCTTAAAAACATGATCTTCCCTTGACTGAGGCTACACCCAAAAGGAACTTGGGCCAAAGTGATAAATGAAATTATATCACGTCAAAAGGTGATATGACGTGATATAATTTTTTATATCACTCTTTTCCCATTTCAGAATTCAAAAGAAATTTCAGTAGTTGTCTGTCTTTAGTGCCTTGCCTCTTTTATCGCCTCTACTTTCTTAGTATATTTTTACACTGTATTATCAAACCAGCTGGACTAGTGATTAAACTGGTACTTCGAGACATCTAGACTGCCACCAAAATACAATTACATTTCTTATTCGAACTGTGTAGTCATTGTATTTAGCTGAGATGACCCAGATTTCCCCCTTGCTGTGGGCTTGGACAGTATGTATTTTAGCTAATAAAACCCATTTCCAGATTCACATTCATGCTGATGTTTTTAAAAACATTCTACTTACCTCAATTATTACACAACCTATAAATGTATAAGTGTATTTTTTTCTTGCTGGTGGTTTTGGATTTCAATATGATATATTCCCTCAGTAGGCTGTGAAGTTTTTACTGCTCTTGCCTGATATATAGTAGGTGCTTAGTAAGTGTTGAAATAATAAATATTTCCATTTGGCCTTGTTGCCATCTTAAGGTATCATTTATTGAACCCCTCCTGTAGATGACATTTGTCTATTCTGGGATATCCTGTCTGCCGAAATATTTTCAGATTCCTAAATTATTTTATTTTTACTCAGTTTTAAAGTTTTCTACTTGGATAGGATTGTTGCACAATGAGTAAGTTTTTGCAGGAACTATTAAGACTGAAGTATGACAATTAAAAAAAAAATGACAAAATTGGTTTGATGATGCTAAGCAAGGTGGAGGGACCCTAAATAAGTAAATCATATCCCCCGTCTCTAAGGAGGTTATGGTACAGAAAGAGTCACACTTGAAAAACAAAACAAACAAAAAAACTAATATTAGATGAAATCACATCTTTGCTGTGAGAAAGGAAGGAAAAAAATGACCTAAGAAAAACTCTGCGAACCAGAAAAGGATTTATTTGAGAGGACTAATACAGAACTGAAGGAGGGCATTTTAGGTTAAGAGAGCAGAGTACAAAGATAGGTCTAAAGGTATGAGTATCCGTGATGGGTTTCTGAAGCTGCTAACAGTTGTGTATGGCTCGCGTTCTGTTCCTCTAAGGCCCTGATGTGCATGCTAGCTGTTTGAATTCAGGCCTTCATCATTCTCTTGCATCTTGGGTAGTAAAAGAATGCCTGGCCTACTTTTTCAGGTTTATCTTATGAATATCTCAATCACGCAAGTCAGTCTTACTTTGAACCCTGTCCCTGAAGCCCAGCGGTCACCTTTGATGTCAAAAAACACTCTAAGAATTGATTTCTATTCCCTCAGTAATTCACGTTATTGTCACGAGAGTCCCCAGTGAAGTAGTAATGTATTTAGTATACTTCCAATATGCATGACACATATAACGCTTACAAGTCTATTGCCTTTTCAGAAATAATCACCAAAGCACACACTGTGTTATCAGGAAATACCCTACAGGTCTTTGTAATAGATTTGAATGGCTTCAAGATTCTGCAGACCCAGACTTCCTAAGCAGTCTCTCTTGAGTAAAGAATTGAGTAGCAAAGTAGTAAGGCTCTAGTTAACTGCCTCAGTGCAGGGAAAGCCCAGTTCAGGGAAGGCCAGGACCTTGGAGGTTCCAGTGACAGGGAGAACATCCATCATTTAATAAAACCTGGCGAGGAGTAGGACAAAGTCTAAATGCACAAGGAGAGAACTCTCAGATGTGAAATGCAACAAACCTGCATGCTTGAAAGTTCTACAATGACCTCTGAAACATGATACATGAGACATGTGTGTTCAACTCATTTGTTCTTCATTAACATTTAAAGAGAACTTACCAGGTATTAAGTACTATTCTAGGTTCCAGGAATATAGCAGTGAAGCAAAACGGAAAAATGTCCCTTTCTCATGGACAAAGCCTAATATTACCTGGAATTTAATTCTTAAAGCAGCCCTCCATAGAAGATATTCCTATTTTTTGAAGACATTTCTTAATTTGAATTCAATTAGCCAACGTAGAGTACACCATTAATTTCAGAGATATTCCTATTATTTCTCTTTTACAGAAGGCAAAGCTGAGGCCTCTGTGGGTTGAATAATTTGCCCATTGTCATACAGCTTGAATGTATCATCGCTGTGATTTGAACTCAGGCAGCCTAGTTGTTAGCCATTGATCTGTGTGGTTGCCTGTTTGTTAGCCACGAAAGAGAAAATGAGCTCATGTTTACTGGGTATTGACCTTGTACCCTTTGGGGGTTTCAGGGATGCTTTAAACATGTAATCTCATCACTTACAATTTCATGAGGAAGTATTAGTATCCATATTTTATAGATAAGAGAAATAAAACTCAATGAAGTTAAATGATTTGCGAAAGGTCACACAGCCACTAAACAGCTAAACCAGGATTCAACTCAGTTTTGTTTGACCCTTGACATATATTCTTTTCCTATTGTATACTCCAAAAATTAATAAATGTTAGGATTGTCAAAGAGAATTTACTTCAATCTTTGTGTTTGGAGAAAGTAAATAAAGTCAGGGTTTTGGGTATATGCTACTTTCTGAAATTTTTCTTTCAGTTCTTTGAGAACCTGTGTGTGTCTACTTATTGCTTGGGATATGTTCTACATGACTAACAAGTCTCTCCTTCATTTAGTGTAAGACACAAAATGCTGTTTTATGCATATGTTTTCAACTCAGTTCACCCAGAAATGTACAAAATTTTATAATAATTAAATTCATAGATCAGCATGTCGTTTTCTAAAATTACTTGATTAGTGAACCTCTAACAACTTGAGAAATTGATCTATAGTTAAATTTGAAATGAGTGCTGGATGCAAATGTGGTGTTTTATGGAGTTTACCTTCCTTTTCCACTGTACTACTTCTCCAAAATACTCATCTAGATTTCCTTATTATTTTCAATATTTCAATCAATATTTTTCTCCCATTTTCATATAAATGTAATGATCAAGTTACAAAAAGAAAGAGAAACATGTACCAGGTAGAGAAAAGTGGATTTTATTATGCTATAATTTATCTGTGAAGAAAGTGAGTGGGATTTGTGCACATGTGTATATATGCACATGTAAAATTATTGGAAAGAGCCCTATTTATAAGGATGAAGTAAAACTTTAAAAAATAGTTATTTATAGATATTCAGAGAGAATAGAAAATGGAAGAGTAGAAGCTAGATTTCTCTGAGTAAACTTTGAGAATTGATGTTAGAAATATATGAATATCTAATATAATTATAATATAATATCTACTCTAAAGTTTCCTAAAAATTGAAAAGACCACAAAACAAATGCATCTAACTGCAAATTTAGTTGGTGACACAACTACACATATGTAAATCACTCAAAGTGACTTCCAGACAATAGAATTTTATACATTCATAGGAGAATGTATTAATAATAAACACACAAACATGCACACAAAACCCAAAGCAAAAGCAAAAACAAAAACACAGTATGTTGTACACCTAAAATTAGTACAGTGTTATTTGTCAAATAAAAATAAAAATGGAAAAAAATAAATTCAATTATATGGAAAAAATGTAATTTATTTTTAATCACAGTTGTGAAGGTTGTGTTGATACTGTTTTTCCAAGACACTTGTTAAAATATCTTGGATTACTCATTATCCAATTTGAAAAGGGTTCTGCTGTCAAAAATGTCTCCATTTGTGCATCAGTGAGAATAATGACTACTGTGTTTTGAAATGCATCAGCTATTTTGAAATACTTTCACCCTCATGATGCAAAACAACCCTAATGCAACTTTTGGAGCATGGTAGGGAACCAACCCATTATTTTAAAAACTGATAAATAACAGAAAAAAATGAAGCATTTATTCTATCTGTCTTTTAAGAACTGTAACTAAATTGCTGTTGACTGGGGAACAAGTTTCTCTGTATTGGGATATTTCTGCTAATAATGGAAAAAAGAATGGTATAAATTAGAATATATTTTGCAACTCTTCATGAAATAATGGGTAGGCAGTGCTCGCCATCGGCTGCAAACATCACAAAGTTTCTATTATGTGTCTGATAGAAATACCGAACAGCATCTATGAAAACATCATGCCAAAAAAATGAACTTGAATCTAATCAAGCTGGTAGATCTAATGAGCAGTTTTGGGAGACATATGAGAACAAGTTGGACAAAATCCAAGCTATAGGAAGTTTTATAGTAAAAACAACCTGGTTTCTTCAACAAATAAACTGGAGGAATAAAAAGGGGGATGTGAGAAAGCCCATAGATTAAGAGTCTAAAGAGACATGGTGGGGACCTTATTTGGAGCATGATTTAAAGAGACAGTGAAGGGACGCCGGGGTGGCTCAGTTGGTTAAGCGACTGCCTTCAGCTCAGGTCATGATCCCGGAGACCCGGGATCGAGCCCCACATCGGGCTTTCTGCTCGGCAGGAAGCCTGCTTCTCCCTCTCTCAGTCTCTCTGCTTGTGTTCCCTCTCTAGCTGTGTTTCTCTCTGTCAAATAAATAAATAAAAATCTAAAAAAAAAAAAGATTAAAAAAAAAGAAACAGTGAAAAGAAAGCAGAGGAGATATTGGGAAATCTGAGATTGGCTGGAAGATGTGTATACTTTCTGAGCATTTGATATAGTTCATGTTTGTAAGTGTGGTGATATGTGGGTACATTTTTTAAAAAAGCGTTTTACATTCTAAATATATAAACTGACATACGTATGTGATTTGCTGTCAATAATTGGGAGGGAGATTATTGTCAATAATCAGGAGTAAAGATGAAGCTCACTGGCCTTGGGTTAGTTATAATTAAGTTATATATGTGGCATATGAAAGTTTCCTGTACCTTAACTTGTACTTTTATAGAAGCTTATAATTTTTCATTAAAAACAAAAAGAAGGGTGCCTGGATGGCTGAAGTTGGGCAAGGGTCCGACTCTTGATTTTGGCTCAGGTCATCTCGTGTTGTGAGATTAAGGCTCATCTCAGGCTCCATGCTCAGCGCGGACTCTGCTTGTCCTTCTCCCTCTGCTCTTCCTCTGACTGTTCACACGTGCTCTCTCCCTCTCAATTAAATAAATAAAATCTTAAAAAAAGAAAAAGAAAAAAAACCTCAGAAGCATATTGTTTCTTGTTGTGGATTATTAGCCATAATCTGAGTTTTGCTAAAGAAATTAACATAATTTAATCTAGATACATTCTCATTTATATGCCTGTAATTATTTATTTATTTATTTATTTTATTTGACAGAGAGACACAGTGAGAGAGGGAACACAAGCAGGGGGAGTGAGAGAGGGAGAAGCAGGCCTCCTGCTGAACAGGGAGCCCGATGCAGGGCTCGATCGAGAGACTCCGGGATCATGACCTGAGCTGAAGTCAGACGCTTAATGACTGAGCCACCCAGGCTCCCGTATATGCCTGTAATTTTTAAAAGTTAATTTTAGTAGACCCCTCATATGTATAAGACCTAGGGCAAGTGTACAAATGGTGACCACATTTTACATGTCTAAATATGCAGAAGTTGTAAATCAAGCTAGCAAACTGCCAAATGAGATATTTTTTACTTCCCTACCTTGATGAATATACCTTTATCAGGTTCTGGAAAACCAAATTTTAAAATTTTCTGGGTTTTTTTTTTTTTTTTTTTTTTTTAGATTTTATTTATTTATTTATTTGACACAGAAAGAGATCAAATATAGGCAGAGAGGCAGGCCGAGAAAGACGGGGAAGCAGGCTCCCCGCTGAGCAGAGAGCCTGATGTGGGACTCTATCCCAGGACCCTGAGATCATGACCTGAGTTGAAGGCAGAGGCCTAACCCTCTGAGCCACCCAGGCACTGCTGTTCTCTGGTATCTTGGGGTTTTGTCCTGGCTCATGGTGGTACCAGACAGCCAGTTCTTAGCTCACAGACTGCAGCCCGGTCATTCGGTCATCTCCCTTTCTCTCTATTCCCCAAACCCCATTTTCCCATACCACCAGGAGCCTTACTGCACTCTGCATGCATCCCAGCTTTTAGGTCTCTACCTTGTCCACACTCCCTGTCTGCTGGCACTTCTTGGAACATAGGTGTAAACAGAGGCCTGTGCTGGTCCTGGAAGCAGGCTCAGAGCCATTTGGAAGGAAATTCCTGGTCCACAAGTAGCCAGAGCATGATGAGGGGAGGCACAGACTTTGTATGGGCACATCCTTTTGACATGAAGGATTCCTTACCCGGTGGAAAACAGGGATTATAGGAACATCAGAGCAGAGCCCTCTGGAACTCATGGCCCAGAGCTTGATATCTCATGCCTCGGATGGGGCTCTGTTATCTTAGATTCTACAACTCCTACAAGAAACCTTTAATTTTGATCACATGGTTTAATATATTTTATTTATTTTTACATTTGTCTTTGCAAAGATTGACAACAATTTAAGTGAAATACAAACCAAACATTAGTCATCTTATAAAAATTATTTTTTGCTCTCAAAGTATATTTAGGAACACCAGCTCAAAACATATTTAGGGAAAAATTTTTTTTCAAACCATCTTTAAAGGAAGGGAGGATTCTTGTTTGAACAGCATCCAAGGCAGGGCCACTGGCCTACTGCCTGAGCTCTGCAACACAAATGCTATTGTGCTCAGCCAGAGAGACACTGTTCTGATTAGTTGGCAGAAAACTTTCCCCGAAGAAGGAAGTATAATCTTGTGGAACAGCTGGAAACAGAACTCAGCAAGGATAACTGCTTTGATTGCCCTCTGGCCTATCATTTGGGGATATGTTTCATACAAAAATTGGTGAAAGTGTAAGGCCAGCAGTAGCCTCCATGGAAACATCTGGCTCTGGGTCAGCTCTAATAGGAACAAGGCAGTCCTCTATGAGACAGCTCCACCATAGTGACCTTGGGTCCAATGTAGTGGCATCTGGACATTTGTAGGAGGCAAATTATAGGGTAGTTCTGACAATAATTTTATATTAAACTAAATGGCTGCTACTCATCTGTCTGCACAAAGGCTTAGAAAGGATTGCAATATTTTTATGCCTTACTGAAAGTGGCATTGTCGTTTTTGTTGCTAGTGGTTACATATGAAAGTTTGCTTCAGAAGTATAGCTACTGATTATACTGTTAATCTGTTCCTTCTGCAGATATCTTTGAGGGTTTTTACTGTGTATTATCAGGCACTGCCACAGACATTTTGTGACTGTATGTGCCTGTGTTTGGGCATGTTTACTTAATCCTTGCACTTTACCAGTGAAATCACTAGCATCACACCTATTTAAGGACACGTAAACCAAGGCTCAGAGAGCTAAGGCCATAAAACAGTGGCCTGTGGGAAATACTTCTATACTGTACTTCCAAAGTTTTAAACCTCCTATATTGTCTTTCTTCCCTTGATCTTCCCATTTTCTTGAGTGGAGAATTTTTTTGTTGTGTATCCCAACCACAATTCTGTTGCAGCATCCTCTCATATACTCCCTGAGTTCATTTGTAATCTTGGTTTTTTTTATTTTGGGGAAGCTAATACTCTGCTGTGCCCCACTATTCCTAGAATAAAAATGTCATGTGATTTTCCACTAATTTACCTTTTACTCTGTGATAACTATTTTGTATTTTTTTGTCAAAGCATTGAACTATTTATTCATAACAGTTCAATATGAATGGGGCTCTTGAGAGCAGTTGAAACTGGTTACAATGAAGAAGAATCAGCTTCAAAACTTACATCATTCCTCCCTGCACCAAAGGTACCAGGGCGCAGTCTGCTTTGGGTCACGCTTTTGTGATGGAGAATATCCTTCTTCCATAGAGACAATGGCAGGAAGGCATAAGAGAGTGATCATCATTGTGGCATTTGTAGGGTATTGTCGGGGTCCTGTGCAAATTCCATGAAGAATCTGGTTCACACTGATTAAATGGCAATGAGCTGATCTTATCCACTAGGTGATTCATATATATACTCATCTCCCCCCAAAATATGTGGGACTTACACTTCTTGCCTGTCCCCTTGGTCTGGGAATATAACTGTTATCTGATGAGTATTTTTGGCCGATAAATTGGATACACAGTGGCAGTGATTAGGTGTTGTTTTAGCCAAGGTGTCCACGCTGCAGTGAGGTCTGGCTCAGGACGAGTACTTGGACACGTAATTCTACAGTGGAAGTCTGCTTTTAAAGAATGTTTGTTCCCACCAATAGTTCTGAATTCACTTTCTTTTGCATTGGTCAGAGTAAAGAATATGTGGGGGCAGACCTCTCCTCTCTTTCTATCACTTGGAGTGTATTGTAGACTGAATTGTACCCCCCCAAATTTGTATGTTAAAGCCATAACCTAATGTGACTGTAAAACCATAGGGCCTTTAGGGGGGTATACAATGTTAAATGAGGTGGTGGGGAGGCCTAATCTGACAGGATTATGATTTTAAAGGAAGAAGAGGAAGTTGTATCAGGGTTCATTCTCTCTCCAGCTGCACACAGAAGAAAGGCAATGTGAGCACATAGTGAGAAGGTGGCTGTCTGCCAGCCAGGAAAAGAGTCCTCACCAGAAACCAACCCTGGTGGCCCCCGTGATCTTGGGATTCTAGCCTCCAGAACGTTGAGAAAATAAAGTTCTTTTGTTTAGTCACCCAGTCTGTGGCTTTGGTTATGGCAGCCCTAGCAGACTAACCCAGCATGTGAGAGCAGAAGGACAGAATTGTAACCCTGCCTTAATATTTTATATGTGGCATACTTCTTGGGATTACAGATGAGAAAAATCATGGATCATGTGTAACTTCCAACATGTCACCCCTCTTCTTTTCCTGTTCAAGAAAACACAACAGGAAATATATGGGTGAGGCTAATAGGTTTATCCAAAATGAAATCCCCCTTTATTTTACCCTAATAGTTAGATGCGCTGGGTTATTAAAATGTCATGATACTTCTTTCCTGGTTGATACAAGCTTAGATTTCTCTAGCCTTCTTTTCAGTGCCCTGTGCACTAATACATTCATTCTCTAGTACATTGGACAGCCCCACCATCCAGCACCTGGGACAGCGGCAACCCCTTGGCAGGAGTTCTTTCAGGTTGGTGGATGCCTAGGACCTATTAGTTGTTAATACTTTATCACCCCTGCTTATTTTAGAAATAAACCTGAATTAGCTTTTTAAAGTATGTCATTTGCAAACTTCAATACTTAATTAGTAACAAATAACTAAAGGCACTTTGCAATTGGTTTGCAAATCACAATGCCACCATTCAGAACTGTTGCAGGAGCCCACAAAAGGAAATCAAGTCCGTGAATGAGATCATTTAAGCATGTAAGAGTCTGGCTCATGAACATCTCCTGCAATGATGTGGGGGATGAGGGATGATAGTAAACCCCAGTTACTGCAAAGCTGGCAGACGATGAGTAATGTGCCTTTTTTTTTTTTCTTTTTCTTTTGGCTCTTTGATTGCATTTCTTCTTTTCTTCTGAAGTCTTTTTGTATCAAGTCCAAGGAAATGAGTAATTTGTGTCAGCTACGAGCAAAATCAGAATAATTTATTTACCTGAATGACCATGTTTCTGCATGTTTCTGTGGCTACAATAAGTTTATGTTGCTATTATTTTTTTTTCTTAGCTTCATTTTAGGACTCTCCTTAACATACTTTCATGAAAATGTTTTAATACTTGGTTTCCTAATTTTTTAAAGAAAAGAAAAACTTGATTCCATTAAGAATCCCTAATGGAATAAATTCTTTTTTTAAAGATTTTATTTATTTATTTATTTGACACAGAGAGAAAACACAAGCAGGGGGAGAAGAAGAGGGAGAAGCAGGGTTCCATCACAGGACCCTGGGATCATGACCCCCAGCTGAAGGCAGTCAGTTAACCAACTGAGCCACTCAGGCACCCCTGGAATAAATTCTTGATAAATACTTTTATATCCTTAGTTATTTGAATTTGAAAGAACACTTCATTTGAAAAAGATCTTCAAAAATACCAAACTCAAAATTACTGTAGCTTTTTTTTTTGTAGCACACAGGTATCCTTAAATGAAACATAGATTTTTTAAAGCCTTTGCAAAAAGTTTAAATGAAAATTTAAAAGTAGAGCAACATTATGAATTTAACACTTTCTAGTGTTCTACGTTCCATATCCTTGGGCAGTAACTATTTAATAGCTCTGTTTTTATTTGCAAGCACACAGAAGATAAAATTCTCTACAGAAAACATTACTGATGTGCTGGTTGAGAGTTGCTGAATCCTTGATTTAGTACTGAAGATAATTTACAATATTTTGGTTTTCAGTAGCACATATTATTTCCAAATTGCTTTGTAGAATTTTGTTTCTATAAATTCTGCAGCACACATCACCTCATCCGAGTTTAAAGATCTAACTGTATAGCTTTTAGATATATTACAGCCAAGAAAATATCTGAATTCTATAAAGCACTTTTATCCTGAGGTACGCGGAGAGCTGACTTTATTTAAATTAACGTTTGTGTAATTTGAGGCCTTGTCATACAAGATCAGGGACTTTTTCTTCAATCTTAGGAGGAGTTTGGTGGACTGGGTTCTTTTGCAAATTCTGTGCAAGAGTGAATATTTGGACCTTAACAAAGATGTGGAGGAAGGTAAAAGAGAATAAATATAGGTAGACTTGATTAAAAAAAATATATATATACACATATACACACATATATATGTGTGTGTATATATATATATATATATATGTGCCACGACAATTTCTCTCAAATATTAAAGAAATTTTATGTAAAAGGGATCATTATAGTGAGAGTGGAAACTCCCTGTTTCTTTCACTCAGTCATTCATTCATTCAAGTTGAAAACTTGTAGTGTGCTGGTGAACTTGTGTAATCCTAGATCAAGAAGAAGAGCTGAAGAGAGGTGTCTGTCAGCGTATGGTTCTTAGTCTCTCAAGGTGTTCCCTAGAAGACTGTTGTTAAAAAGAGCGAGGCTGTTTTGGAATCTTGGCTTGAAAGTACAGATACTGTTTTTTGGCGTTCCTCAGTTTTATCAGTGCTAGTCAAACCCTGACAAAAATGCTCGATGCCTTGGCAGATGTTTCTGAGTATCTGCTATGTACAGTTTTCAGACTTCTGTGATTAGGACAGGCACAGAGGAAAATTATGCACACTACATGGTTAATTTTAAATGAAACCCGTGGATCCCAGAAAATAGGAAACTAAGATGGTCTTCAAAGTAGTGAAATTATTAAATGTTTATCTTCCTTGAGGAGTCAGTAAAAGAAAGGAAGGAAACATGAATTACAGCATGAGGGGTTTAGGCTTGAAGTAGTATAACTATATCCTAATGGGAAAGATAGTTACATATTAAAAAGACTATTGGAAAGAGGCTCATTCCTTTAAATGATAGGAATGGTTAAGTCCTATTCTTACCTAGGCCAAGGAGGTAACCTAGATAATGCTTACAGGTTAGTTCCTATCTAAGAGGAATATGCCTTCTAGATGGACATAAATAAGAAGATGATGAAATGAATCCCAACGGGAACATTTAGATGAGGTCCTCACTTCTCTTAAAGGTCTATTTTCCTATTAGATTTGAGTTTCCTAGGGAGAGGTTTCCTAGGGAGAGGTTCTGTCTATGTATAGCGGTATCCATGGAACATTGCACAGGGCCCGCCTCATAGTGGGTGCTCAGTAAGTGTCTGACTGGAGGTGCTCATCAGGGACAGGTTCCCAGGACTGTTGGGGGGTATGTGTGGGAGATTTGTTAAGAGCATTTTGTCCCCTCCATGCAGGTAGATTACTATTATACAAAGCTTTCCATATGAAAATTCAGCAAATAAACATATGAATTGACTAACATTAAATCAGTGCATATTATTGACCTTTTGTGCCATTTCATTCATTGCAGAGCTCCTTTAAAATGTGAGCTACTCTGCTTCTTTTGAGGTAGAATTCAAATTTCTAAAATGAAATTAGTACTGTATCCTACAACTTTGCAGTAATAAAGCTTTCATGCAAAGCAAAATGCGTGGGTGTGGAGTTTCTGATTTGAGTTGCACAAATAGCTGTGACCCAGTAAACCAGTGGGAGCCCATCAGTGCACTTCTATCCCATAGCCTGTCAAGTTAGGTGATGACACAGAGACTGTGGGGGCTGACTATGGGCCCTAATTCCCTTTGGGACTTTGCAGAATGGAGAGAGTTTGCTGTGCCTTTACCTGGAAGCAACATGAGTCTTTAGATGATCCCTCCTGACCCAATGTTTTGGAAGCTTTGGTAATTTAAAAATGACCTTTTCACACTACATTCTTTTGGATTCAGGCAGCAATGGAGAAGGCTAAAAATTGCTCCCATATAAGGCCAGGTTAACAAAAAGACTGAAATTTGAAAAGAGTGAGACAATAGCATGTATTGGAAAACCCACCAAAGTGATTTTTATTCTGGCTTCAGCCCCATGAATAAGATACTAAATGACCTTGAGCAATTCCCTTAATTTCCTGGGGCCTCAGTTTCCTCATTTCGACCATAAATTCTTGGGTTCTTTCTCACTGTAACATTTTATGAGTCAATAAAAAATTTCAAACTTCCAAAGCAGCTGTTTTCACAATTCTGGTCTCTCTTTCAATAGTCTGGCCTAGCCATATTTTTATAAAAACTGCTATTTTTACAGTCACACGAGTTCTGCCTCACCACTTCCCAGCAGCATTTAAGAAAAAGAAGAAAGTCATTACTGAAAAATGACTGAACACAAATATCACTCTTCATATGTTTTCTGAAACAGCCTGACCTTTATTTGGCATCTGCATGAATGGGAACAAGGCATTTATCTTCCCGCTAGAGAATGGGTAAAAATAGCACCTGGGCAGATGCCTAATAGGTGTGCCTCAAATAATTGCCACTAAGCAGGTCCTGATGCCTTTGAAAAGGTGTGGTAGCGTGGCCTTTCTCGATAGCTCCTAAAAGTTATCCTCTGGTAGAGGCCACACTTTGCTTTCCTTGTCTGAAACAGTCAGCTTCTTTTTTTTAACAGAAGACATCTGCCAAGGGAGAGAAGAAATAAAATATAAGGATAGTGGGTAGGTGAGAAGAGCACATATGGTTGTATTTTGGCTCGAGTGATCAGGATTTATGTTTTATTTCCATGCTTGTGAAAGCTTAATATAAACATGCAGAGTGAGGCATGGGAAAAAACACACAAAACACTTTTAAGCTAAGAACGTAAGTGGGAAATTTAAATATAGCGATAACAAAAACATTTTTTTTAAGAACAGATATGCAGGGATCCTCCCTTCAGACCCTGTGTCCATTGGCTCTTGGGCCTGTCTAGGCACGTACTGATCAGGAGTTGAGATTTACTGGATTTTGATCATGGAACCCAGTGTGCTGTCTTAGAGTTCGGTGGTACCACTGGTTGACATAGTCAAATGCTGTTGGATTGTCTACATCTCAGTTGCTTGAATGAAAACCTACTAATGCAAATATAATGGCTAAAACAGACACAGCCCAACTTTGAGTGGCAGAGAGTGCAGCCACCTAAAGAGTTCCAAAAATAGGTAGACAAAAGCAGTGCTCCCAAGTAGAGTGATAAAGTGAGTTAGATAGATTTGAATGAAAATTTTATTTTATCCTCCTATGGATGAGAACAATCAGAATCTCTCAAACTAAAACCAGAACACACAGTAACTATGTCCATGTATGCATTGTCCTTCTGAACCAGCCAGTAAATAAAAAAGTAATGTCCCTTAGTAAATCTAGGGTGAAAGGATTTTAAGCATCCATGTTCCCTGGTTGAAGGTTAAAAATAAAGGATAAGTCCTATGAGGTTTTATCTGTTCATGTACCATTTTTTATAAGGAGAAAAAATTCTAGGAGCAATTAGTAGGAAGAGTCTAAAGATGTATGTAAAAATATGAAAGATTAAAGATACAGAGCAGAAAGCACAAGAAGACAATGATATTTTTTAGAAAATAAAATGAAACAGAGTAGTTGCATGTGTCCAAAAGACAGAAGAAGATTCTCCAAGAGGAGGAGGCCTGTCACTTACTAGAGGGGTAGGGGTGGGGATCAGGCATCTTGCAGGAGAGCTGGGAGATCACTGCCAGCTCTTGTCTTCAGCTTTCACTACAGAGGTTAATAGTCGAAGGATGCTAATACAGCAACAGTTAATGATCAGCTGGGTGAGTTCTCATCTGGAGCAAGCAGGTGAAGGCAGACTTCAATAGTTGAATGGGGTGAAATCATTGAGGTCTGATGAAAGTCATTTAAGAGCCCTAAAGGAAATAGTCTAAAGAGGGCCAGACTGAGTAAAATGATCTTTGAGTATTTAGGAAAGATGCATGTGGATGAAAAAGTCTACTGTTACAAAAGAAGATAAATGTATTAAAAGCCCACAGGAATATGCAGATTAGAGCAGTAATATAAAGGATCATCGGCTCATATCCTGAAGGGAATCAAGTAAGAAAAAAAAGCAGAAGTTAAACCTAAAAGGAAAGCATGGTCTGTCTCACCATTTTTTGTAGACCCCTGATACTATGTCAGTTCCATGTCATTTTGCACACTCAAGATTCTGAAACCTTCATCGTTGACTGGCTTAGCAAATGTGGTTGCTCAGGGGGGAGTGACTAACTTGATAATTTTGAGGTTATGAGCTATTATATCAAACAATGAACTACCAGGCTCAGTAACACCTCCAGTTTCCTGGTCAGTGACGGAAGACATGGCCAACAATATGCAATTAGGCATGTGGCAAAAATTATATTTTTAGCAGAAGAATCGGGTAGAAGCAGGTGGATTTGTAGCCACATCTCTTGGGTGCTCTGTCCAGTGTCCAACCAGAGGTGGCACTGGAGCTGGCTAATTTCTCTGTCACTTAAGAAGGAATCCCACTTTTGACATCATCGTCGTCGTCGTCTTTCTTTTCTTCTTCTTTAAGAGCTATACTTTGCTCTTTAAATGGTTTTGTTTCAGGTCAAGAAGGCAAGAGACTTCTGGCCACTTAGGAGGGTCACCTCTTAGCCAGAAACACTGAAAGATTTGTTCCTGAGGGCATGGGCACAGGCACTTGAAACAAAAATAGAGGGCGTGATCAGAAATAGAATTCATGCAGGGGTGCCTGGGTGGTTCAGTCGGTTAAGAATCTGACTCTTGATTTCTGCTCAGGCCGTGATCTCAGAGTCATAAGAGATCAAGCCCCTTGTCAGGCTCTGTGCTCAGCGGGGAGTCTGCTGGAGATTCTCTCCTTCTGCCCCTCCCCCTGCTGGCTCTTGCTCTCTCTCCCTCTTTTCCTCTCTTAAATAATAATAATTAAAAAATTACGTATTTCAAACAAACAAACAAAAAGAAATAAGATTCACCTCAGTTGTGTAGTTAATTATTAAACGGTGCCATGGCTCCCTAAGTGGATGGCTTTGCTTCTCTTTAACCTTGGTTAGTGTTCATTTGGGTAAATTCTGTTGAAAGCACCAGTTTTCTGGGGGCAGTGTGAGATGAGGAGGTATCAGAACAGTAATGCCCTGGGTGATCATTTAAATAGTGTCAGTTATGTGCCTGATACCTAGTGCACGACGAAGGTATATTCTGTCTTATAAGTCTCACAATTAAGGTTTTGGCACTTTTAAAATAGTCATTTTGTAAATAAGCATACTTAAACCTCATTATGTGAAGTGACCTGTCTAAACTTATATGTCCAGGAAGTGGCTTCAAATATAGACAGTCTACATCCAGAGCCTTTGCTCTTAACCATAACCCTAAGTGGGTTTTAGGAAAAAGGATTCAAAAAATCATCATAAAAGAAAATACTGAAAAATGAAGGTGAACATTTTGAAGCTGAAGATAACGTATGCTGTTCATTCATGTGGAAAAGTGTTGTAAGGAAAACATAATAAGCAGCAAATATGTAAAAATATGTAATGAGATTGCTAAGGGGAAAGCTAGCAATCATTCTCACTGGGGAAAATGAAGAGAAATGAGCTTTTAGCACTATAGAAATAGGAAGTGGCACCCATGACTCAGAGATGGGTGCAGAGCTGAAAGGAAGGTCCTGGATCCCAACCCAGCACGTTTCAAATGGGGAGATTGAGGAAAGGTGACATTTCCAGAGTCACCCATTGTGTTCATTGCAACACTGGGACCCCAATCCAGTTGTCCAGGAGCTCAGTCCCAAATTTGTGTCCCAATCAGACTCTTAACGATTATTAGTGGAAAAGACTCATGAAATGAGCATGTTTACACACATGTGTGTTTGTGTGTGTGTGTGTGTGTGTTGTCATGCTTATCTGAAGTATCAATTAAAACAGATCCAAGTACCAATGCCAGAGCCAAAGGTATGCTTGTGGAGGCAGTGGAGGGTGTGAATAAAGTGGTGATGGGAGATGTATTAAAGCAAGACAAATTCTGAACTTGGACTTCAAGATCAAGATCCTGAAGAAAGAGCAGAATGAGGTTTCTTAGACAAATAACAATTAACAAAATCTTAGGAAATTTATTGACAAAACAAAAGAGCTCCTTCCTTCCTTTTTTCCCCCTTTGTGCTCTGACCTATGTCCTTTCCTACAGGTAAGGAATCTATTGATAAAAAAAAGAAGTGGGGGGAGGGGGGAGGAGAGAAAAAGTCAGTTTGGCAGAATTCATTCCTAATGATCTCATGCTTTCTCTTATAATCATTATGTTTTTGCTAAGATTTTACAAAATTTCATAAAACTACTTTTTCTTCTAAAATATATTTTTTTTTCCAGAAACTCCTTTTTCTCCCCAGTTTTCAGAACCGGGGTGTGCTCTGAGGAGCCTGGCTGATATCTCACTGAGGATGTTACTGACATTACTGACAAATTTGAATGCTGCCTGATAGTTTCACTATCAGCCCTTTGTATCTTTCATTGCATTCAGCCCCTTGTATCTTTCCAGCATCCAAGGGAACATGTTTATTTCCGAACACCTTCCCTACCCAGCCCAACATAAGCCTCTCAGTGAGACCTGAAACCCCTTTGGAATATTCTTCCACTTATATCCAGGCTTGACTTTCCCCCATGTGTCAAACTTTGCTTTTAGGTGTTTTTTTTTTCTCATTGAATTGAAAAGAAATTGTCATTTTGTAAATCACCATTTATTTATAGTGTCCATATGACCAAAAGTATTAAGAGTACAGATGAAATATTTAAAAAATGCTAACTTCAGTCTCACATCTGTACAGGGAAAATCATTTTAAAGAAGCATTTTGAGATGCAACTTTATTTCTCCAAGCCACAGAAGAGAGTTCCTTTGAACTGCATAAATAGAGATTTGATCAAAAGAGAAATGACATTTAGGAATATAATTTATGTGGAGTTTAAAATAAACAAGATTTTTTGGAAAGTTTTACAAGTTTGCTCTAAGCAAGAAGAATATCTTTTCCTGTTGCTACTGTCCAATATTTACATTTTCCAATTCAAGCACCACAGTTTTGGAATATTTGGGGAGCAGAAATGTAAGTTACATCAGTGATAGTTCTTGTCTTGCCTAGACTCTGGAGTCCCCCTGGCTATGCTCAATTCCAGTGATGCTTTTTACTAGTTATACATGCTTGGGCTTGTTCCTCTAACTCTGTGAACTACAGTTTTGTTATTTATAAAATGGACCAACTACATATGGTTATTGAGAGGACTAAAGAACATACTGTATATGAAGTGTCTGATGCAGCATATCAGAAGAGCTCAGAAAAGTGAAATAGTTAATACACAATTGTCATATGATTAATGATCAGTATTGAACATTAAAACAGGGATCCATACCACCTGGTAGATCTAGTAGTGGACCATGGGTCACTCTTTCCACTGATTCCCCCTTGGGGAGTTCATGCCCAGAAGCAGGAGTATAGCTACTTTACATTTCAAGGATTATTGGGGATGTTATTGACAGATGCCCATGGTTTATCAGAAGGAATTCCTCATCCTTCCATTAGACCCCATCTTAGACATTCCTAGTTGCACTCAGATGAGGAGCAGAAAGGTGTTCTTCAGTACAAAAACATTGAGGTTCTGTGTTCTAATGCAGATTTGTCCCCAGAAGAGCCAGAGAGCAAATGCTTAATGCTTTGTGGGCTGTATGGATATTGTCAGAGCTCCTTTGCTTTTGTAGTGCAAAAGAAGTCATTGCTAATAGGTGAAAGAAGAGCTGAATTCCACTACAACTTGGTTTGCAGAAGCAGGGGGCAGAGCAGAATTGGCTTGCAGGCCTTAATTGGTCAATTCCCACTCTATGGGTTGGGGAAACAAGGAAAATGTGATGCTTAAGAAGGGGTGAGATCATCCATTAGGGGATGTAGGATGAAGACCAGCAGAATTCTGTAAGCCCAATCAAGTGAAAAGGGTTTTATGAGAATATACTGTCTATCTAATCCTTTGCTAGACATTATTAGGAATATAAAAACCAAAGATACTTGAGACACAGTTGGTGTTCTTAGAGATTACAACTGATGTGGGGCAAATTCAGTAGGGGCCAGTAGCTGGTTAGTGGCAATGATCCCAATATTATGTGTTCAAATTTCTCTCCGTTTTATGCATGAGTTGCTGAGAAGATGGGGGCAGGGTTTCTAAACACAGTGATAAAACCTAGAGGTGATAAATTAGCTTTATTCTGAAGAGTTCTACATGTTTTCTCAGTTTTATTTCATGTATCATCCTTATATTATTTTGTACTAGAAAACCAAGTCAGGAAAAAAATATATATATATTGAACCTGTGTGTGCAGAAAACAAATTCCAGAGAGAGCACTGGATAAATTAGAGACAAATACAAAATTTCAGCTCATGGCTGTTTTTGTATCAGTTCAAAGTTGTTATTTCCATATGTTTAGTCTCTTTAATAGCATTTGCATTTTTCAGTCATTTACAAAATTACTCTTGGGGCCAAGAACAGCTAGTTCTAAGAATCACAATACCTTGTACTATAGGATACTTACCTTAGGAACTACTATTCTGTAATACTAAAACAGTAAGAGAAAACACAGATCACTTTCCATGAATGTTTGTTTAACATCCATTTTCAGGAGCATGATTATTTTACTAAGATACAGCTAAGCATGGGTCTAATGAATCGCTACCAAATTTTCTCCTGAGAAGTGTTTGCAAGTAATTTATAACCTAAACATCTTCTGTAAACAATTAAACACCTATTTATGCTTTTACTTTTTATAATTTCTTCTTAAAAATGTTACAAAAAAGACCTGACAGTTGAATAACATCAACTCCTTCGAAACTGGGAATGCATTTCATTCTTCTTGTTTTCTTTTTTTTTTTTAATTCACCACAAATGCATAACCTGAATTACATGGATTATTTTGAAAGAGAATTATTATGAGGATTTTAATTATAGCCAACTATCCTTAATTACATGTCTGTATGGTTCAAATGTAACTAGGGTATTAAACACATCATCTTCTATTAGTTATTTAAGGTTGATAGTTCAGCTAAGTGGTTTTTTACCATTTTAATATTTACCCATTAATAAAGTTGACCTTTTAAGGAATATTTGTCTCTGGATTTATCTCAGTAACCATTAGGGGTAAGTTTAATTTCAGGGTTCTTTTGAAACACCTCTAAAATCACGGAAAAAAGTCAACACTTTAGAGTAAGTGGCTAATCATTTTAATTCTCTTGGTATTCACTGCAGTATCATTAATCATGATAGAGTCATTCGATCCTAATATGGATGTAATATCTAATTTGCAGAGATTCAGCTGTAATTTAGCAACAATTACTGTCCATTTATTATAAAGTGATGTCAAACCCTAATACAATTATTTTATTTCATTTTGGTCACATTATACAATCGTATTCAAATTTGCAGATGTTGCAAAAACTTTAGATTGATGTATTTGATTAAAAACACATTAGCATGGAGATATTTTAATAGAGGTGTTTTTGTTATTTCAGAAGGCACTCCCCATTCCATTTGTGGAATAGTTTCTAACTCACTTGAGTACTTTTCTTGGATTTTTTTTCCTGCATATTTGCTTTGAGGAGAGCAAATAGTTTTGTTTTCTGAACTTATGCAACTTTTGAAAAGAGTATAATAGATGGCCAAAAGGCCAGTGACTTTGCAAGTGACTTCCCAGGATGGAGCTTTTTCATGCGGATGAGAGAGCATCAGCTGCCTTCCTGGCTAACAGGGTGCACCTCCATCTAGAATGATCACATTAGAATCTCCACAACCCTAGCTCTGACAAGTCCCTTGGTAAATTATGCGAGTAGCCATATGCTCATAGTGTACCACCAGTCAGCTTGGGCAGGGTGGGTTCATGAGTCTGCCCTGCCTCTGTGGTGTGAAACCATGTGTGATCACAGTGTGAACTTGGAGTCAATTTTTGTTCTATCTTTGTGTCTTTGGCCTCTTTTGTCTTAAAAGGCAGTTTCTGTACTGTTGTAACCACTGACCAAACGTTCAGGAATTCCCATTTTCCTTGCTTCTTATTGATTCCTGTTTCTAGTAAAGGACCGAAGCATCAAATAGGAGAGGTGGGACGTGTGCCCAGATATGCAGCTAAATTTATGTTATTACAGAAGAAGAGCAGAACTGATCCCAGGGACAAGTCCACCTTCCACACATAAATACTGTATAAGAAGAGTCTGCCTCTGCCGTAGACATGTTCCGTAAGCCACAGCTTCACAAACATGTTCTAAATGGTATTTAACTGTTCACCCTCCCAACCACTGCGATACTGGCACATGGATGGGTCGCTCTGCCATCCGTGTAGCACGGTGCCCTTCAGCATCATCTTCTAGTATGACTGAAACCCTGTGACCACCCAGCCAGGTGCACTCTCCCAGTACCACCCTACTCCAGTTTCACACCCCACACTTGGGTGGGATCTTCCCGAAGAATTATATAAACATGACTCCCATTAGTTTAACTGTTGTACAAATAGGAAACTATCTCTGTTCTCAAATAGTCACCTACAGTAGGATACTTAAAACTCAAATTAAAATGCCTTGTGCACTCCTTTAGTGTTTTATTTGTCCATGTTAAGCTGTGCTGTGTTTTGAGCCCTATTTTTATTATAATGGAATTCTAGGATTATCTAGATCAAGGGATGTAGGGTAACATTATATATTGGTAGCAGGTGCATAAATTGGTAGCTCCTTCAGTGGACAGTTTTGCAACATCTGTTCAAATATAGAACATGCATGGGGTGCCTGGGTGGCTCAGTTGGTTGAGCGACTGCCTTCGGCTCAGGTCATGATCCCGGACACCCGGGATCGAGTCCCATGTCAGGCTCCCTGCTCCGCGGGAAGCCTGCTTCTCCTTCTCTCACTCCCCCTGCTTGTGTTCCCTCTCTGCCTGTGTTTCTCTCTGTCAAATGAATAAAATCTTAAAATATATATATATACACATAGAGAGAGAGAGAGAGAGCGCGCATGCATATCCTCTGATCAAACAGTTCTCCTTGGTAGTTACCCTACTGTGACCCCCTGCTGTGTGCACAGATGTACATGCAGGGATAGCTGTGGCTGCTGTGCTTGTCTGATTGAACCCCAAAAAGTTGCTTATTTGACCAGTGTTGACTTACAGAAATGTTAGTTTCACGTTCAGCCTTATAATTAGAAATACAAAAATGTTCAATGGTAGGAGAATGGGTAAGGAAAATAAAATGCTCATAATTTATTCATGATCTGTCTCTTACAATGTTTGTGCATAACTATCCCATAACTATCCCAGAATCCAGTGGCTTTAGCAGCAGTGATTTAGTATTTGTTCTCACAGTTTTTTGGGTTATCTGGATTTACTGGAATGGTTCTTCTGCTCTACCTAGACACTCCCGAGATTATCCTGAGCTTGGCTGGAGATGTCTGGGTCCCCATCTCTCTCCCTCGGCATTCCCTCTCTCCGCCCTCCTCTCTGCCCCCACACCAGGCCCTACCTCCCCCACCCCTCAGAGTGTGAAGTGTGGTCTCTCCTTTGTAGTTTACTTTGAGCTTTTATACACACTACATGAATCCCCAAAGGGCAAAAGTAGGAGCTTTTAAGGTCTCTCAAGATCTGAAATCGGAAGTCCTAGATCCTCATTCTCACCAGATTTTATGAGCAAAAGCATCACAAGTCTAGCCTAGATTTAAAGAGAAGGGAAATAACACGAAAATGACAGGTTTGTACAGTAATGGCAAGAATTCTTCGTAATCGTCTTTGAAAAAAAATTTTTTGTCACATATAGTGTGGACCAGAGAGCAGGTACAAAAAAAGGAATGAATTAATTTGCTTATATTTATAAGACAAACTTAACAATAAAAAACAAATTGCAGAATGATTATGTGGTATCAGCTTTCTATTGCTGTGTATCAAATTACCGCAAACTTAGTGGCCCAACAGAACGCCATTTTATTATCTCACATTTCTGTAAGTCAGAAGTCTGAATGGACTCAACTGGGTTCTCTGCTAAGGGTCTCACAAGGCTGAAAGCAAGGTGAAAACCAGACTGCTGGGTTCTACCCAGATGCTCCAGGGAAAAGTCTGTTTCCAAGCTTATTCAATATCTTGACAGAATTCTCTTCCTTGGGGTTGTAGGACTGAAGTCCCATTTCCTTGCTGACTATCTGGGGGACCACTCTTAGCTTCTAGAAGTCTCCGCCATTCCTTGGCATGTGACCAGGATTTTTTCAAATCCGGCAGTGGTGCATCGATTTCTTTTCAGGGTTTGAATCTCTAACATCCTTTCTGCTACCACCTAGAGAAAACTGTGCTTTTAAAGGGCATATTTCACTTACTTGTGGAACATAAGGAATAGCATGGAGGACATTAGGAGAAGGAAGGGAAAAACGAAGGGGGGCGGGCAGAATCAGAGAGGGCAATGAACCGAGAGAGACTATGAACTCTGGAAAACAAATTGAGGGTTTTAGAGGGATGGGTGGGCCCAGTGATGGGTATTAAGGAGGGCACGGATTGTATGGAAACTGGGTGTTACACACAAACAATCATGAAGCACTACATCGAAAATTAATGATACTATATGGTGACAGACATAATATAATAAAAAGCATTAAAAAAATAAAGAGCATGTGTGAGTAGATTCAGCCCACTTGAATAATCTTTCTTTTGATTAACTCAGAGTCAGTTCATTAGCAGCCTTAATTATATTTGCAAAATTCCTTTTGTCACATAACAACATAATCAGGGTGTGACATGTCATCAGCTTCACAGTTCTGGGGAATAAATAGGTAATTTGAGGGAAGCATTTTAGAAGTTTGCCGACCACATATGTAAACACACAATTAACACCCCAGACAAGACCAAGTGCATATGAATACACACAGAAAGTTACCTGAAATGATGTTAACAAATTAATAATAGTAATCAGCTCTGGGGGATAGACCAAAATTAGAAGGTAGTTGGTGTTAAGGTTTAATGGGAATGTTTTAAATCTTTAACAAGAAAATTTTGTTAGTCATTAATAGAATTAGAAAGTAATGTGTTACAACAGAATTTGAGGACTCAGACACTTTGCCTCCCTGACTCTGTGCAGAACTAAGTGTGCTGACACCATTGCACAGTGGTGCCCTCTTATATCTCTTGGCGGCCGCCCTCTATTATGTGCTTGCCCCAGGATTCAGCTGTTATCCTTGTGCCAGTCCACCTCATCAGAGCCTTGCCTAGGGCCAGTAGACTTGCAGTTGTTATAATATTAAATATCTCCACATTGGTTGGCAAATGGCCACTTCCCCAAACCCCCTGAGTGTCCTGCAGCCGACTGGAGTGTCTTTCCAATCTCTAAGACTTAGAACAAGTCTCAGATGCTCAGACCTCCTGCAGTCTAGCAGGGGCTGGTTTCCACCTGTTACGGCAGGATGCCCGGGACTGCTCCCATGCTCAGGCCAATGTTCTTTCTTTCTCTTTGGACAGCCCTTTCCTTCCCTCAGTGGTTATTCCATATTGGGAACATTATTCTTTGCCTCGTCTCTGTGTTTGGAGAATGAATTCATAGCATGGCACCTGTCTCATATATCTGTCCCATCGCCACTATCAAATGGTAAATGAACAGGAACCGTAGCTATGTTTGAAAACCCTAACACTAATCAGTATGTATCCCGCCTGCTCTGACCAGCTGTACCGGAAACTACTGCAGAGATACTTACATATTTACATGTTCTTTCCTTTACCGTTAAGGAAAGCAAGCCTTGCATTTCCATTAGAAATAAAGCTTCTGCATTAGGGAGAAGAGGTTGAACACAGCATTAGAGGCCATGGTGTTGAATTATAAAGACCTTTCAGAGAGAAATGTTTGTCTCCCCATCCCCACAGTAAGTAGCATAATGTTTTACTGACTTTGAGCTACATTCAGAAATCATTGTTGGGTGTCACACTTCCTAAATTGTAAGCTACACAAGTTCATGCAACCATAAGTGGGGTGTAGGTGCTGCAAGTCCAAAATGGAATGATTTTTGCATTTAAAGGTAATTCATGGAGTTAAACTCTGGAGTTATCTGAAAACAAAACAAATATATTTGTGTATGTATATGTGTGTGTGTGCGCTTGTAAATAATTTTGGGAGACCCACGTTAAGAAATCTATAGTACAAAAATTCTTTCTTTTTTTTTAAGATTTTATTTATTTATTTGATAGAGAGGTAGCAAGAGAGGGAACACAAGCAGGGCGAGTGGGAGAGGGAGAAGCAGGCTTCCCGGGGAGGAGGAAGCCCAGTGCTGGGCTCAATCCCAGGGCCCTAGGATCATGACCTGAGCCTAAGGTAGACGTTTAATGACTGAGCCACCCAGGCGCCCCCAAAAATTAATTCTTAAAAGTAATTTATTTAATTTTTTCTCCTGCATTTTTTCCCATGATATTCTGATCCTGTCCCAAGAGATCACCACGCAGTCATTTTCAGCTTCTTAAATTCCTCTTCCACTTTCTCATTCATCCTTTATTTCCCAGGGCCTATTGGAGAGTGTGTCATCCAAAGTGTCTTAAGTGCTTAGACGGAGCAAACACCTTAGCAGGTGGTAGGATTTTAGGATAATAGATGTTTTCTATGGTAATTATCATGATCCCGCTGCATGCCATAACTCAAGGGAAAATGTAGAGAATTCACTTGTAAATAAAGCTCGGGTCATTTAGAGAATAGCATACTTTCTCCTTTCTTCCATTTCATAGTCTGTAATTTGTCTCACCATGTTCTAATCATGGCTTTTTCCTCTATTTGTTATCATATACAAATAAGCCTGATCCAGTACTATTTACCCAAACTTCACTTTTTATTTTAGTGTCCACTTTCATCTTTGTTCTTTTATATTCTTGTGCTTCTTATATGGAGCTTTAAAAAATTGTTTGACTTCTTTTAAACTTAAAATTCTTTATTATAATTATATGTAGGTACCTTTTCTGCTTACCTTATTGTGTATTCGGGGATAGCCTTTCTCTATACATATTATTTTATTATGAATGACTTCCTTTTTATTTCTCCTTTGTAATATAGCTAGGGCATCATATTGATTTTTTTCTTGAACTAATGTTGTAGGTAAGTTATATTATCTGTTAATTTCATTTCAGGATAGTACAAGGAGTATTACATAACATTTGTTATAAAATGGAACATTGTATCTGATAGGGTTGAAAATCATTACCATACATAACATGGCTCGGTTGAAAATGTGAGAACACACATGTTTAAGCAAAAGGCAGAAGCAGACTTCTCTCTCTGGGTGGTAAAAGAAGGGGGTACGGCGGCAGCGAGGCATGTGGGGCTGGCGCAGAGAGAACAGGAAAGCCTGTCCATGTGGGCTTAGGATGGGACAGAGACCTCAAACTTTATTTAAAAAGAATAGGTGTGAGAGGCCTTGACAGAAAGAAGAAATCTACTCTACGTTTGAGGGAGAGATGAGGCAAGGCTGTGGCAAGTAGGAGAATGGAGACTAAATGCCTGAGTTCATAGAAATGTCGTAAGGTTTCTGCAAAGCTGTGAGTGAGGTATGCCTGATAGGCAGATTGTATTGAATTAATGTCCCCATGAGTCAAAGAGAGGTGAGATTGCTTTTATAAAGTTACAGGAAAAGGTGGTGTAGGAATTAGCAACAGGCTTTGTTCGGGTCCTATGCTAATGCTAAAGCGTGAAATATAATTATCTTCATTTCAAGCAGTTCATGTGGAATTCTTGAGACCAAGGATGCAATATTTTCACATCAGATCAAGGCAAAAAAAAATCTACAATAAACTTCTGAATTAGGAAGAAAGACAAGCAGCAGAACACTGACACGAACTAATGAATAGAACTGGGCTTTTGAGAGTGAGATGGGAATGAAGAGGCATGTTTAAGGGCGATTCCTTATAATATTTGCACCAATTTTTGAATATGTTTTGACTTGTTTTTTAAACCGAGTGGCCTCTCTCCCACTGGAATGGCAGCTCCATGAGGATGAGAACTTGTGGTTTTTTTTTTTTTTTAAAGATTTTATTTATTTGACAGAGAGAAACACAGCCAGAGAGGGAACACAAGCAGGGGGAGTGAGAGAGGGAGAAGCAGGCTTCCTGCCGAGCAGGGAGCCTGATGTGGGACTTGATCCCGGGTCTCCGGGATCATGACCTGAGCCGAAAGCAGTTGCTTAACCAACTGAGCCACCCAGGCGCCCCGAGAACTTGTGTTTTTATTAGAAATATATACAAACAGTGCAGTGCCTGGAACAGAGTAGTTGCTCAATAAATATTTGTTGACAGAAGGAGTGACTTGGCTGGGAGCTCTTGACTATCTACATTAAACATGTGTGTCCTACCATTCTGGGTTTTAATGATCTTCTGTTGCTGTAAGAATTATTAATATGGAAAATAATGAGATTAGTTCCAGTTGTGTGATATTTTCATTGTAAAGTGTTTGCAGAGCTATTAACAGCAGAGATGTGCATCAAGCCCCACTGTTCAAAATAAATGGCTTGCAAACTCCAAGTCATAAATGTTTGGGGGAAATAACCAAGCAAAATGTTTGTGTAGCAAAGCCTCTGTCCTGTTAGAATACAGATTAGATCATTAAGAAGCAACACATTTCATCCACTTATCAGTGTTTGCATACAGTGAAGTCTATTAATTGAATGAGTATGGAGAACACTGATACACCATCTCACTCTATCAGAGGATTACTTCTCTGTCTTTATCAATAAATTCTGCCTTTAATCCTGAGGATTGATCGAAAAACAGAAACAGCAATTTTTTTTTAGACTGTTCTTTTTGGTCTTTGGATTACTTTGTCACTGGATTTTCAAATTTCACTAGTAACTTAGTTTAGTTATAGAATGGTCCAGCGGTTGGGGGGGGGGGGGTCACACATTAGGTCTGAACTCATTTACAAGGGTAAGTGAAAGCAAATTAGGTAAGAAAACTTTGAGCAGCCTCTCTTGGTATCAGAAGGAAAACCAAATGGAACTGAGCATCAGATAAAATAGCAGTGTGTTCATTCAGACTTTTAATTAAACAGAGATTAATAGATCTCTAGATGAAGCTTTTAACAAATCGTGTGGCCAAGAATTCTCCTTGGTTCTGTCTCTGGCACTCTGGCTCTGGAAAAGTAACTTTCTATATATTTTTTAATGTTTCCAATGATAACATTGTTGTCTGGTAACTAAATTCCTGTATCACAGATGATGGAAACACAAAAGTTTCCCTTCTAGAATTATCTCAAAGCCCTTTCCTTTTTCTAGTGGTTCCTGACCCCATCACATATCCAGTCCCTTTTAGGAGTCATTGCCCAAGCTGAGACACAGATAATAAGTTCGTTATCATATTCTTATTTTTTAAAGATTTTATTTATTTTTTGACAGAGAGAAACACAGCTAGAGAGGGAACACAAGCAGGGGGAGGGAGAGAGGGAGAAGCAGGCTCCCCGCCGAGCAGGGAGCCCAATGCGGGTCTCGATCCTGGAACTCCGGGATCATCTGAGCAGAAGGCAGATGCTTAACACTGAGCCACCCAGATGCCCCGGTTATCATATTCTTGAATCATTATGAAACAAGTATGATCTCTCCTTGTGCTATTTTTGAGAAAATAGAAGCAAAACAATGTAAATAATGGATATAAAATTATTTTAATGTGGTATTTCATTTGCCTTCAAAAGGAAAATAGACTATGCGCCACCTGGGTGGCTCAGTCAGTTAAGCCCTGTCTTCAGCTCAGGTCATGATCCCAGGATCATGGGATCAAGTCCCACATCTGATTCCTTGCTCAGCAGGAAGCCTACTTCTCCCTCTGCCAGCTGCTACCCCTGCTTGTGCACTCTATCTATCTCACTGTCTCACTATCGTTCTCTCTGTCAAATAAATAAATAAAATCTTTTAAAAAAGGAAAATGGACTAGATCTTGGCATCAGATAATAATCAAAATAGAACATTCTGTTCAGATTCTTCCTCTACTAGAATGAACACCTCCCGAGAACCGAGAGTTTCTCCTGTCAACAATGGTATCCCAGTGAGTGGGGAGCACAGGCTTGTAGTATGTGGCTCAGTAAGTGAGAAAGAATCATCACAGAGGACTTCAGTAGACCTTCTAGTTCAGCTCCCACAACTTGCAGATGAAGACCTTGAGCCCAAACCATAAGATGTCACTTTACAAATCAAGCAAGGCTGGGAAGTAGGAAAATGACAACTAAATGCTGGAGTCTATAGAAGTGTCATAAGGTTTCTGCAAAACTGTGAGTGAGGTGTGCCCGAGAGGCAGATTATACTGGGTTAATGTCCCATGAGTGGAGTCGAGGAGCATGGCCATTGCTTTTGTAAAGTTAGAGTAGAAGGTAGTACAGGAATTAGCAACAGGCTTGGTCCTGGGCTGACTGTAAAGCATGAACTATATCTTCATTTCAGACTGTTTTTTATGGAGTTTTCTGGTTAGACAATTCTTTAACAAGAAACTGAGAGAAGAAGGTTCTAGTAGCAGGTGTTGATTGTTCAATCTCTACGGCGTTAGTATGCGTGCTGAGTTGGTTCTTATCTGTGAAAATTCAATTGAGTGTATACTGGGGACATTTATTATCAGGAGAGTACTGTTACTGGCTTCCCTTATCCTCTCTTACTTACTTCATAGGGAAAGGGGTGACATCTGCTTCTGATTCTCATTCGTGAGGTATTGTGGTCTTCCTTCTCCTGTGCTGTTGCCAGGGATGGAACAGTGGATCTAAAACAATAGTGCAGTAATTAGTGAGCCTCCCTACCCAAAGACCTAAAATACATGTAACAACAAAGTTCGTGTTTGATTTGCCTTCACCTGACTTACCACTTTGTTGACCTCAAGACTAGACAAGAAGGAATAAGTGGCTTTATTTTGATACCATCCAAGATTCTCCCAGTATGAGAAAAAAACCCTCCCCCAAATCCTATCACCACTGTTAAAAATCTCATGTATTTTATTTCATTGTCATTGTGTGTGTATGTGTTAGTATGTATTTTTACATCTTATTTACTATGTTAAAATTTGGTAATCATATTGATACAAAGTTTCTCTCCATTCTATTTACCCTAAAGATACAAATGTAGTGATCCAAAGGGGCACTTGCACCCCAGTGTTTATAGCGGCAATGTCCACAATAGTCAAACTATGGAAAGAGCCTAGATGTCCATCAACAGATGAATGGATAAAGAAGATGTGGGATATAGATACAATAAAATATTATGCAGCCATCAAAAAACTTGAAATCTTGCCATTTGCAATGATGTGGGTGGAACTAGAGGGTATTATGCTAAGTGAAATCAATCATATGATCTTACTGCTGAAATGAGGAATTTGAGAAACAAGACAGAGGATCATAGGGGAAAGGAGGGAAAAATGAAACAAGATGAAACCAGAGAGGGAGACAAACCATAAGAGACTCAGGGAACAAACTGAGGGCTGCTGGAGGGGAGGGTGGGGTGGGAGAAGTGGGGTGGCTGGGTGATGGACATTAGGGAGGGTATGTGCTATGGTGAGTGCTGTGAGTTGTATAAGACTGATGAATCACAGACCAGTACCCCTGAAAAAAGATAGTACATTACATGTTAATTAAAAAAAAAAGAAAAAAATTCATCCCTTTAAAACAAAACAAAGTTTCTCTCCCATCAGAGGCAACCTAGAGAGTTACTGCTTTGCAGTTCTCTGTTAAATGCTGCATCATCTCTAAATTTGCTGAAAATACTAGATGGCAAGTGCTTATTAAGTGAGGCTTGTGCACTTTTGGAGTTTACAGTAGTGATGCTTTTCAGCACTCCTCTGCAACAAGCATTGGGAGTGCTGTCAGCTACTATTACATGTACTGACCGGGGTTACCCAAACCATAGCCTACAGCCCAAATCTGCCCCATCGCTCCCCTCCCTCACCAGTTTTTGAATGGTCAACTAGCTAAGAATGTATTTCTCACATTTTTAAAGAATTGTTTATAAAAAGAAGAAGAATATGCCACAGAGACCTATCTGACCCACAGAACCTAAAATATTTAATATATGGCTTTTCATGGAAAAACTCTCGTCAGCTCCTGCCAAGATTTATATTTAAATTTATTATGAATATTCAGAGTCATCCCTCCACCTACGAGGGAGATGAGGTATGTCTGTGTGAAAAATGCCTTGAAATTTGTGAGGCAACATGTAGGAATTACCTCAGGGCATCATCTGAGCATGGGGGACACTACTTGCTGATGGTTAGTAATGCTGAGGTCATGCATGGTGGTTGTGGGCCTCTTGAAAGAGTGACTTTCAAGACTGGAAAACTATTCATTTATGTATTTATTTTACTCGAAGGTCAGAGTGAACTTGAGCCTCTGGAATCAAAGCTCAGAGGCAGACACCATTTAGATGTGTTTTAGGCTGGTAAGGCAAGAAAGAAATTCAGAGCTGAGTGAAGACACTTTGCTGAGCATTTTCTCATGGGATCCCATTTATTCTTGAAATTAACCTCACAAAGTGTGTATTATCTGTGTTTTACAGATCTGAAAATCAAGAATCTGAGGTTTTTAGCAACCTGCTCTGGTGACACAGTAAATACACTACAGATTTGAAAGCAGATCTGTCTGACTCTAAATATCCATAATGTCTTATCACGGCCCAATACATGTTTTCTGTGTCTACCATGTGTCTTTCTATGATATCATTACACTAAGCGATGATGTCAGGGTCAAAGGTAAAACTGTGCCTTCCATTCATTCCAGATACATTTAGTTCTCTTTAATATCATATTCTTGGCTGTTCCTCATCATGCCCCTGCTCCTTGTCATTTTCTTTTTTCTTACCTAACTTACCCAACCTGACTGGCTTGCTAGTTTCCTCATGTACTCTGTTCTTCAAGGTTCTATGTGTTGTGAAGGCAGCCCCCTTTTCCAGGGAGTCCTTTTCCAGTTTCTGTGCTCAGAAACTCCTATTCATCCTTCAAACATGACCTCAAATGTCATGTCCTTTTAGGTATCGTCTCTGACTCCTACAGGCAGTAGCACAAGATCCTCTGAAGTTCCTAGAATTGTTCTTTCACATATTTCCGGTAGTCAGAAAGTTCTTTTTCTTTTCTTTGTCAGTTGACTTGAATCCTTAAGAACTAAGATCAGAGATGAGCCCCGTGCTCCTAGCTAGCACTTGGCCTGAACCCTGACACATAGTGAAATCTTATTTTGGTGGCTCAGTGAATGAGGGAAAAAATGAAAAAGCGAATGGACGAATAGAGGAAGGGAAGAAGGGAGGAGGGATGGAAGAGAAGTGAGAGTGACTTTCTCACTTGGAGACACTGTTTGTATGCAGAAATCAGTCCATCCTTTGGTTGTCAGAACCTCCCTCCTCCCTACCCACCCCCACAGTAATCCTATCTGGTAAGGTGCATTTCAGTGCATTCCAATGCATTACTCGTAACTCAGGTTTATGAAAACTAGTTCCTGTAGGGCCTAAATACAGGAACCCTCACCGAATACATTCTTGCCTCAGCATCAGGTGTTTGCCAAATGTTAAGTTTTAGTGATAACATAATCGTTTATTGTGGCTTTTTTAATTTCTTCCTCAATCCCCAGCATGCCTGCTGACTAGGTCCACTGCTATCTGGAAGCTGGATGGTTCTGTGCTTGGTAAGACCCTCAGAAGGCCTACGTTTTAAGACAGCCAGGTAGCCTATAAATAGTTGCTAATACACTGCTTTATCCTCAGAGACATCTGAGGTACTTATACCTTGGTATGTGCGTGATAGTTAATTTTATGTGTCAGTTTGATTGGGCTGGGGACACTCAGATAGCTGGTAAAAAAAAAAACAAAAAACAAAAAAACAAAAAACTATTCCTGGGTGTGTTGTGAAGGAGTTTGGGAACAGTTTAGCATTTGAATGGCTACTTATTAAAGAATATCCATCTGTCCTCACTAACCTGTATAGGGATCACACTGAAGGCCCAGCAGAACAAAATCCACTGAGGTCCCAATGGAAGAAAAAAGCAGAAGAAAGTTGAATTCTCTCTCTCTTCTTGACTGAGACACCCGTGTGTTCTTGCCCTCGGACATAGGAGTTCCTGGTTCTCAGACCTGCGGGCTTGCAGAATTAACATCGGCAGCCCCTCTCTGCCCCCATGCTTACTCCTAAGCCTTTGGACTCAGACTGGATCACACCAGTGCTCATCTCTTCTCCCGCTTGCATACGGCAGATGGTGGGGCTTCTTGGCCTCTGTAACCGTGAAGCCAGTCAGTACCCTCTCATGCAGAGCCCTAGTAGTTCTGTTTCTCTGGAGAATGCCGACTAATACAGTGTGGATTTTTTTTTGGTCCTAATATGCAAGTAATCATAAAAAGGAAGTCCCTCTCAGTCTCTTGTAGCAGAATCTGAGCAACTATCAAATAGTTATTAAAATGCTGTTGACTGGGTTTTCTTAACATTATTTATAAATAGGATCACGGAGGCACAAAAACTTAAAGGGTACTGAGAAGTAGAGCGCTTAAGATGTTCTGTCTCTCCAAATGTGCAGTCTCTGTGACATTTCTCCTGCTTCTCATCTTCCTTTCTTGGCTTCTGGAGAGGAACAACGGCCACAGAGCAAGAAGTGGTGTTTGCATGGGAACTCAGTGCAGCCAAGCCCATAGAAATATTGCATCGCTTTAAATTTTCATAAACTGTAATCCATAATGGCTCCCGAAGCACCAACTATTTTCTATCCACTACATATCATGCATTTTTAACTGTCTATAATTACACAATTAAACAGTAGGGCTCATAGGAGTCATTAACTCAAAATGTTTCAACTTCCATAACCTGACACCAGGGATAGGTCTTGCCTGAGGATGAGGGCTGGGTCTGCTTACCGATGTGTTCAAAGAAGAAGAGCCCCCACCCTCAGTCCACTGTTGCTTAAAGGAGTGGAGCTCCTAACAGAACTTGGACGTTGAAGAAGGGAATAAGAAAGATGGGCATTCCAGCACCAGCATGGGAAATGGGGAAGAGGTTCCCGGCCAGGAAAAGATAGGGTGAATCGGCCTTACTAATGACTATTTTGAATATTGGTGAAGAATCACCAGTGGCCTCCCTCTTTGACATACTCAGAATGCTGTGACTTCTTCACTCTATTCATAGAAAGCCTTTGGTCTTGAGTGTGTGTTGCTTCTGTGATTCAAACCTGCATGAGTGTGTAGCACATCCCTTAGGTCACATGGTTGTTAACACAAGGATGATGGGCTGAAGCAGTGATACAGTGCTGAATGGTGTGTTCTGAGAATAGCACAACATTTTATATTGGGAATCAAAAATTCTCTGGTGGCCATTTTTGATACATTTATTCACTAACCTTTCCTTCACCTAAAAGAGCTGTGAAGTCTTCTCTTTAAAAAGTTTCTCCCACACACCACATTTTCCCTAAAAGGTCATCATCCCCTTACCCCCGTGTCTTCACATATTAGACATTGAGAAAGAGAATATATCTCATGTCATTATTCGTCTCCGCTTGCCAATAGCATTAAGCAGAGCGTGGTTTGCAGTGAAGATTTGTTGAATAATAATGAACACACTATAAATGTATCTTTCTTTGCAAGTTTTAAAAAGCATTTTGAATCTTAAAATTTGTAAGCAACAAAAATAAAGGCATTAATTTTACAGTGGCATTTCTGTTAGAGTGGATGAAGGGAACTAGAAAAAAAGCAAATTGTATTTTTGGCAGATTCAGAAAAATGCATCATTAAATAGGGGGGTTTGGCAAGTATTAAGAGGTGGAGATCAGCTTGTGGGTCCTTCTTTTGTGTTTTTGTGTATTGTCTGCAGGCCCTGTTTTCCCCCAGTTTTTCTGATATTTCACTGTAGTTTTTGCATTGATACTCATATTTTTGGAGAAAAATAAAATCCTGTCAATTAGAAGCAGCAGGGGAGATCAAAGTTTGGTATTATAAGGTAATAAGGGGGATTTTATAATAAACAATTGCTTAATAAAAGGATCTTTGCTTAAGTAAAAGATGTATCATGGGATTCCTTTTAAATATGAAGTAAAGGTTTATGAACTACAAAGGTACATTGTATTTTTACACCTGTTGTGGGGCATCTTCTTCAGTGCTCCGGTCACCCACATTATGCATGGAGCCCCATCCTGTCTGCTTCTGCTGATGCTCCTGATTCTACAATAGTCTGTCCCTTCTTCTTTCACAGCCCATGCTCTTTTAATGCGTGGCCTAATTCAAGTTCTGTCTGTTAGTGAAATTGGCTAATTTTCCAATCCCACCTTTTCTCTTCCTCCTTTGAAATGTTTCTGTGTTTATTGTCTTCATTCCAGGATTCTCTTCCAATGCTGGCATGCCCTTTTGGACTCTAATTCTTACATGTGTATTTGCTTTGTCGCCACAATTATCAGTTCTTTAAGAGTAGTTAGCGTGCTTCATGGCGTTCAATAAATTCTTGTTAGCTGATTTTTTTATGGGTGTACCATTAGTTTCATTTTAAAAAATGCGAAAAATAGGAGCGCCAGGGTGGCTCAGTCATTAAGCATCTGTCTTTAGCTCAGGTCATGATCCCAGGGTTCTGGGATTGAGTCCCACATCATCGGGCTCCCTGCTCAGTGGGAAGCCTGCTTCTCCCTCTCTCACTTCCCTTGCTTGTGTTTCCTCTTTCGCTGTGTCTCTCTCTGTCAAATAAATAAAGTCGTTTTTAAAAAATGCAAATATCACATGCTCAATAAGAGCTTTAAAGAGGGGGTTGATCAACATTTTCTGTAAAGGGTTGGATAGAAAGTACTTGAGGCTTTGCAGACCAGATGATCTCTGTTGCAACTGCTGTGTTCTGCCAGCGTATCACGAAAGCTGCTGTAGACAACAGGTAAGCCAGTGGATGTGGCTGTGTTCCAATAAAACTTTATTTACAAAACAGGCAGCAGATGAGATTTTTGCCAGGCCCTGATTTAAAGCCTAGGAAATCCTCACTTTTGGAGTACGCCATTTATGTTAGAGTGAGCTTAGGGCAGTGGAAATTGTATGGAACACATATGACATTTACCAATCCAAGGAGAAAATACCATGTTGGAGTTTCCCTGACAGGTGTCTAAATCCCCAGTAATGTTTTAATAATTATTCAGAAATTTATAATCAAGTGATTACTTTGGTGGTTGTTTAAAAGTACTATTTTTTTTCTGGGCACCCTCACACAGTGCTGTCAGGAGTATAAATTGTTCCAGAATTTCTGAAAGCACTTTGACATGTCATAAATGCATTCATAGTCTTATATCTATTAATTCTCTTCTAGAAAGTATACTGAAGAAATCATTACTTACTGACGATCTCCACTGTGCCAAGTGCTATGCTAGGTGTTGGGTCACGATGGGCATAAACAAAGATTGAATTATAGGCTGTCAATTACAGCATTGTTGATCACAAGAATAAGTATCAAATCTTGTATTCAACAATGATGAGCAGTTACACTCTGCTCTGCCTGTATGATAGAATATTTTGCAACCATTAAAAATGATATTATAGGATAATTTTAATTACATGGAAAGATACTCCAATGTAATAAAGAAACCTAAGAGAAATTTTTAATTACACAAAGTCACAATAAAGCATGGCCCCCATAAAAAGAAGTTCAATTGGTTTTCTACCAGGCAAAAATACAAAATCTTATTCTAGTAAAGTTGTTGCTGAATTGGCTGAGAGATTGTAAATGTTCATGTTTATGCACATTCAAGTATTAAAATATTTATCCATCAACCAGCATATTGCATAGAATTGAATCATTTTCATTTCATTTTGACTTAGTAAGGGTTAACCAGAAAATCCTTTGTTTCAGCCCTTCTCAACCTCCCAGTCCCCTTTGCTGCTATGACACATCCAGTCTTATGAATATAATTGAATCTCCCTTTGGTGATTCAGTGTGTTGTAGGACCTAGGGGCTATAATGCTGACCATCAATTATCATTGTATAGGACAAAAGATATAGATGTGGAAGATACAGAATATTGAGCTGAATGTGAAATGATTCCAGGATAGCCTCTGGAAATTGCTTTGCTGAATAAATCCCTGATGTCAGTGAGTTTTTGTTGTGTGTCTTTTTTCTTTTAAATGCTTGCTTAGTTCAGGGAAAGAAAAAGGTTCAAATCTAGTGATTTGAACTTTCTAGTTACCAAAAACCTGGTTGCTCCAGATTATCATTCCATGTCTTCCATCTCCTTTTTATCTGAAATCAAATACAAAAAGCCTGATGTTTCTATTCTGTCATTTCTGGGCACAAGTTTATCGAATTTTAACTGGGCCAGAGAGGGCAGTCTGTTGGGCCAAGAGACCAAAAGATTCTGTAGTGTTTTCATTGGCCAAAATCCTTACCAGATGAAGCCCGGTTGAAGAGAACAGTAAATGTGTGTAGGGGGAAGAGAAGTTATAAGAGAAAGCAGTCTCTGATCAAAGAAGGATGTTATTTTATAGTTTTCTCCCTTTGTCTGGTTTAGGTATCGGGGTGATGAGTTAGGAGTAGGAGAGTGAGCCGATGAGAGGCTTCTCTCACGTCCTCTGTCTTAGTGAGGGAGGCACTTTCCTGTCTGCCTCTCATACAGTTTTGAGTTTCCTCAGCTGTAAGCACTGTCACTTTCATTCCAACTCACCAGCAGCAGAGATCCTTGAAGCGTTGCCCTACCCTGAGCTGGCTCTTACAAGAACCATAAGACAGAAGGTTCCAGACTGCGGCAAAATGCAATTGAAAATCTGAGATGATGTTCAGGCTCCAACTCCTAACTCATGTGGGGCGGCTAGAATGTACCGAGACACTGACTACCTGTTGGCCCTCAGGGCACCGGGTGGATTCATGTCCGTGCCTTAAGCGTTCTCTTCCATTTATGCCAATGCACAATTCTCATATCTTTATTTTCTGGGTGGGTCATGACTTGAAAAGTCGAGAGGCACTGATGATATTTCCCAAAAGGTGATCCAAGGACATTTCCTGCTGCAAAATAAAATATCTGACAAAGTGCAGGGTCAAATATACCTGAGGGTCAGTGCTGTCTAGTCTAGGATAGCCTTCTTGTTTTATGGCTGAGGAAACTGAGCCCAAGACTGCATGTGTACTCAGTGACAGAGCTTCAGCCAGCGTGTCGGTCTCCTGTTTTCCTTTTCAGTCTTCCTTTGTCTGCACAGCAGCAGAAGAGATTGGGAGAAGACCATGGGCATCTCAGACACAGAGGCATCATGCAGTGGGCAAGAGTGCACTGTCTGGAAGTCAGGAGACCTGAGTTCGTGTACTGTTTGTGACTCTTGGACAAGTCACTCTATTCCACTTTTCATTTTATTGATGAAGATGTTGAGAATCTTTGTTCATTGTGCAAAGTAACAATAACAGAAGTTAAATAGAAATAACATGCACAAATTTTAATAGCTGGTTAGTGGCAAAGCTGAGCCTCCAACGGAGCTGTCTTCCCTCCAGCATCCCCTCCCCTCATGTTTTCTATACCACTGCATTTCCAAGGACACAGTTACATTTGGAGAAAACATTTTGTCCAATCATCAGGACTTGTTTTTGTGTTGGCAGGAAACAAAATACTAGCAGCCGTAAGTAGTGAGAAGTTTCTTTTTTCTAGCTTCTACCAGGAAGAATTCTTTCTCAAGAGTCACCATCTGGAATGTGTGAAGTTGTGAAATGCCCTTTCATCACCACATGCGTCCACCTTCTGGACGTAGTGGGCAGCAAGTAAATTCCTTGCGTGGAGAAGGAAGGAGCAGCCTAAAAACACATGTCTCTCTGCTTCACTTTTTTCTAGTTCTGTATGAAGGGGCAAAAACATCCATAGTTAATTCCAGTTGGATTTAGCTCACACACATTAATCCTAAAACCCTAAGGTAGGATGATTCTGTAATTTTGAGGAATGGAACGTCTGTTAGTATATGTTCAAACAACTGTTGTTAATAACTGTTATATCATACTGCCTTTCCCAAGCATTTCAAGTATCATTCTAGCTTTACAGATATGTGAACGGAATTTACTGCTCTCTGTTTTCTTGTTGAAATCCACTGACTTGAACTGCTTTTCTAAAATAAGATTCCCCAACTAGTACCACATTTGTGACTAGTTGTTTAAATATGTAGACTGCTGTTTTTCTACCTGATACTTATTCTTCTCTTTCTTCTCCTTATTAACGAGACTTCTGTATTGTAGAGGATGACCATGAATGCAGCTTTTAAAAACTACATTTCCCAGGCTCCTTTGCAGAAAGAGGTAGTCAGTGGGAGGTAGGGTGGAATTTGTTTGTTGGAACTTGCAAGAAGCCACTATAATATGGCTTACTCAGCTGACAGCTACCCTTTTGCTTCCACTTCCTTTGCTCTTTCTGATTCCTTTCTGTGAACCCGATGGCTGCAGTCCCTACAGTCATCCCATGATGGTGACTAACCTTAAGGGCGGAAGCAGTTACACTCTAAGGAGACAGAGCAGACCAATAGATAGTGCAGACTTCAGGCGCTATCATCCAAGTAGTCCTGGGAGCTTTGGATTGTCCACCTCTAATCTTCTTTTAGGTGAGTGCAAAATAATCCCGTAATCTGTGTAAACCACTATTAACTTCAGTCTGTTACTTGAGCACTTCCTGATTGAAACAATAACCACATAGGTAGAGTATTAAATTTGAATTTACAGTCAACATTTTTTTCTTTTCTATTATGTAGGATTAATCATCATGTGGTTATAAAAGAGGTGCTTGCTTCTGCAGCACATATACTAAAAAAATGTCATTTGGAAGGTCCATGCTTTGGATTACACTGTATGTAGACTATATAGAGGTTAAGGAAACAAAACACCAAGTAGATTTTTTAAATTACATGCATGGAGTCTATTTTTATAGAGAGTTTTAGTAATATTAATAAATCAAAAATTGTGTAAATACCAACATTGGGAAGTTAAAAAAATTCTCTCAACCCAAAAATGTTTCCTTATGCTATTCTTGTGTTGTCATTTCTTTGTATTTTTTCTTTTTCTTTAATTCTATTCCCTTGCACTGATCTACGTGTCTGTCCCATTGCCAATACCACACTATCTTGTTTACTCTAGCATTATAGTAACTCTTAAACTCAGGCAGCCTGAATTGTCCAAATTTATCATTTTCAAAAAAATACCTATCCTCATTCTTTTGTTGTTCCATAGAAATCTTAGAATTACCCTATTGATATCTCATTTTGGGGGGAGGTACTCTAAATGATACACCATTTATGTGTTTCCAATTGTTTGTTGATAATATATAAAAACACAACTGATTTTTGTCATTTGATCTTATATCTTCAACTTTGTCTGTATTAGTTCTAAAGAATTTTTTTTTTGGTAGACCTAGGATTTTCTTTTCTTTTGTTGTTGTTTGTTTAAGATTTTATTCATTTATTTGAAAGAGTGAGTGAGAGAGAGAGTGAGGGAGAAAGAATCTGACACAGACTCCACACTGAGTACAGAGCCTGATGCAGGGCTTAATCCTACAACCACAAGATTATGACCGAGCTGAAAAGAACAGTCAGACGCTAAACTGACTGAATCACCCAGGTAACTCACTTTTAGGATTTTCTTTTCTTTTCTTTTTTAAGATTTAATTTGTTTGATAGCGAGAAACACAGCCAGAGAGGGAACACAAGCAGGGGGAGTGAGAGAGGGAGAAGCAGGGTTCCTGCCGATCAGGGAGCCCAATGTGGGACTTGATCCCTGGTCTCCGCGATCATGATCTGAGCCGAAGGCAGTCGCTTAATCAACTGAGCCACCCAGGCGCCCCTAGGATTTTCTATCTAGATCATCAGACAGTTTTATTTCTTTTTTGGTAATTTGGATACCTTTGGATTCTTTTTTTCTTGCCTAATTCTTTGACAAAGTCTTCCAATATGATGTTTAATGAGAGTGTTAGAACAGTCTTTCTTGTTCACAGTCGGGAGGAAGCATTCAGTTTTATACCATTCAGTATGATGTTAGCTGTAGATTTCTTGTAGAGGTTCCCTTCTATTCATAATTTACTGAGAACTTCTAACATTGATGAATATTGAATTCTTTTTAAATGTCTTTTGCATCTTTTGAGGTGATCATATGTTCTTAGTTTGTTAACACTGTGAATTACTTTGATAAATTTTTGAATGTTAAACCAGTCTCATATTCCTTTGATGAATTCCACTGATAGGGATGTACTATCCTTTTCATACATTGCTAGAATATAATTGTTAATATTTGTTGAGAAATTTTACATCTGTGTTGAAGAGCACACTGTTTTATAATTTTCTGTCTTTGTTTTGAGTACTAGTAGTAAGGCTGGCCTCAATTAATTAGTAAATATTTGTTCTTTTTTAATTTTCTGGAAGAGATTAGATACAAATTAAGTGTTCCTTCCTTAGGTGTTTGGTGTTATTCACTAGTGTAATCATCTCAGCCAGGAGTTTTCTTTTTTGGAAGGTTTTTAATGACAAACTCAATTTCTTTAATAGAGATGCCTATTCAGGTTGCCTATTTCTTCTGGAGTGAGTTTCGGTAGTTTGTGTCATTCAAGAAATTAGCTTATTTCATCAAAGTGGTTGAGTTTTTTGGTATAGAATTGTTTATGGTATTCCTTTATAATTTTTTAATGTCTTTGAGATCTCTAGGGCTATTTACTCTTTTGACTCCTTTGTTCCTTATATTGTTAAATTGTATCTTCTTTTCTTTTTTTCTTGGACATCCAGACCAAAAATATTGATCAGTTTTATTGACCTTACTTTGTATTTTCTTATGCTTTCTTATTTTCAGGCTTGTGATATATTCTGTATTATTTAATTCTTTTACCTTGCTTTAAGTTCAGTTTGCTTTTCTTTTTTACTTTCTTATGGTAAATGTTTAGATGATTGATTTGGGAAATTCATTTCTAATATAAATGCATACTGCTATAAATTTCTCTTTAGCAACCTATCAATGTTCAATAAAAGGAATATTAGATATTTGGATATTGTTCCATTGGTTTCTATATATTATTTTGTCCCTGATTTTTAGTTAAAACTGTTTCTATTAATCTACCTTCAAGTTCTCTGATTCCTTTTGCCATCTCTATTCTGCTATTAAACCTGTACAGTGAATTTTAATCTATTATATCTTTAATTTCTAAAATTTCTATTGGGGTCATTATATATATATAATATATAATAATAATACATATATATAAATTTTTACCTGTTGTATTTTCATTTTTATTTATTTTTATTTTATTTCTAATGTCCCTTGAGACAGATATACCCTCTTTGGTTGATGGCTTACTTAAAAGTATATTATTTAACTTCCAAATATTTGGAAATTTTTAGATATTTTTGTTATTGATTTCTAACTTGATTTTGTTGCCGAAACATTTTTATTATTTTGATTATTTTAAAGCTGTTAAGGATTGTTTTATGACAAAGGAGATATGCTGTCTTGGTGACTATTTCGTGTGCACTTGAAACAAATGTGTATTCTACCTATGTTGATTAGAGTAGCCTGGAAATGCCAGACACGTCCAGTTGGTTGATAGTGTTGTTCATATCTTTTCTTAGTGATTTTTCTGGTTTTTTTGTTTTTTTTTTTGCTATCAATTGGAAGGTTGTAGTTTCCAACTGTAATTGTGAATTTATCTATTTTGCTTTTGTATCACTTTTTGCTTTATGCATTTTGAAGCTCTTTTTTTTAGTTACATACACATTTAGAATTGTTATGTCTTCTTGGTGAATTGACACTAATATCATTGTGTAATATTCCTCTTTATCTGGTTATTTTCCTTGCCTAGAAATCTATCTTGTCTAATATTAAACTTTGCCTAGCTTTCTCTTGCCTAGTGTTTACAGGTATGTACTTTTCCATCATTTTACTTTTAGCTTTTCATATCACTGTATTTAAAGTGAGTTCATGTAGGGGTGCCTGGGTGGCTCAGTTGGTTAAGCGACTGCCTTTGGCTCAGGTCATGATCCTGGAGACCTGGGATTGAATCCCACATCGGGCTCCCTGCTCTGCAGGAAGCCTGCTTCTCCCTCTCTCACTCCACCTGCTTGTGTTCCCTCTCTGGCTCTGTTTCTCTCTGTCAAATAAATAAAATTTAAAAAAAAAAATAATAAAGTGAGTTCATGTAGGCAGTGTAAAATTGGATATTGTTTTGCTATCTAATCTGATAACTGCTTTCTATTATTGTGGTTATTTTAATATGATTATTTGGATTTAGTTCTTTCAATATTTTAAGCCTTCCATTTTATTATTAGTTTTGTGTGTTCCCTATCATTTTGTTTTTGCTTTGTTCTTCTCTCTTTGTTTCTTCTGCTTTCTTTTGGATTATTTGAATTCTTAAAACGTTGTCTGTTGTTTTCCAAATATTCTCTGTCCAGATTTTTACAGTGATAACTCTAAGGATCACAATACTCAGACTTAATACTTTACCTCTTTAAGTAGAACATAGAAACCTTCAGTAATATAGGTTTCTTTACCTCCCCCTTATGGAGTAATGACATGTATTACATGTACCTTAACTGAAAACCCCAATAGACAATGTTCTATTTTTTCACTCAATAGTCATGCATATTTTAAAGAACTTAAAAGGAGAAAAATAAAATATTTACCCAGGTATTTATCATTTCCGTTCCTCTTCCTTCTTTCTTAAAATCCCAGATTTCCTTCTGGCATCATTTCCCTTCTTTCTGAAAAACTTCTTTAGAATCTCTCTTAGAACAGTTATGCAGCCCATGAATTCCTGCCTTTCTTTGTCTGGGAATGACTTTTTTTTTTTTTTTTTTAACCTTCATTTGTGAAGGATAGTTTCTTTAGATAAAGAATTGTAGGTTGACAGAATTATTTTCTTTTAGTTCTTTTATTTAAGCACTCTATATTTTATTTAAATTTAATTAGCCAGCATATAGTACGTCATTAGTTTCAGATGTAGTGTTGAATAGTTCATTGATTGCCTATAACACCCAGTGCTCATCACATCACGTGCTTTCAAGATTTTTTTCTTTATTCTTGGTTTTTTAGTGTTTCTTGTTCATTGAGCTTCTTAAACCTGCCACTTTATGTCTTCTATAAAATTTGTGAAGTTTTCAGACATTATTTCTTCAAATATTTTTCTCTTCCATTTTTTTCTCCTTTTTTCCCAAGACTTCAATATTAGACATTGAAGTTCAATGTTCAGTATAAATGTTAGACATTTGGATATTGTTCCATTAGTCTCTGTATATTATTTTTGTCCTTGTTTAATTAAAATAGTTTTTATTAATCTATCTTCAAGTTCTTGGATTCCTTCTTCTGCTACCTCTATTGTGCTATTAAACCTGTACAGTGAATTTTAATTTTAATTTATCATATCTTTAATTTCTAAAATTTCTGTTTGGATCATTATATATGTTTTTCTTCACTGAAAATTCTAGCTTTTCATTCATCTCAAGAGTGCTTTTCTTTATAATAAAAAAAAACTTAATATAAGAAAAAAGTGTCCTTACTTTGTGGAGAATTATATGAGAGATGTTTTGAATTCTTTGATAATTTTAACAGCATAATTCTAGGAATGATTTCTATTCATTTTTCTTTCCTTGAGTGTTACATTTTTCTCATTTTTGTCTGCTGAATAATTTTGGATTATTTGGGCATTTTTTATTAGTACATTATAAGACTTTGTGTTCTGTTAAAATCTTTCAATAAATGTTGATTCTTTTTGTTTTAGTAAGCAGTCCACCTGCCTAGACCTACATGAATCCCCTCTTTCCCCCTGTCGTGGTACTAGCAGCTCTCAGAGCCTTTGTAATTCTCCTCAGACCAAAAGCCAAGTTGGCATCCATCTGGGATTTGGGTAGTTGGACTTAGGCAGTAGTTTATATTCTAGTTTATCAAAGCTCTTGTTTGATATGTGGCTTCAGGCCAGTTCTAATTATGTGTATCTTGGGAGCGAGCCAAGGACTTTTTACTGGATATAATAGATATGCATTTTCTTCACCTTCTTCCTGTGATTTTCCCTGTACTTTCTAGTTCTCAGGGTGTCCCTTTCCCTGGTTCTGACCACAGAGCTGGATTTTAACCTACCTGCACTGTTGCATGCTTTCCACAAATGGGTCAACCTTTGTTACAAACTAGGAAGAAAAAACATAATAGGGAATCTCTTTCCACTCTTCTAATCATGAGGACTCCCTTTTCGGAGGGGTCACAGAGATTTTCTCTCCCGAGTTTTAAGTATGTGAACGCTTGCTATCCTGCCAGAAGTGCATCTTCATCATCAGCACTCTACTTGCTATGTGGCTGGGAAATGAATAGGAACGAAAGGGGATGGGAATAGGAAAAAAGACAGAGAGGGGAGGAATTTTTATACATACTTGCTGATTCATGTCCCTCCCCCCCTTTGTCTTCTGGGTAAAATGTGATGGTTTCTCTTGGATATTTTTCTGCTCATTCTTGTTTTACAGTTTGAGAATTTGGGCTGTCCTCAAGTCTAGGCCAGAAAATCTAGAAGGAAAAAAGAAACAAGAAATTCATTGCTTTATGAGTCATCCTTTGCGCTCTGACCCTTCCCAATCCCCTGCTCTTTCTTAACTTTTCAGAGTTCTCAAGTACATTCTGTATTTCTTCTGTTCAGTTTTTTTTTTTTTTTCCATTGTGATCAGTGGGATAGCTATATCATGTGCTAACGGCATCTTAGAATTGGAAGCCCTAAGTGGGTTTTTAAGTAAGTATTTAGAGGCTTCTGTCAGTTTTATAATGATTCTTAAAATGCTGTAGACCTGAACATAACTTGATAGTTCAATTTTTAAAGCATATTTCATTTTTTTAACAAGCAAAAATTTGCATTTGAAATACCATCGATTGCTATACTGGCTTCCTGTTAGAATGTTTTTAACCATGAACCACTTGTGGGCATGGGCATTGTTTAGTTGGCATCATATCCCATTTTGTAGAACAATCCTGGCTCACAGTTGCTCAATAAATATTCACCAGTGAATTAAAAATGGCACTTAATGTGCCATAATTCAGAACCTAATGATCTGGAGTGAGTAGAATGTGGGGATTCTTGAAAAATAAAACTCTATTTTAAAAGTGCCTGTTAATTAATGACATCATCTTTCCAAGAAAAAAAAAATTTGTTTAATACCCCTAATGTATTTCATTGAATTGAAGACTTCAGTTGAATGTTTGAAAATGTTGTTGTCTTGTGACCAAGTGGAAAACTTACAGACCTGTGTCCCTGGGATGGACTTGAGCAGACATCCCATTTCCACGCCGGTGGTGCCCATCGATGAATGAGCACACCTGGAAGAAGGTGGCTCCTCCAACTTGAGCATTCAGATCCCACGGAGGACTTGTTCAATACAGATTGCCAGAGCCTACCCCAGAATTTCTGATTCAGTAGTTCTGGGGCACTGCCCAATAATTTGCATTTGTAACAAGTTCACACATTATGCCGATGCTCCTGGTTCAGGAGCCACATTGTTCTAAAGATGATATTTAGTTGGCACATCTCCCTTAGTTAAACAGGCTGATAATTTATACCAAAATTGTTTGCTTCACTTGTCATTCTAGACATAGATTCACTTTTGTAAATGAGTCTCTCATTAAATCTGTCATGTCATATTCAGATGGAGGGTAGATTCAGGAAAAAGCATGAGCTATGGATTCAGACAGATTTTTCTTCAAATCCTGGAACCTGCTTTTACTAGTAATGTGTTTTTTGACTCTTTACTTCAAACCTTTCAGTCCTGTGTTCCTCATATATTTCAGCTATAAAATGGAAATAGTAGCATTTGTGTTTTGTACAACTCTTGTAAGGGTTCAGTGAAGGAACATCTTAGTCCAGGAAGTGTGAAGTCCTTGTCAATGCCTGACATTGGGCTGAACCAGGGGATGGATGGTGCTTTTAGATGGTTCACAGTTAGGCACATGGTTGGAGTTCATGGTGAGGTGGGAGTGTGGGGGCTCCGGTGCCAGTCTAAGAGAGGTCAGGCAGTGCTCCCTAGAGATGATGAAATGAGAGTTTGGTTTTCTTTAAACTGAAGCATAGTTGACATACAGTATTATTGGCTGTGTTTGCTATGGTGTGCTTTTCATTACTGTAAGTTACCTATTTTGTAACTGGAAGTTTGTACCTCTTAACACCTTTCACCTGTTTTTCCCATCTCCCACCCCCATCCGCTCTGGCCACCACCAGTTTGTTCTCTATATTTATGAGTCTGTTTCTGGTTTTTTGTTTGGTTTTTTGTTTGTTCATTTGTTTTGTTTTTCTTTAGGTTCTACATATAAGTGAAATCACATGACGTTTGTCTTTCTTGATCTAACTTATTTCGCTTAGCATGATATCCTCTAGGTCATCTATGTTGTCACAAATGGCAAGATTTCATTCTTCTTTTTATGAATGAAATAAAATGAAACACCAGTGTGTGTGTTCTCTCTCTCTCTCTTTCTTTCTCTCTCTCTCTCTCTCTCTCTCTCTATATATATATATATATATATAGATATATGTTTATATATAAATATATTTATATATATATATATATATATTCTTTTTATCCATTTGTCTGTCAATGGACACTCAAGTTGCTTTTATACCTTGGCTATTGTATATAATGCTGCAATAAATTCGTATGTCTGTTTTACTCTGACAGTACCTTCTTTTTCTGCAAGTCATACATTTTAACTCTTCTCTTGTTCCCTATCAAAATTATTGGTCTATAGTTAAAACTTCCTGGAAATAATTATATTCCTTTGCTTCTTTAGTGTCATCTTTGTCTTGCTTCTGCTTGCAGTTTTATTTCATTAGTTTGCCCCAATGTAATTAATGGATGGAGATCAACTCTCAGAATTATAATTAGCTAGGGTGACTTTGCATGTACCTTTAAACCACTAAATCATTATGTGTACCTTTTGTCTGCCCTTATTCATGCAGTCACTTTCAAACAACTACCTTATAAACTATTCCCATTCTACCCAGACTTAACAACCTCACCATCTTATGGGGCTGGAAGGAAACTGCAGGCTTTACTGTAATACTGTCATTTTTCCATACTTTGCTGTGCATTAATAGGACTTAAAAGGCTGATAAATAAAGCTTCACTATTTGTCTGTATCTGGGATGGGTAACCCATTAAGTAACAGCTATCATTGCCTTAATTTTTATGATTTCATCAATTGTTTAATAGGGAGGACGTCCTTGGGGGAAATGAAATAAAATGTTCTGGTTGGAAATGCGAAGAAAACGTCTGCAGCATGGGATGGAGTCCACATTGAAAGATTATCTTCGTTAGGATTATCTCTTGGGCAGCTGGGGAATAGACAGAGTAGATTTGGAATCTGCAGGGGATCCAAGATACCCCAAAGAAGGAAAGAGTTTAGGAAGGGGGTTTATAAAGATACTAAAATAAAATAAATAACAGAATCTTATTTCCCAGTGCTTTACATCTGTGAGTTATTTTCTACTTAGGCTGGAAGGGATTTAATATAGAAAGATTCAAGGCATCCAGTCTTCAGCTTATCTATGAATCATGAATACCTCAAATGTTGGTCCCCCAAATCTGTATTGTTTACTCCTTGGGGTACAGTTTTGTGCCCCAGTGTCACCATTTATATTTATTATCTGACTAAGAAGAAGAAAGCTATAATCCACAACCATAGGATTCCTGATTTCAGACTTGTAATTTAATTCATCCCTAACTAGCTTAAGGTTAGTTCATGGTGTATATTTGTTTAGTTACAAATTTGTTAGCTGAACCTTAAGAAAAGAGTCTTTCCTAGTTATCTATATTCTGAAATCTTTAGCTTTGCCTGAAGCATATTTGAAATACCTTGGTTGCTAGATAAGTCACCAGTGAGCAGGTGGGTAGTGTCATGGTGCAGAACCCTCTGTGTGGCCCAGACACCAGTGACCTGCATGAGGTCAGATAATACCTCAAGGATTGGTTTTACCTTTTCATCTTGTTGTTGGTCTTTCAGATCTAGAGTAGGAGTTACTGTTCTAATAGCCCCAGTATTGTTCAGGGAACCAATCTCATGGACCAGCATCTAGATGGAGCCCCTTGCTGCATTTGTTTGGGATCCTGGATTTGAACAGGATGGCTTTGCTCATTCCCATTCCCTGCACGTTCTTCAAACCTCCAGCCGTGTACTCGCGCCATGGCCATCTTAATACTATTACTGTGACTAGAGTAACACAGATGATATATAATAATTGATCATCCAAAGTGTAGGAGGATTTATATTTTAACAAGATAATTTCTGAGTGGTTCTGAAGGGAAGCAGGGAGGCCTGCCTAGCTCTGTGTTGCTACCAAAGTGATAGACTTTGTATATCTATGTGGGCCCTCAACACTGGTGTGCCCACAAAGACTCAGGTGACCCTAACCCCACCTTTCCCAGCAGGCTTCTACCTCAGTTGCCAGATGAGCACCTGTAGTGGCTGCTGAGATGCCTTAGGACTTCCTTGTCTTTCTTGCAGCTGCTGGGAGCGTGAATGGGAAATAGCTCTCTGTTTCATCTCTCTCTGGGAATCTCCATCAGCTGAAGAAAGACATCTGCTCAAGTTCATGATTCTTCGCAGGGTCGGCCCACATCCAGTGAGGGGCATAAAGGCCTGGTCACATCACCCTGATTGATGACAATTCTAAGGGATTATTCTAGCTTCAGAGTGACTTTTTCTCAGTGCTAGCATTGAGCACTCTTCCAGTAATTTCCCTACATGTTTTTCTTTGTCTCAGGGGCTGTTTCCTAGGGCAGTAATCTTCAACAGCTCATCAATGAACAGAGCCCAAAATGATGTCCTGCAATCATTTTGCTAAGGCCCTAGCAACCTAACTGATCCTACTCAGTCTTTCCTCAGGCTGCAACTTGTTCTTATACTTCCAGCTATTGGGAAGCATTCTTCTTTGAATTGGGTTTGTCACCTCCCATTGGCCTTTGTGTATCTCCTCGTGCTTAGACCTCTCGCCCACCATACTGGATCCCCTGAGACATCAGCATCTTCCGGAACCAGGCCAGGATTGCCAGCACCTTCAAACACTGCACACTCTATTTCTGGCTCCCCCTGCTAAGGTCAGCTCTAAAACCTCATCAGTTGTGTCCTCTCCCATTTTTACATGATTCTGGATTCCTTTTATTCATTTCTTAGAGTCAAGACTTCAGGAAATGTCATGCATCCTAATAATCCTAATTTTAGTTGCCTATTTTCTTGAAGGCAGACAGAGAAACACTGTGTCCTGTTTTAAATATAGTAAGTTTAGGTGACATTACCTTGTATTAGAATATCTTATAAACTATTGAACATAGAGAACTGGAGCTTATATGAGAGATCACAAAATCCCAGAATATAGATGAGGAATGTCTCACTCTTGTAATAAAATGATGATGTCATCCTGAAGACCACATTGAATATTAGATGTAAAAACAGCATTTAATTCTCTCCATATTGCTTCAATTTGGGTGTTCTTTTCCCTTCATTCTCAAGAAAACACTTGATTGGAGTAACTGTTAAGTCAAAAATGGTTTAAAAATAAAACTCACCACTGTTTTACTCAAGTTGAGGTAATTGCTCTGGAAAAATCTAGATTCCACTAGAGTGCCCAATACCAAGGAGGTATCTTTCCTGATAGAGGCTAGGCTAGCTCTGATTTTAATACTTCCTTTTCCTTCCTTGTCCTCCCCACTCCTACCCCAGCCATTGCACAAATTCAGAGTATTCTAATGTTCCTGAGACCAGAATAAATACAAAATAGGATTTTGCATGTGAAGGGGTGAATGACATTTCCTTTTAATTGCATGGGAAGGGAGTTTGTTCTCAGTTAGCTTAATAAAATATACAGCACACAAGGACTGCAGTGTTTTCCATTTATGAATGTACATGAGTGTGTGTATATGTAAGTCAGAGTGTGAGTGGGTGACAGAGGAGGTAGGGAAGCAGAGACTATGTATGTGTTGGATGATTTAGAAAGAAATGTAATTTCTCTGCTTTGGTGGATTCTCTTTAGTGAAGTCTATTGGTAATATCTAGCTTATGATTCAGATTCATCCTGAGTACTTAGTTTATATTTTTGTGATGAATTTGAATTTAATTGTGGCACTGTAAGAAGCATTTAAAGGATAAAAAAGAAGACAGTTTTCTGTCTGATAAGAAAGAGGAACACTTACTGAAAACAAAAAGAAATATGATGACAAGGCTGTTTCAATTGTGAGTTCTTTTAACATGAATCATAATTTTTAAATAGCTTCTATAGTTTGGTAATTAAGACTTTAATTTGTCTTTTACTCTATTGATGTACTAAAGCTCCAGATTTCTCTTGTTTTATTTGTACTAAATTTTCTAGTTATCAGTTACACTTTTTTTCAGTTCTAATTATCTTAATGAAGCATATGATAAAAATACAGAGATACCCGAGAATGCATACATACACACCCTCAAACATTCTTTTTTATTCAAACATTTGACACGAAGGGTGAATAGAGCTAGCCGTTCACATTAAGATGAATGGAAAAGGAATCAAACAATAGTGTCTACATGAACTGGGTATTGTATCAGTATAAACAATTTCCTACCAAACATTCATTGTCTCATATGTTACCTCATATTGTTAGTTGAGCATGTGTGAAAAACCAAACAGGACCCTCCTACAGCTTTGAGGAGCTTGTCCTCTCAGTGGCTTGGCACCTCAGGTACTGGGACAAGTGTCCTGATGCCCTGTCTTTAGAACCTTTCAACTGTACCATCCTCCCTCTAAATTATATGTTTATATCCCTCTGTATGATAAATTATTTTATAAGAGGGAATAATTTCAGTTGAAGAAGAAAAAGAGAGGAATGACTTTTTCACAGCTGGTTTTTTTTGCTTTGTGTTTGTTTTTTTTGTTTTTGGATTTTTTTTGCTTTGTTTTATTTTTTCTTTACCATTCAAGTTTTCTAACAATTACAAGTATCGTTGTTAGAATGTAGATTTATGAAACGTTTCCTTTTTTGCTCTGGTGGCTGGAGATGAGAGAACATTCTTCTAATAATTTTTGGGCAATGAACACTTCTAGCAAGAAGATGAAGCTAAATGACTGTTTGTAGGCCTGATCATTTTATTTGTTTATTTTTAAAAGTATTTTATTTATTTATTTGACAGAGAGATCATAAATAGGCAGGGAGGCAGGCAGAGAGAGAGGAGAAAGAAGGCTCCCTGCTGAGCAGAGAGCCCAAAGTGGGCTTCCATCCCAGGACCCTGAGATCATGACCCAAGCCAAAGGCAGAGGCCCAATCCTCTGAGCCACCCAGGCACCCCGCCCTGGTCCTTTTAATCCAGTTTGACTGCTTTGGCTCAGTAAACACATTGTCTGCAAAACCCCTTGGAGCAACCCAATTTTAGTCACATGCTAAGGAGGCTGTTTGTGCCACCGCATCCTCAGATGGCCAGGCCGTTTACTTCAGCAAAATTCTAAGTTCTGGCAGAATTTGAAATAAAAGAAAAAGCCATGGATGAGGTTACTAAATGGTTTTGCTCAGAGAAACAGATTAGAAGGCAAACTAATTCTTTTGTAAATATGGAGTTTGGATGACAATCCTTGGTGCTTTTCCTTCTAGCAAGTAAGTATCCCTTGTGCAAAGCATATCCTACAGTGATGGACATTAACATTTATTTTTATGTGCGTGGTAATTTAAAACTTCCTTACTTACCAAGCTTTCTTAGGCTTTTTTTTTTTTTTTTTTTACAACATTTGTAATAGTTCTCTGGGTTTATCTTTTCTTGGAATGGTTTTGCTGCAGTAAAAGAAAAATTCTGTAACAGTTTTTCTTAATCTGTTCTTTCAGTTGTATAATCATGGGAAAGTGGCATTATCTACTTAGAAGCAAATTTGGTTTTCAGTTCAGCATTCTTCCTGGCACATATGTGATTTTTATATTGTTAGAAGACCCTTTTAGAGAGATTTCTTCTCATAGGCAAAGCTGTAATGAAACAAAACATGGCACTTAAAATATCAGTGTACTTAAAGCTTTATCTTCCAGTTGTAATCACTATTGTTTGGGGAGGGGGGGGGCTTTGAAAGCAACTTGATAAAGCATTGCAAATTGTTTCTATCCAGTTCAGTTCCCGGATGGCGTTTCGTTTATGGTTTTATAGCTAGCAATGAAAATCCAGGCTCCGACGCCAACTGCATAAGGTAGGGCCGCATCAGTTGGTGTCAGCATCTTCTCCTGCCTTCCCTCAGCATCCCTGCCAGGCGGGAAATACAATAGGAATCTTAACTCCCATGGGTCACTGGGGCTGAGTTTGCTTTGATGGGGCCTGGCACCTAGAAAGTTCTCTTTGCTGGCAGTGACCATGGACAGTTCCTAAGGAGCAACAGGTGGGTTGGGTATTTCTTATTCGCATACTTCCTGTAGTTTGCCATATAACAGACCTTGGGCTTTTTCCTGATTTTCAACTGTCAGGCAGTTTCCCCTCACAAAATACATAAATTAGGTAGTTTCGGTTTTCCTACTTAAAAAAAATTGAGAACGTATCTTGGGCAGGAGTCAAAAGTTGGTGGTAACTCCCTTTGCTGGCTTATGCTGGATGTGAGGAGAGAACTGAAGGGAGAAAGTTAAGGTGAGGAGACCTTCCAGCCTCTAAGGGCAAATGTGAATTAAAGTGCTGAAAGGAGCCTATGGATTATGGTCGTACATTCTAGAACAAAGAGGCCAGCAGTTGATTGGGGGAGGAATGGGTTTTCTTTTGTGCTAGTCACAAAGTTCCCAGACTTTTGTCACATAAAAGCTTTAGAGGAAAATCATATTCAGTTATCAGAAATTGCTTCCCTTTGATTTATGATCTGGTCAGGCTCTTTGGTAAGCTATATGAACTCTTCCTACCAAAAAAAGAGAAACTGCAGATGGCTTTTGGCACATATAAATGCACGTTGGCAGTGTATATATATAACTTCAAACAGCTCACAGATAATAAATTGAGTTTCCTGTCAATGCCAGCTGAATAAACACATTTGTTGTAAATGATCTGACAATAGAATTATTGATTATAAATCCAAAATTTGACATTTGGAATCACATTTCCGTTTCATTCCTGAGGAAGCGAGTGCCTCTTGGTCCATTCTATAGGGGGCAACTTAGCAACATCTCTGGCAACGCAGCCTCTTCCTGCTGTGATTAATTAATCCAGAGTCACTCTGATGTCTCTCTTGGGGGAATCGCATTAACCTTGCTTTGCTTATCTGGAGTAATATGTACAGCTAGTGCCTTTTACAGAACCTGGGTTCTGCCTGCCTTTTCTACTGTTCCCTACTTCAAAGTAGGAAGAGGAGAGCACCCAGGAGAAATTGAACCCATTACAATGGGTCTGACATATCCAAATCCTTACCCTGTCACGTAGATATAAATATACAGGGGATAGTCTTATTAATTGTTTCTCCTATGTGAGTCAATTTATGGGTGCTCTTCACTGAATCTTCTCTAGTTTTATAAGGATCTCTTTGTAAACCTTGTAAGCAATTGAACTATAAAGATTGATTTACCAAAAACTTATTTCACAGAGCATTTTAGTTAACTCAACTTTGTAGAACATTAATCTTGCCAGAAATAAAATTAAATATGAACTACCTTTTAAATATATTTTAAAATCTGTAATCCTGCTCTTACAGTTATCTCAAGCCATCCACCAGATCACATACCTCAGTACTTCTGCGGAAAGAAGCAGAATGGTCGATGAATTTCTACCTGCAAGATTTGCTTTGTTTTTCACAATTATTGAGTAGCTCATTTATTTCCTCAGGATGAGGCTGAGTCCCCATATCACAAGTTGTATACTTCGGTAACAGTCATTGTCCTATTCTTTAGAAAATTCTGTTTAATAGCTTTACTGCAAATCTGCATAATAATACACTTAACTGGCTCAGTTTTTGTTGCCAGAGAGCATTGTCTCATTTCTCATTTAAAAGAAGATACAGATCCTGGTCTCATAAAGCGACACATTAACTTTTTCTTTGGTCTCTATTTCCTATTTGACCAGAGATCAAAATAACAGCAAGTGTAAATAATTGGTCCCTTTGTCTTTGCCACAGAAGTGGAAGTTAGATGTTAAATTTATTTTTAAAGGTTTTGCCCTAGCTTTTATAATTCCTTGCAAAAGTGTAACACCTAGGGTTTATTTATAACATGTGGCTTATTCTATATCTAGCATTTTTTATATCTTATCTTTAATACTCATCAGAAGAATTTAGGAAACAAGAAGCCCAGCAAAATTTGATATTTTGCATGATAGGCGTGAGTTAAGGTATATGTTTTTATGTGAACTTATCAAGAAATCAGTGGGCATGACACCTAATAGATGGAAGACAGAGAAAGTTGTTTAGGTGGTGAGGGGCTTAAGATGGAACAGCTTTAGGTGGTGTTTGCTTAAAATAGAACAGCTCTAGTGGCTCAGAAGCCACCAAGTACTAATAATAAAGGTTCAGTCCTATAAAAAGAGAAAGACTTTCATCAATTATGAGCTTGACTTCTTTCTTTCTCTGAGTACTCATCTCTCTTTTTGTCCTCCTTCATTTTCATTTTCTCCAACAATTTCAAAGAAGAGGTTTGGAAGTTCCAGCAATGTATTTCTCTCATTCTTTTATTTCCTAGTGCTTAAAGAATGAATCCATGTCCTAGTTGTACTCTTCATTGGGTTCTGTGACTTGGGCAGGATGGCTCATTTCTCCGAGTGTCAGGTTCCTAACTATGAATGCAGATTAAGTCTCTTTTAAGAAGGCTTTAAGGACTAAATGAGCTGATATATACAAATGCCTCAAGTACAGTGCCTGACATACTATTGGGTTACAGTGGTTGAACTTGAATCTACTCCAATGTAAAATCTAATTTCTTGACAGTCTTAATAAAGCAAAAAAATTTTAAAAGTAGTTTTCCTGAGAATTCTGGCATTCATAAACATGGAAGCTGGTTTTGCTTTTTCCATCTCCATGGTTGTTTAGATGCAGTAACTTTTTTTTAGTTGCAATTTCATAGGCAAGAGTACAGGCAATCCTCATAGTTTTCTGAGCATGGGTTAGTCATCAGAATTATGAGAAGTCTTCAAATCTAGCAAGGAGAGTGAAAAGAAGCCTGGATGATAAAGTTGCTAAAGGAGAAAAATGTCACAAAAGAAATTATAAGATATTTGAAAGACTGCCCAATATGCAGTCTTCTGATAAATCTTCAGTTCTCTCCAGAAAGAAGAGTGATGTCTCTTTATTTTAGTGTATGTCTTAGGCAAAGCTTATATTCCTTACCATTGTGTGCACGTTTATCTTCATAGGTCGTAAGAAAGGAAATTGGTCCATGTTTGAAATCTCCATTCAATTTTACTACTTTAGACTCTTGATAGCTTTTAAATAAAAATGGGGAAGGATTATGGCTGACAGCAAAGTAGATTTCAGGGACAGCTAGAAAGCAGGAAGGAAGACAGTCTCCTATATTTTGATCAGTCTAATCCATGAAAATGTATACAGGAACATGCAGCTATAAAATATAGTGACAGTGAAAACTTTTTCCTTTAGTGGTGTTCATATTTGGTGATATCTGGAGTTTTGAAAAAGCTAGGGTTTTTGCTCTACAACAATTTGTCATAATAGGTGTATTCTCTAGGACTATTTCAGAATAGCACTTTTCCTTTTGAAATCAACTCTTCCCAAAAAGGGCCTTCCGTGAAAGTTTTTCTTTCCCAGAACATACTCACCACCTGCTACTATTGTTTGTGGGTACAAAAGAAAAAAACTTGTCAGGGTGCCTGGGTGGCTCAGTGGTTAAGCCTCTGCCTTCAGCTTAGGTCATGATCCCGGAGTCCTGGAATCAAGCCCCGCATCGGGCTGCCTGCTCGGCGGGAAGCCCATTTTTCCCTCTCTCACCCCCCATGCTTGTGTTCCCTCTCTAGCTGTGTTTCTCTCTGTTAAATATATAAAATCTTAAAAAAAAAAGAATAAAATATTTACTGTTCTGTAATTAAAAGTTATGATGAAATGAACCCTCCCCCTATAAGTGAGGCAGATGAACCTCAAGACCAGACTGGCCAGATGGAAAATTCCAATAAGACCATTTGTACTTTTGACTCTCCCTCTCACCCTCCCTCCACAAAAGTAGCATTGCTGGAAGTCATGTTTTTCTGCAGCTCTACATCTGGCTATTGTGAGATTTAGAGGGAGAATAACTGGTAGATGGAGTAAATAATGTGATAAATGCCACCCAGCATTATCATTTTATTTTTAGCGTGTGCATTTCAGAGCTTAAATGGACTATAACTACTATGTCTGTTTTGTTTTATTTTGACATTACTTTTTTGTTAGAATCTATATAAAGTGGCATCTTTATTCTTTACAGTTTAAATAAACTGGTAATTTGGCAGCATAGCCTCCCCTGTCCTTTTCAGTATGGCTGACCTCTACCACATTCCATACCTTAAGGTAAAAATGAATTGCCTCAGGCCCTTTGCTGTTTTTTAAAACCTTCAGTTCATTCTTTATATCACCTTTGATATTTGCTTTTCACTCTTTTGTCTGGATGACTCATTCACATTTCCCTTTTTGGTTGATTGGATTAGAATTCCTCAGTGACCTTTGGATCAGTACACTCCCTGATTTTAGCATGAACCCTGGAGTCTTAAATGAACACTGCCTTCCCCTAATTTGGCTCTTTTTGTTAATCCCAGTTCTCACTCCTGTCTCTCCACTTAATTCTCTGAATTATAATGTTTGAATCCAGTAAGAGCACAATTTTCAAAGTAGCCTTTCAGGAGGTAGATCAGTAGAAATGATTCAGAGGCCTCAGCAAAAAAAAAAAAAAAAAAAAAAAAAAATCAATTTAAGATTTTAGGTGGGATGCTTTGCTGGGCAATTTTCATCAGATTTTTATTTTGAGGTGGTGAAATGAAAATGCTTACCTGCTGACAGATCAGAGCCTCAATAAAGACAGTGCATGACTCATGATGTCAGTGAGTGGTGAATCATGGTGGTCTCCCCGAGGACTACTTGCTGAGAAAACCCCAAGTTAGATTTGATAAGAGTGGCGTCGTCCTACCTGATGAAAAATACTTTCTCCGTCTGAATTTACTCTCTAAACTTTATCTCTAGCCTTACTAAACACACCTGAAATTCTACCCATCATCACTGTATTGAAGTTCAAAACTCAAATTTCTTGGCTTAATTATAGCTTTAGTCTGTCCACCCCCTCGAGGACAGCGGGCCTACTTCACTTTCTGGCACGCGCGGTGCTGGCACTATTGCTTGCAATACCTGTTCTCACAGACCCCACCTTGGCACGGTCCCCTGGCCACAGGGCCCAGCGCGAGTGTCTCTTTTTTTTTTTTTATATTAAACAGATTTCTTTTCTTTTTCTTTTTTTTTTTTTAAGATTTTATTTGACAGAGAGAAACACAGCCAGAGAGGGAACACAAGCAGGGGGAGTGAGAGAGCGAGAAGCAGGCTTCCCACCGAGCAGGGAGCCCGATGTGGGACCCGATCCCGGGTCTCCGGGATCATGACCTGAGCCGAAGGCAGTCGCTTAACTGACTGAGCCACCCAGGCGTCCCGCGAGTGTCTCTTTACTTACAGCGTCTCCCAACACCTCAGCTGCAATAAACTTTTCTCCTACCCAGCCGTCATAGCATATTGAGCCTTTCTTTAGCTGTTAACATACTTTGCTTTGTTCTGTGATTACTTCTGTATATGTTTTCTCCCTTTCTGGGCAGGGATATAACATATCATTGTATTCCTGGTACTTTATTGAACCAGGTATGATGTTAGTCAATGTTTGGGAAAGGAATAATCGAGTTTCTTAGTAAACATTTTGGAACAGACATTTTAGATTTAGTATATAATTAAATGCTGCCTGTATTTTCTTGCAAGCTTGGATAGTTTTAACCTTAAATTTTCTGCCAGCCTCTAACTTGACTTTGCCATCTTCCTTTATTCTGATAAACACTACAGGATTGTGATACATGTGCTAGCTTTATCTGTCATATACTGCCTCTATTCATCTAGTTACCCTGCATGGACTATCTGAATTTGAATTTCTAATGACAATTAGTAAGTTTTGAAGTTACATTATATATGCTTCCTATATCAGGTTGCAAGCTATGTGTTTTATGGAATGCTCTCATAGCATTTGCTTTTGCAGTTTAAATGGATTACTTAAGAATTAGGAGAAGGAGGAATTAAAGGATTTATAGTGTGGCACAGCAAAGAAGTGTTTCCTTAGTAACTAAAACCAAAGTTACACGAAGACATCAGGAATTGGAGCTTGCTTTGAAATCTTACCCTCCCTGTAAGCAATTTAGACTTGAAAAAACAAAATGGAAATCTGCCGAAGAGAGTAAAAATCATAAGGGAAACAGATTAGACCGGTGCTGATATACATGGCTTTGCATGCCACAGTAGGATTTAGAGAATAAAGAAAGTTAACCTTTGAATTTTTTTAAAGGTCACCTTGCAAATTTATATAATTAAAATTTCATTTCCATACCCAAGCTGTATTTCAGAAAGGAAAATTTTACTGTAAAATCAAGAAGCTGAAAGTACAGCTCTGAGAATAGTCAGCAAGTAGGTATCAAGCACCTTCTAAGAATATGAGTTAGTATTTGCCACTCAACCAAATCACTTGATTTTTTGGAGTCTCTTGGATCACTAGACAATGGATGGCAAACTTCTAGCCAGCAGTCAAATTCCTCACATAGACACCATTTTGCTGTCTGGACAGCATCATTTTGGTCCTGAAAAATGAAAACCTGGGGAGGAATAAATTGTTAGATTTAGCCACTCTAGAATAAAACCTCTCCTAAGACTGGAGCAGAGACAGAGCCATGAAGAATGGTTTGACAGCTAACCAAAGGAAGGAGGGACAACAAGTGATTGGTTTATCACTGAAAATCATAGCTCAGGTGAATAGGAAATAAAAATTAGCTCAAGACTGTGCTTTTTTCCTCTTCTAGAATTTGTTCTCTCTTATTTTTCACTGCCCACCCCAGGGAGCATGTCCAAACAGTGGAATTCTTAGGATTTTAATTCTGTTTCTCTATGACATTCTTTATCACTGTCTTGTTGCAACTTTTCCTTCACTCTTTGGAAGAGGCTTAGCTTAATGTAATTATGCTGAATGTTCTATAGTAATTGTTCCCCAGTTTAAGGAAGAAAACAAACTTTTTTTTTTTCAAATAAAATGTAGATACTTAAGAGCAAACGCTCCATTTTTCACTCCTCTTGTCCACCCTGCCTCTGCCTTCATATCCCAACCCTGGGCGCTCCGAATCACTGGGTACCATCAGCTTTAGAGCGAGAATACTCTGGTTGCTGTAGTTTGGCTCCAGATGAAGGGGGTTCTGGTACATGATTAATGTGGGAAATTCTAATTTTGCTACTGCACAGGCTTCAGAGAAATAAACTGACTTGGCTTAATGATCTGTTCATTTTGTCATTGATGAAACGTAAAAACAAGGTTTTAAGCCTCTGACTTGTGAACCTGCGACCTGCACCGCTGCTGGCAACCGGTCCTAAAGGGTTGTCTCAAATGTCCCAAGGAGGTGTGCTCATTTGGAGACTGATAACTTTCTTCATCATGGTAGCCCCAGTTTTCTTGACACCTAGTAGGTCTTCAGTAAAAGGTTATCAAAAAATATATCTATTTTGGGGCATCTGGGTGGCTCAGTTATTGGGCATCTGCCTTCGGTTCAGGTCTTGATCCCGGGGTTCTGGGATCGAGCTCCGCATCAGCTCCCTGCTCTGCAGGGAGCCTACTTCTCCCTCTGCCTCTACCCCTGCTTGTGCTCCCTCTCTCTCAAATGAATAAATAAAATCTTTAAAAAAGAAAAGAAAAGAAAAGAAAAATATATTTTGGAGCTTGTATATTTCATTTAATCTTTCTACTCTTCACCTTTCTCATCTACAAAATTGAGGATATGGACTCAAGTCCGTAAATAATCTGTTTTAGCTTTTTCATTTATTCATTGATATTCATCTATGCACTATTCAACAAACAAATACTGAAAGCCTACCATTTTCTAGACCTCATGTTCAAAAAAATTTGATGGTAACTTAGAGGAGGTACGTTTGAATATTTTGAAACATAATTCAATCACCTCGCGGGGAGCAGAGAACTTGATTCCTTTAGATATTCACCGTACATTATAAAATAATGGATTGGCAGTTTCATCATGGGCTTTAATCCCTACCTCTGGTTTCTTTCAGTGCTTTGAGGTGCTCAGGGTATGTGCTGCAGAGCTGGTTCGGCGTGCTGGGCGTGCTATCAGGTCCCCAGGACTCGCCAAGCCCGCGCCTGTTTAGTTCTGACCAGTTCAATCTTGGAACAGCTCCAGACCACTTCCCTGTCCCCTTCCTCTCTACCCTTGAACTGAGGGTTACATTTGGTGAAAGTAAACATAGTTGCTTCAGACCTTTTTGGTCATCCCTCACCTATCCCATGTTAAATATAAGGAACTTACTCTTATTAGAGTGAGGCCAGCTGTCCATAAAGGAAGGTTGTTAGGGCTGCTTAATTAAAAACGAAAAAAGGAGTTTAATTAGCTAAAGAATAAGTTTAACCTCAGATCAACTATAGTCTCAGAAGACCACACAGAGGGAATAATTAGGAAGCTGGCTTCTATTTCTCTACTCAAAGCCTCAAGTCAGTTTTTTTCAAGAGAGAAGTGGAAAACATCTGATCTTGAACAACCTAGACACTTGGTAAGATTAACTAAGAAAAAAATCCATTAATCTGATTACTTTACCTTTAGAGTATTAAAGGATTCAAATTCCCAAGGGTCACTAAATTTTAATGATTCCAATAGTGTTTCCATCAGAGAATCTCAGAGAATTTCACCAGTGTGTGCAGTCACACATGTATTTGAAAGCAACCACATTTATTCCACTCTCTTTTTGGTGATAAAATTGAGGCAAGAAATGGTTAACAAATATTTTTAACTATCAAAGTCTGTTTGGTGATAAATGAAGAATATAAATGATCTTTGGTTCAGTTCATCACTCAAATTGCTAGTCAACATTTTACAAAACTTAGGCACACCAGTTCCCCTGAGAATAAATGCATGAATTTTGCGGGACATATTTTAATATAAAAATGTAGAATAATATTCCTGGACTAATGTTTCAGAAAATAAATAACAGCATAGATAATGTGCTCTGAATTACAATTTTGTGTATAATATTCCAGGATGAACTCAGTGAATGGAGGAAAATTTGGTTGTTCCTTCTCCAAAAGATGTATGCAAAGTGCATTGTCTTTGCACGGTTTTCAGTTTACAAATAGGAAAGATTACTTTCTATTAGCTAGTGGAATGCAGATTTCAGATGGTACAAAGGTTACGCACTTATTTTTTTCCTACCTAAATAAACTCTCCAATATAAAACCATTTTTCTTTTTTCTTTACCAGCATATCATTGCTATTCCTTCCTTTAAAAAAAAAATAATAAAAGCTGCTTTCTCGTACATAAGTCTTTTTCCCCTTCCTGCTCACTGAATCTTCTACCTACAATTAAGTAATTCATCTCTATTGAGCCCTAATTTTGTAACAAAGACTATGGGGCATCTGTAAGAAAAATGACACCCAATCCCTCCTCTCAAGTGCCTTACACTTGAACTGAAGAGCTTTAAAGCATATGGAAGAAGTTGAGAAATCCAGCAGGTGCTAAATTGTGAATTACTGTAAGAGCAGTGGATGTTCAGAGATAGCAAAGGCCGGCAGACCTGACAGTGATGAACTCATCTCAATTCAATGGAATGTATTATTTGTCTTTCCTTATTAGGTCTTATCCCATTGTACTAAATCGATCGACCTATTTATGAATACACTCGTCCCCCTTATCTACGGGGAATATATTCCAAGATCCCCAGTGAATGCCTGAAATCATGGAGAATAATAAACCTTATACATGGTGTTTTTTTCTATGATAAAATTTATATCTTTTTAAAAGATTTTATTTATTTGAGAGAGAGAGAGAGAGTCGCAGAGAGCATGAGAGAGGAGAAAATCAGAGGGAGAAGCAGACTCCCCGCAGAGCTGGGAGCCCGATACGGAAGTCCTGAGGCTTAACCAACTGAGCCACCCAGGCCCCCCTTAATTTCTTAAAAAAATTTTTTCTTAAATTTATTTGACAGAAAGAAAGAGAGACAGTGAGAGAGGAAACATAAGCAGGGAGAATGGGAGAGGGAAAAGCAACTTCCCACTGTCCAGGGAGCCTGACGCGGGGCTTGGCCCCAGGACCCTGGGATCATGACCTGAGCCAAAGGCAGGCGCCTAAAGACTGAGCCACCCAGGCGCCCCAATAAAGTTTAATTTATAAATGAGACATTGTAAGGGATTAATAACAATAATAAAATAGAACAGTATAGTTTAATAAAAGTTACATGAATATGGTCTCTCTCAAAATACCTAATTGTATTGTACTCACGCTTCTTGAGGTGATATGAGATGATAAAATGCCTATGTGGTGAAGTGAGATGAATGAGGAGGGCGTTGCGATGCAGCCTTAGCCTACTACTGACCTTCTGATAATATGCCGGGAGAATATGCTCTGGATTGCAGTTGACTGCAGAGAACTGAAAACATGGAAAATGAAATTGCAGATAAATGGGGACTAACATATTACCCTTGTCTCCATTTTGAAACTTTTGGGGGCCAATTTTATATCTATATACCCTTTGACTTTAGCATCAGACCAGGGCATTGGTTGTGATGGCTACTGAGTGCTCCTTGGTGGGGTTTCTTTAAGTCAAGCATTGAAAGATGACCTGGGGTTTAGGTTAACTGACCAGAGCCTGCCAGAGTCCGGCAGGGACAAGTGCAAGGGTTGGCCGTGCGTCTGGGAGGAATGAGAATTTCCAGTAAGGAAGAGAACATCCTGGCCAGTGGGCAGTGTGTCCATTTATTGGGAAGGGAAGTAAAACCTGTTATAAACCAATCTTTCTACCACTTACAGCCATGATCACTGATTGGTGCCCTTGTGTAAAAACTGCTGATGCTCAAAATCTGCAGATTGTTGCGGGGACAAGCTCAGACAGTGGATATTAAAATTATTTTAGGGATCTAAAAGGCCTTTGTGAAGGTAAGCAGTAAGAACAATTATTGTTATTATTCTGTTTCTAGCCAAGTCTCTGCAAGAAGTGCCAAAATTTTAATAGTAGATGAGAATAGGTCTGGGTAAGTGTGACAATATGAGTGTTGTATCACCAGGTGGGATTTTGATTTGCCTAATAAACATGTTCATTCAGGAATCCTCCTGTTGTCTACAAAATTCGTGTTACAGGACATTTTATTAATCCTGCAAATGATCCACGTGTACTGTTTGTGTAATACACAGAGTCTTCATTCACTAATTTTTATAGTTCTTATGATTGAGTAAATCAGTGATGGCTTCTGAGAAGTTGAATTCTTTTTAGTTGAAATATATTCACACATCCATCACCAGAAAGTTAGTAGCTGTGAACTAAGTAGCTGAAGGTAAACGCTTGATTTCAACATTTTTAATACTATCAGGTACATATATTGCATACCTTGTATTTGCCAGGCACATTTAATTCTCCACGAAACTCTGTGATGTAGCTACTTGTGTTTGGATCATCTTAAGGAGAGACTCGGAGAGACTAGAATGTGAATCCCAGCTTCTGTCTGAGCTGGGTTTCCCTACAGGTCATCGAGCACTCTTTCCCCCTCACACCACGGGGCACTTTGATTCCAAAACACAGCTTGTGCAAGGGCTGAGGCTCACAGTCCCCTGACTGACTGTCAGTCAACCTCCCAGAACAACGAAGTATCATCTGATTGAGGCAGGTGTGCAAATCATATCATCTTAAAGCAAAAAAGACAAACCTGACTCAGTAGGAATATGCAGACATCCATTTTACAGATGAATAGTTGTAAATGCTCAGATTTTATGAGGTCCTTTCTATTTACCCTCCAATGTGCAGGCAAGGCAAAGTTCTTCTGGTTGCCTTTGAATGCGGGGGCTCATTTATATATGCAGATTTGCAAATCATTTTTTAAAAGCAGTTCTCAAGCTTCACCAGCACTGTTCACCCCAAGTGAGTATGATTACTGGTTAATCAGATGGTTAGTGTGAGTGAATGGGTGTTGTAATGTGAATAATTGTAACTGATGACTCCTTGGTCCCCCTTGCAAATAAGCTGGGTCAGCCAGCTTAATGAGGTTTTCCTGGAGTGTTTACAAATTTTAAATAATTAACATTAAATTGAATTGAAGTCCTTTGTAATTATAAGATACATCATTATCATCCAGGCAATTGAAGGAAGGCAGGGGCAGACGAGTTCTTACATGTTTAAAGTTAAAATAATTATTTTGAAAAATGATAGCAGAGATTCTTGAAGTTTCTCATTTCAGTTATCCATAAAAAAAAAACTTTGGGAGTTCGTAATTCAGCATATTGTATACTGTCCTTTTCAAGCTTATGCAAGACTGGATTTACTTCGTAGGGAGGTTTTTCAGGACCATCACCAAACTTGGCAGCTTTGGTGAATATTGAAAGTTGATGAGAAAGCAGAGGTTTGAGCCTGAGCTGGAATGAGGTTTCTTCAGAGTAAAGTAGAGAAGTCTGCTGGGACTCTGTCTCTAAAGAGGTTTTTTGAAGTGCCTAACACAGCGCTGTTTATAATTTGTTCCTTGCTGAAGAACTTCAGAGTGGGAAAAATAAAAACAACAACAACAACTAAGCATACACATCAAGTTCACATTGCGGGCATGAAAATTAGACTGGAAGATGTGGGCAGGGTGTAATTTACAATCAGCGTGGCAAGCTGAAGTAGCCAGAAAGAAATGTAATTGAATTTACTGAGGACTGACACAGACTAGTGCACTTTAAATGGGACTTTGTTGCCAAAGAGAGGACAAAGGGCAAATCACTGAGATTTTTTTTTTTTTGGCATCAGTTATTTTGATAATCCAGCTTACCAATTAACTTGGATTGTGGAGATGGAGCCAACAATAGATAAGGCAGGTACAGGGAACCTTGTAACATCAACTCCAACAAGAAGAGCAACATACTGTCCCAACCCTTCTTCATGTTAGTTTTCTCCTGGAGAAAAATAACACTGATATTTCCACTTTTTCTTCCTTTTCCTGAAATCAAGTAAGTAATTAGAAGTAGTACACCAGTTGCCCTTTATTATTTTTCAGCAATTTCTACGAGGGTAGGTAGTTTTTCTCTCTTTAGTGAAATTTAAGACTTTATTAGAGCCTCTCTGTTTTTGAAGCATTCATTTGTTGTAAGAATTTAAAATTTCTTAAAAGAACTTAAATCTTAAGAGAAATTTATGAAAATATATTTAATTTTTTCTTTTAGACATTTTAAAAATCAGATATTTCAGTTCAAAATTATAGAAAGAATAACATAATGAACACTTTTCATTATTCAGATTTAAAAATAGAAAATTTCACTCTCATTCAAGTAAATAAATAAATCGTCCAAAAAAGTGTGTGTGTGTATGGCGGGGGGGTGGGGGTTGCCTGGGTGGTGCAGTCAGTTGAGCATCTGACTTGGTTTTTGCTCAGGTCATTGTGTCAATGTTGTGGGATCCAGCCCCACATAGGGCTCCTTGTTCAGTGAGGAGTCTGCTGGAGATTCTCCTCTCCCTCTCCCTCTGCCCCTGCCCCTGCTCTCTCTCCCCCTTTCTCCTTCTCTCTCGCTCCCTCTTGTACCCCCCCAAAATGAATAAATCTTTAAAAAATAGAATATTACAAATGAAGTGATGGTCATGTGTTATTTTTTTATCTCATTCTCCTTCTTCCTAATCTCAGAGTTAACCTAATATTAAATTCTTTGTCTATTTTTTTAATTTTAATTTTTTTTTCAGTGTCCCAAGATTCATTGCCAATTCCCACACCCAGTGCTCCATGCAATAGGTGCCCTCAGTACCCACCACCAGGCTCTCCTATCCACCCACTCCCTCCAAGTCCCTCAGTTTGTTTCTGTGTCCAAAGTCTCTTTTGTTTCATTTCTCTCCCTGGATTACCCTACTTCCTATTTACTTTCCTTCTCCTACTGTCTTCTATAATATCCCTTATGCACCACCAGTAAGTGAAACCATGTGATACTTGACTTTGTCTACTTGGCTTATTTCACTCAGCATAATCTCTTCCAGTCCAGTCCATGTTGCTACAAATGTTGGATATTAATCCTTTCTGATGGAGGCATAGTATTCCATTGTATATATGTACCACATCTTCTTTATCCATTCATCTGTTGAAGGGCACCTTGGCTCTCTCCACAGTTTGGAGATTGTGGCCATTACTGCTATGAACATTGGGGTACATATGGCCCTTTTTTCACTACATCTGTATCTTTGGGGTAAATGCAATTTCAGGGTCATAGGGTAGCTCTATTTTTAATTTTTTAAGGAATCTCCACACTGTTTTCCAAAGTGGCTGCACCAGCTTGCATTCCCACCAACAGTGTAAGAGAGTTCCCCTTTCTCCGCAGCCTCTCCAACACTTGTTGTTTCCTGACTTGTTAATTTTGGCCATTCTGACTGGTGTAAGGTGGTATCTCAGTGTGGTTTTGATTTGAATTTTCCTGATAGCTATTGATGCTGAACATTTTTTCATGTGTCTGTTAGCCATTTCTGTATCTTCTATGGAGAAGTGCCTCTTCATGTCTCTTGCCCATTTTTTGATCTGTTCATCTTCTTTTTGGATGCTAAGTTTGAGTAGTTCTTTATAGATCTTGGATACCAGCCCTTTGTCTGCCATGTCATTTGCAAATATCCTCTCCCATTCTGTGGGTTGCCTCTTTGTTTTGTTGACTGTTTCCTTTGCTGTACAGAAGCTTTTTATTTTGATGAAGTCCCAGAAGTTCATTTTCACTTTTGTCTTCTTTGCTTTGGAGATGTGTCTTGAAAGAAGTTGCTGTAGCCAATGTCGAAGAGGTTACTGCCTATGTTCTTTTCCAGGATTTTGATGGATTCCTGCCTCACGTTGAAGTCTTTCATCCATTTCGAGTTTGCCTTTGTGTGTGGTATAAGAGAATGGTCTAGTTTCATTCTTCTATATGTAGCTGTCAAATTTTCCCAGCACCATTTATTGAAGAGACTGTCTTTATTCCACTGGATATTTTTCCTGCTTTGTCAAGGATGATTTGCCCATAGAATTGTGGGTCCATATATGGCTCTCTACTCTGTTCCATTGGTCTATTTCTCTGTTTTTGTGCCAGTACCATGCTGTCTTGGTAATCACAGCTTTGTAATAAAGCCTGAAGTCAGGTAACGAGATGCCTCCAGGTTTGTTTTTCTTCTTCAGCAATTGCTTAGTGATTCGGGGTCTTTTTTGGTTCCATATAAATTTTAGGATTATTTGTTCCAACACTTTGAAGAATGTTGGTGGAATTTTGATTGGAATGGCATTGAAAGTACAGATTGCTCTGGGCAGTATGGACATTTTGACAATGTTTATTCTTCTGATCCATGTGCATGGAATGCTCTTCCATCTTTTTGTGTCTTCTTCAATTTCTTTCATGAGTGTTCTATAGTTCCTCAAGTACATATCCTTGACTTCTTTGGTTAGGTTTATTCCTAAGTATCTTATGGGTTTTGGTGCTATAGTAAACGGAATCGATTCTCTGATTTCCCTTTCTAATTTTCATTGTTAGTGTATAAGAATGCAACTGATTTCTGTGCGTTGATTTTGTATCCTGCCACATTACCGAATTGTTGTATGAGTTCTAGTAATTTGGGGTTATAGTCTTTTGGGTTTTCCACACAGAGTATCATGTCATCTGCAAAGAGAGAGAGTTTTAGTTCTTCTTTGCCAAGCTAAATACCTTTTATTTCTTTCTGTTGTCTGATTGCTGTTGCTAGGACTTCTAACACTATGTTGAACCGTAGTAATGAGAGTGGGCATCCTTGCCTTGTTCCTGATCTCAGAGGGAAGGCTTTCAGTTTTTCCCCATTGAGAATGATATTCTCTGTGGGTATTTCATAGATAGATTTTATGAGGTTGAGAAATGTCCGTCAATCCCTATACTTTGAAGAGTTTTGATCAGGAACGGATGTTGTATTTTGTCAAATGCCTTTTCTGCATCAATTGAGAGTACCATGTGGTTCTCTCTTCTCTTATTGATTTGTTCTATCACGTTGATTGATTTGTAAGTGTTGAACCATCCTTGCATCCCTGGGATAAAACCCACCTGGCCATGGTGGATAATCTTTTTAAGTATTGTTGGATCCTGTTGGCAAGTATCTTGTTCAGAATCTTGGCATCCATATTCATCAGCAATATTGGTCTGAAGTTCTCCTTTTTGATGGGGTCTTTGTCTGGTTTGGGGATTAGAGTAATGCTGGCTTCATAGAAAGAGTGTGGAAGTTTTCTTTCCATTTCTATTTTTTGAAAGAGTTTCAGGAGAATAGGTGTTATTTCTTCTTTGAATGTTTGGTTGAATTCCCCCGGGAATCCGTCTGGTCCTGAGCTCTTGTTTTTGGGGAGGTTTTTGGTCACTGCTTCAATCTCATTACTAGATATAGGTCTATTCAAATTGTTAATGTCTTCCTGTTTCATTCTTGAAGTTTATAGGTTTCTAGCAATGTACCATCTCTTCTAGGTTGTTAAACTTATTGGTATATAATTGTTGATAGTAATTTCTGATGATTGTTTCTATTTCCTTGGTGTTAGTCATGATCTCTCCCCTTTCATTCATATTTTTTTTTTTAATTTCGGTCTTCTCCCTTTTCTTTTGGATTAGTTTGGCCAATGGTTTATCAATCTTATTGATTCCTTCAAAGAACCAGCTTCTAGTTTCGTTGATGTGTTCTATTGTATCTCTAGTTTCTGATTCATTCATCTCTGCTCTAATCCTTATTATTTCCCGTCTTGTATGAGGGGTTGGTTTAATTTTTTGTTGATTTTCCAGTTCTTTAAGGGGTAATGAGAGTTGATGTATTCGGGATTTTTCAATTTTTTTGAGTGAGGCTTGGATGACTATGAATTTCCCCCTTAGGACTGCCTTTGCTGTATCCCATAGGTTTTGGATCAATGTATCTTCATTCTCATTGGTTTCCATGAGGTGTTTCAGTTCTTCTTTGATTTCCCAGTTGATCCACAGATTCTTAAGTAGGATCATCTTTAGCTTCCAAGTGTTTGATTTTCTCCTGAACTTTTTATGGTGGTTGAGTTCCACTTTCATGGCATTGTGGTCAGAGAATATGCAGGGAATAATTTCAATCTTCTGGTATCGGTTGAGCCCTGATTTGTGACCTAGTATGTGGTCTATTCTGGAGAAAGTTCTATGTGTACTTGAGAAGAATGAGTATTTTGCTGTTTCAGGGGTGGAATGTTCTGAACATATCTATGAGATCCATCTGGTCCAATGTGTCATTCAAGGCTTTTGTTTCTTTGATGATTTTCTGTTTAGATGATCTGTCCATTGCTGAGAGTGGTGTGTTAAGATCTCCTACAATTAATATATTTGTATCAATATGATTCTTTATTTTGCTTAACAGTTGGCTTATGTAGTTGGCTGCTCCCATGTGGGGGCATAAATATTTACAATTGTTAGATCTTCTTGGTGTATAGACCCTTTGAGAATGATGTAGTGTCCTTCTGTGCCTCTGACTGCAGTCTTTAGATTAAAATCCAATTTGTCTGATCTGAGAATCGCTACCCCGGCTTTCTTTTGGGGCCATTGGCATGAGAGATGGTCCTCCATCCCCTCACTTTCAATCTGGAAGTGTCTTTAGATTCAAAATGTGTCTCCTGTAAACAGCATATGCATCCATATGCCCTGTTGTTTTATCCAGTCTGCAACCCTGTGCCTTTTTATTGGAGCATTTAGGCCATTCACATTGAGAGTGATTATTGATAGATACATTTTTATTGACATCATGTTGCCTGTGAAGTTCATGTTTCTATAGATTACCTCTAAATTTCTGTTCGGTGTCACTCTTGGGTTCGTTTCTCTTTTATAGAACCCCTCTTAGTATTTCTTGTAGTGCTGGCTTTGTGGTTGCATAATCTTTTAGACCTTGGCGGTCCTGGAAGCTCTTTATTTCTCCTTCCATTCTGAAAGTCAACCTTGCTGGATACATTTTCCTTGGTTGCATATTTTTGTCATGTAATTTCCTGAATATGTCTTGCCAGCCCTTTCTGGCTTGCCAGGTTTCTGTGGAAAGGTCTGATGTTATTCTGATGGTCCTCCCTCTATAGGTAAGGGATCACTTTCCCCTAGCTGCCCTTAAGACATATTCTTTGGTTTTATGATTCACAAATTTCACAATTATGTACCTGGAGGTTTTTCTGACCTCATTGATCTTGGGGGGTGTCTTCTCTGCTTCTAGGACATGCACATTTATTTCATTCCCCATATTCGGGAAATTTTCATCCATGATTTGTTCAACAATATCTTCTAGGCTCTCTCGCAACTCCTTCAGGGATTCCAATAATTCTGATATTGGAGTGTTTCATGGTATCATTTATTTCCCTTATTCTGTTTTCATGGGATTTTAGCTATTTGCTCCAAGACTTCTCTTGCTCCTCCTTCTTAATCCATCTGTCTTCTAAGTCACTGATATGATCTTCAGCTTCACTTACTCTAGCTGTTAGCATATTTAAATTAGATTGCATCTCATTAATAGCCTTTCTAACTTTCACTTCTGTTATTAGGTCTTCCATTTTAAGACTAATGTTCTTTTCCAAATTAGCCATTGCTTGGACGATTGCTACCCCGAATTCCATTTCTGTCATATTGTTTGTGTTCATTTCCAGTAATTCTGTGACCGGGGTTACAGTCTCAGGGTTCTTCTTCTGTTGGTTGTTCCTCCTCCGAGTCATTGTGGTGAGGAGTCGTTTGGGGGGTCTATACCCAAATATATCAGCCACTATCCAGGTGAATTGGTCGCTCCATTCAAAAAAAGTAAAGGAGGATGATTAAATCCAGATAGAGAGCCCCAGAAAGCACCCCCAGGTCGCTCATCCTCATGAGCAAGTGGAAGGCAAATTCTTTGTCTATTAATCCCATTCATACCTTTTTACTTTTAGTATGTGTTTAGGGATCCCAAGCTCATACATACTCTTATTTTCCTTTTTTTTTTATATGTGAAGATAAAGGTTAAAATGCCTAATAAATACACAAAAATAGAACTGAACAAATGGAAAGAAATTAATGTTATGAAAATAATATATAAATTTCTCCCTAATTGATAAATTTAACACTACCCCATATAAAAAATGTCAGCAAGTTTTTTAAAGATATGTATAGAAATAAGTAAAGGTGTGTATATATGAGTAAGTTGTCATTCACACATATATTTCCTACCTTATTCTGTTGAAAGGGCCTAGAACAAGCACATTTTACAAGCAGTGAGCAAACTTATGCACCCTTTGGTTCTAAATACCATTTTCCAGTTGAAGGAGTCAGGAGTCCTGATTGATGGTTGATGCCAGATCTGAGGCTGAGAAAATACAAAATTGGTCTGAAATATCTTGTGGTAGCAGGAAGTAAGGAAGTGCTTAAAAACTGATGGGCCACACGGGAGCCAACTTGAAGGAGCTCTTAATGGCAAAATCAGGAACAAATCTGAGCACTAAAATAAATGATAATATTCCATTGTAACTCATAGAATAAAATAAATATCCATAAATCCATACTGAGATAATAATTGAAGAGATATATAAGCGACCTAAGGAAATACCTAAAACAAATCGCTAATATCAAGTATAGTATCTGTTCTTACCAATTTTCCATTTGGAAAACCTTACAAAAGTGGAGACGTATTGTATGTATTCTGCTACTTTTATTTTAATCATTTTATTTATTTATTTGACAGAGAGAGATGCAGCAAGGGAGGCAACACACACATGAGGAGTGGGAGAAGGAGAAACAGGCTTCCCACTGAGCAGGGAGCCTGATGTGGGGCTTGGTCCTAGGACCCTGGGAGCATGATCTGAGCTGAAGGCAGATGCCTAGCAACTGAGCCACCCAGGTGCCCAGCTACTTTTTTTTTTTAATGCAACATTTTCATTGTGAGGTTTGTCCACATTCCTACTATACTTCTTTTTTCTGCTGTGTAATATTACACTATGTGGGTGAGACCCCATTATTAATATTTTCTTTGGGCTCTTGCAAAAAGTACTGTGATGAATTTTTTTGGCCATATCTCCTTGTGTACACATGCAAGAGCTTCTTTAGGGGCATATAGACAGATAGCAGTGAAATTACTGGGTTGTTTGGGATACTAATTCTTGACTTAACTAGGTCCTCCCGAATTTCTGTCCAGACTGGTTATCAGTTTATACTTTGTGCAGGAGTGCTTTCAATTCCTACAGCTCCACATCCTGCCAAATTTTTATTATGCCACTCATTTTTTTAATCTTATATTTGTGAAATGATATTCATTGTGGTTTTAATTTGAATCTACCCATTTTTAATTTTTTTTTTAAGATTTTATTTATTTTACAGAGAGAAACGCAGCCAGAGAGGGAACACAAGCAGGGGGAGTGTGAGAGGGAGAACCAGGCTCCCCACCGAGCAAGGAGCCCAATGTGGGACTCAATCCTGGGTCTCCTGGATCATGACCTGAGCCAAAGGCAGTCGCTTAACCAACTGAGCCACCCAGGCACCCCTGAATGTACCCATTTTTAATGGAACTAAGCATGTTTCTATACATTTATGAGCCATTTATATAAAGGTCCTTTTTTGCAAGTCCAGGATCATGTGCTTTGTTTACATTTCCATTGGGAGGGGCGCCTGGGTGGCTCAGTCATTAAGTGTCTGCCTTTGGCTCAGGTCAAGATCCCAGAGTCCCAGGAATGAGCCGTGTATCAGGCTCCCTGCTCAGCGGGAAGCCTGCTTCTCCCACTCCCCTTGCTTATGTTCCCTCTCTCACTGTGTCTCTCTTTGTCAAATAAATAAAATCTTTAAAAAATAAATAAATAAATTTCTGTTGGGTTGTTTGTCTTCTCACTGGTGTATGGGTTACCAATCTTTTTCTGACTATGTAGGTTGCAAATATTTTCTTTTATTCTGTGATCTACATTTTATAAATTTTATTTACATCTCTTTATGAACAGAATATTTTATTTTAATGTAGTTACACTTGTCAGAATTTTCTTTCATTATTTGTACTTCTGGAGCATTGTTTAAGAAATGTTTCCTACTCCAGATTCATAAAGATACTATCCTATATACTCTATATATTGATCCTTATTTAAGGTATGAGGTAAATATCTAATTACAGATAATTTCCTAGTACCATTTCTTTAGTAGACTGTCTTTTTTGCCTTTGGTCTGCAATGACATTTCTGTCAGATATCAAGTTTTCATATATATGTGGGTCTGTTTTTGGGCTCTGTTTTCTGTAGCTTTTGATCACTAAGGAGAATTAATATTCTATTTGTATAGGAAATACATTTTCATATATTATTTCATGCATACCAGTATGGGTACCGTTGAATCAAACTATCTTCCAGTCAATCAAAAAATGGTTCTAGAACTCCAGGCTGTGTGCTCAGCATTGAGCTGGGGACAAATTCAAGAAGGTACGTAAGAGAATAAAATATGAGCTACTGTTTTTGCCCTCAAAGATGGATATGGGAAGCAAAGGACAAGCATTTCTCACATATGTCCCCTGAGCTGGGCATCATGTGAGAAATTCTAGGTGGTTAATTAACAATCTCTCTGGTTAAACAGTGTTAATTCTTGTGCAACACTTGGGTCATTCTCTTAGACAAATTTTATTTTTGTTAAACTGTATTTTTTTAGTTTGTGATTGCTAGAAATTTCAAGGAAGTATTTAACACAATATATAATTATATATAATTTACTCATAAAGAAGCCAAACATGATTATGCGATGGTTAAACAGGAATGTAAATACTCAGCACTGATTAAACTCAGTTCTTTTTTTTTTTATTGTTACTTAAATTTTTTTTCCAGTGTTCCAAGATTTATTCCCCATTCCCCACACCCAGTGCTCCATGCAATAGGTTCCCCCAGTACCCACCACCAGGCTATCCCATCCCCCCACCCCCCTCCCTCCAAGTCCCTCAGTTTGTTTCTGTGTCCAAAGTCTCTGTTGTTTCATTTCTCTCCCTGGATTACCCTACTTCCCATTTACTTTCCTTCTCCTACTGTCCTCTGGGTTACCCCTTATGCACCGCAAGTAAGTGAAACCATGTGATACTTGACTTTCTCTACTAGGCTTATTTCACTCAGCATAATCTCTTCCAATCCAGTCCATGTTGCTACAAACATGGACTTTCTGATGGAGGCATAGTATTCCATTGTATATATGTACCACACATTCTTTATCCATTCATCTGTTGATGGGCATCTTGGCTCTTTCCACAGTTTGGAGATTGTGGCCATTGCTGCTATGAACATTGGGGTACATATGGCCCTTCTTTTCACTACATTTATATCTTTGGGGTAAATGCCCAGTAGTGCAATTGCAGGGTCATAGGGTAGCTCTATCTTTAATTTTTTAAGGAATCTCCACCCTGTTTTCCAAAGCAGCTGCACCAGCTTGCATCGGCCACAGGAACTTCTTTCAAGACACGTCTCCAAAGGCAAAGGAGAGAAAAGCGAAAATGAACTTCTGGGACTTCATCAAAATAAAAAGCTTTTGGTTTTGTTTTCTTTTAAATCTCTGTTTCTCCACCAAAAGTCAAGTTAGTGCCATGGCATACTATTCTAACTCTTCTTCACAGTCTAATATGTGATATAAAATATTAAACCCCAGGCAGAAGCATCATCACCGTTCGCGGAGATTCTCTGTCTACTCCCAGTGGGACTCGGAAGGGGACTCAGAAGGGGAGTGCTGCCCATGAGAAGCCAGCCTCCCCACACAGTTACTCTGGTAGCCCATGCTCTCTTCCAGCTTGTCCTGATGCCTGCATCTTGAGCCTGGATCCTACAACTGAAATTCTAAACATCTTTCTCTGATGTAGGAGGGAGTGTTAGGTCTCTCACTTCTAACAGTTGTGTTCCTCCAATGATATTATACTTAATTACTTAGCATATACTTGGGATTTGTTGTAATCAGATATGAGAAGACACACAAAAACGGAAGTAAGTATAGTGAAGAAAACATTGTCTATACTTGTAGATACCTAGAAACAAGATGCATAAACTGCCATCCAGGGTCACTTCAGGAAGCACCTGGCTTGGTCAGGAGGCAGAAGGAGAGTGAGGGAAAGCATGGGTAGGAGCCTTTAATGTGATTTCCTTGGGGAAGGGAAGTCACTGTGGTAAGTGCCTTTAGAATTGATTGTTACTGAATAATTTCAGTGAGCTCTGCTATGGGCTCTCGGTAGTTGTCAGCAGCTTGGCCTTGGCGATTGTGGCAGAGGAACATTATCTCCTGGAGTCTTAAGAACCAGATAGAAGAGGTGGTTTGAAGTATGGTGTCTGGATTGGTTGGTTTGCATATGAAAGACATGATCTGAAGGGGAATAGTTTGTTATCTATAGGCAATAGCTTTCCCAGGGAAGTCTCTCTTCCATCAGCTAGGACTCAGATGGCAGAGCTTCAATACAGAAAATAATACAAAAATAGTAAATACAAATGATTATAATCTTATTTTCCCTTAATGTAAATTTATTTTTAAAAGAAAAAAGATCTTAAAATTATGAGATGCATTCCTTTGGAATTTTTGACATATTTGATGATCTTATACAATTCTTCATAGCTTTACAAATGTTAAGGTTTTTCATTACAAAAGAATAAATATATTACATGAATTAGGTAGACTAGGCTAAGAAATGCTGATTTTCACTCATAAAAACAGAAGCAAATCAGTGGACTATATGATATCCTTCGGTGTGTTTACCATTCATAGAGTTTAAGCTACAATGAGAATAGTAATGTTAAATGAGAATTTTTTTTAACGATTTTTATTTATATATTTGAGACAGAGAAAGAGATATAATGCACAGAGGGAGAGGGAGAAGCAGACTCCTTGCTGAGCTGGGAGCTTGCACAGGGCTCAATCCCAGGACCCTGAGATCATGACCTGGGTTGAAGGCAGACACTACCAACCTGGGCCACACAGGTGTCCCTTAAACTGATTTTTGAAACAAGATTTCACAATAGTGAAATCTTCTTTTTTTATGTTGCCAACTGTAAAATTGCTTGCATTTATTTACTCGTTCATTTATTTATTATTTTTATTTAAATTTTTTTCCATAACCCAGACTCTATATCCCTCTCCCCACCCCCCAGCCCTCAGTTTGTTTCCTGAGATTAAGACTCTTATGGTTTGTCTCCCTCCCCAGTCCCAACTTGTTTCGTTTTTTTCCCTCCCTACTCCCCACAACCCCCCACCCTGCCTCTCAAATTCCTCATATTAGAGAGATCATATGATAATTGTCTTTCTCTCATTGACTTATTTCACTCAGTATAATACTCTCCAGTTCTGCCCATGTCATTGCAAATGATAGGATTACATTCTTTGTGATGGCTGCATAGTATTCCATTGTATATATACACCACATCTTCTTTATTCATCTGTTGATGGACGTCTAGGTTCTTTCCATACTTTGGCTATTGTGGACATTGCCGCTATAAACATTGAGGTGCATGTGCCCCTTCAGATCATTACATTTGTATATTTAAGGTAAATACCTATTAGTGTAGATCGTAGGGTAGCTCTGTTTTCAACATTTTGAGAATCTCCATACTGTTTTCGGAGTGGCGGCACCAGCTTGAATTCCCACCAACAGTGTAGGAGGAGTTCCCCTTTCCCCTCATCCTCGCTAACATCTGTCATTTCCTGACTTCTTAATTTTAGCCACTCTGATTGGTGTAAGGTGGTATCTCACTGTGGTATTGATTTGTATTTCCCTGATGCTGAGGGATGTTGAGCATTTTTTACGTGTCTGTTGAGCATTTTGGAATAGTTTCTTGATGAAACCATTTTCAGTTTTTGTTTGTCCTGGAAGCTTTTTATCTCTCCTTCTATTTTCAATGACAGCCTAGCTGGATATAGTATTCTTGGCTGCATATTTTTCTCATTTATTGCTCTGAATATATCATGACAGTACTTTCTGGACTGCCAGGTCTCTGTGGATAGGTCTGCTGCTTAACTAATGTTTCAGCCATTGTATGTTACAGAACTCCCGAGCTGCTTTCAGGATTTTCTGTCACTGAGACTTGTAAGTTTTACTATTAGATGATGGGGTATGGACCAATTTTTATTGATTTTGAGGGGACTTCTCTGTGCCTCCTGGATTTTGATGCTTGCTCCCTTAACCAAATTAGGGAAATTCTTTGCTATAATTTGCTCCAGTGTGCCTTCTGCTCCTCTCTTTCTTCTTCTGGGATCCCAATTATTCTAATACTTTGTCTTATGGTATCACTTATCTCTCGAATTCTCCCCTCGTGGTCCAGTAGTTGTTTGCCTCTCCTTTTCTCAGCTTCTTTATTTTCCATCATTTGGTCTTCTGTATCACTAATTCTCTCTTCTGCCTCATTTATCCTAGCAGTAAGAGCCTCTATTTTTTATTTTACCTCATTAATAGCTTTTTTGATTTCAACTTGATTAGATTTTAGTTCTTTTATTTTTCCAGAAAGGGATTCTCTAGTATCTTCCATGCTTTTTCAAACCCACCTATCACCTTGATAATCGTCATTCTGAATTCTAGTTCTGACATATTACTAATATCCCAATTGATTAGGTCCCTAGCTGTCAGTACTGCCTGTTGTTCTTTTTCTTTTTAAGGTGAGTTTTTCCACCTTGCCATCCAGACAAGAATAGATGAATGAGAGAACAAAATACTAAAAGGGTATTGACGACCCCAGAAAAATATATACTTACCAAATCAGAAGAGACCCGAAACTGGGTGAAGAAAGGAAAAAAAAAATCTCTATCTATCTATCTATCTATCTATCTATCTGTCTCTCTATATATGATTAGACTGTTGAATAGAACAGAAGCACACCCTTGATTCTGGGTGTATTTTGGTCTGTTAGAAGAAATTGCCTCCCAAAATTTAAAGAAAGAAAAACTTATCTATCTGTGTATATATATGGGTATACAAGATGAAGGGATGGAATATGACTGGATAGACGAAAATTATAAAAGATTCTAAAAAAGCAATTGATAAGTTGGTTGGAAAAAGAATAAAAGAAGAGGAAAGAATATCATGAGTTGGAAACTAAAACGAAGCCATGTGCTAGATGTAGGGTATATTTTGATCTATTAGAAGAAACTGTATCCCCCCAAAAATTTTTTTTAAAGATTTTATTTATTTGACAGAGAGAAACATAGCCAGAGAGGGAACACAAAGCAGTGGGAATGAGAGAGGGAAAAGCAGCAGGAGTGTGAGAGGGAGAAGCAGGCTTCCCACTGAGCAGGCAGCCTGGCACGGGGCTCGATCCCGGGACTCTTGGATCATCACCTGAGCTGAAGGCAGATGCTTAACCATATAACCACCCAGGCACCCCCCAAAATTTTAAAAAGCTTAAATACAATGAAGGGATAGAATATGACTAAAACAATGAATATGTTTTTTAAAAATTGAAGGTATTGATAAAAGTTTAAAATGTTAAAATAGTAAAGAGAAAAAATTAAAAAATAAAATAAGAAAAATTAAAATAAAAAAAAAATTCAACTTTGAAAGACTAAAGAATCATTGAAAAAAGCCATGAATTCAATGTGTTGCATTACCCTAGCTCTGAAGTTTCAGAGTTTTCATTGATCCCTGAGGTTGGTCCTGGCTGAATGTTCTTGCTGATCTTCTGGGGGCAGAGTCTGTTGTATTGAATCTGAAATGTCTTTCCCTGAGGCAGAACTACCCTGCCCTAAGGGGCCAGGCTAAGCAATCAGCTCAGGTTTGCCCTCGAGAACTTTTGTTCCCTGGTGGCTTTCCGTACAGCTTTGGAGGAATGAAGATTGAGGCCTCCCAGTTTCCAGCCCAGAGGAGCTGAGAGTTTGGGGCCCCACTTCTGAGTGCATCCCCAGAGAAAAGCAGTCAATCACACTTGTCTCCCTGGTCTCCTGCCACACTCCGTGCTCACCTGGCCTGTGACTAAGCATTTCTCTCTCTGGTGCTCGGACCCATGTGGAGTCTCCAAACCCAGCAGATTCCTTCAGTGAGTTCCCATGCTGCTCCTCCTGGTGGAGGAAGGAGGGGGTATCCCCAGATCTGCTACTTGTGCGGTCCTCACTTGAAGAGTAGTGGCCTGACTTTGCCTCAGATCATGGTTTAAGGTAACCCCTAGCTGAGAGCCCACTCCTTAGCTCCATCCCTGCCGCCGGCTTCCCTGCTCTGACACCTCGGAGCTCTGCCATGCTCAGGCACTCCAGGTCCTTCTGTGACCCCACAGGTCCTGAGACCACACTGTCCCAGCAAGGGCTCCTCCCCTACTTAGCCTCTGGAGTGATGTCCCTCACTGGAGAAGGCTTCTAAAAGTTCTGATTTCGTGCACCGCTGCTCTACTGCTGGCCAGGAGCCGGTTCCTCCCGCCGTGGTCTGTCTTCCCAAATGTCGCCTCTGATTTACTTTTCCGTGTGTCCTATCTTCCAGAAAGTGGTCACTTTTCTGTTCTTAGAATTGCTGTTCTTTTTCTCTTTGATCTCCTGTTGAGTCCGTATGTGTTCCAACTGGTTTGACAACTATTTAGCTGAACTCCTGGGATCTGATGATATCTAAGTCTCTTACTCCTCTGCCATCTTGCTTCTCCCCCCGAGAATTTTTATTAGAAAAATTCTTTCTGAAAAAATATATAATTTCTTCTTTACTTTATAGGTAATATCTATTAGAGTGTTATTTCTTTCTTTCTTACTTGTGAGCCTAAGAATGTCCTATTTAGAAGAGTCAGTGTTTGCAATTTTAATCAATACAGAACTAAGGACTTGTATATGTTTAGTGCTGGAGTGCATTGGTCAGATGTTTGATCAAGTGCAGGTTCTTTCCTGAGGTGCATATTTTGTCTCATGTCATTTTATAAGGGTTCATTTAGCAGATGAAGCAAGGTAATCTTTTTTCAAATGGAACTGAGTTGAATGTCAGCTCAGATAAGAAAGATAACTTCTGTTTATAGACTTTAGAATGATGACCACTTCAATGCTATAAATACATGCTTATTTACATAGTTAGATTGCATAAACATATTATTTAAATTATCCGCCTAATGAGTAGTTGTAAATGAGGGGGGAATCCTGTTGCGGATATTTATAGAGTTAATGCAATAAATGAAAACTATTCGCAAAATTCTTGCTATTAGCTCTATCACCAGAATTGTATCTAAATTAGCTCATTACAGTGATGAGCTTTTTGGTTTCTTGTTCTAAGATCTATTACAGGAGGGAGGTTTGGTTTTCTCCAGTTCTAGGTCAAGTATGTGTAAGAGATGTCTTGCTGAATCCTCAGCACTCTTTATATAGTTTGTCTTTTCTTTCCCCATCTTTACTTCCAGATCAATTCAGAGAGAGATAAAGAGCGTCTCTTTTTCCAGGTCTCACAGTTGTGAGATCCGGCTTTCACATCTGAGTTGTGTAAATGGAATGTATATTTGTACCCCAATGAAGAATCTGAAATATGCAAACCTCCTTTGGAGTATTTTACAAAATCATCACACTTCTTAGGATGTTGATCTTGTGTAAGTTAACATTTGTCATTGCACTCAGGCCATTCTGAACCTCTTATCTACTCCAAATTTGAATGCCTAGATCAGAAATTATCTAGGAGAAAATTCAATATCTTTTAATTAAATTTGCATGGCCTGGAGAAATAGAAAAATTGCATGTAACCAGTAATGTTGCCCATGTAGCATGAGTCTGAATGGTAGACCAGCCCATCTTTTCCCAATCCTCCCTCTTCAAATGGATCTAATTCAGTTCTCCCTTTGTAAAGGAACTCATTGCTGTCTGAGCACACCTAGATGCCTGTGATGAGATGCCCTTCCACGTTAACCGTCATTATTCTTTCAAAAGTTGGCAGTATTCTATGTACATTTTTATTTTTCCTTCTTTAGAAAACAATTTCTTTCTCAAACCAAACTGGCAGACTTGGATTGATTTAAAAAAAAAATACACATATAGGCACACAAAATGGAATATATAATTATACTCCTGTTAAAAACATGATATACACTTTTCATTTAACAATTCAGTAAACTGTTATTTATACCAGTCCTGTTCAAGGCAATGTTCTGAAGCCATATACAAGGATGGAGAGTATTATGATCCTAACTCCAAAAGACATAGTCCATTAGAGTAGATGACCTTCACAAATAAGTATATCATAGTGCAGGATGTGAGAAATATCGGAGGAATATAAAGACACAAGAACCAATTGGAAGAAGAACAGGAAAAGTGTATAGACTTTGCCTTACCAGGTAGCTTTTTACTGGATAGAAGTTGAAGGTTGAAGAATATTATAACACATTTTAGTTAATTATCAGTTCTCTTAAGATAGGCTAGATGTGCTTTTATTTTTTAAAAAGATTTTATTTATTTGACAGAGAGAAACACAGCTAGAGAGGGAACACAAGCAGGGGAATTGAAAGAGGGAGAAGCAGGCCTCCCACTAAGCAGGGAGCCCGATGTGGGGCTCGATTCCAGAACCCCGGGATCATGACCTGAGCTGAAGGCAGATACTCAATGACTGAGACACCTACGCACCCCCTATATATGCTTTTGAATGAATAAAAATACTTAAATATTTTTCCTTTGTAATTGTTTAAAATGTTAATCACTCTGAAAAAAGAGGATATAGGATTTAAAAGCAGTGTTTGGAAGGAATAAAACCAAATCAAGGATCCTCCAAATTAAAAATATGTTTATAATAAAAATTAAAAATATGTTTAAAATGCCTGAGCTGATGTATTTGATCAACAGCTTCAATTTATGGTACATTAATATCAATTATACTCCTGTTATAAATAGGTTTTTCTCAAATAATTCTTGTTAATTTTTTAGGCACATGAAAAATTTACCTTAGGGAAGTATTTTTCAAAGTGTTTTTTCTGGACCACCTGTAGCAAGCAGAATTATTTGTTAGATCAAAATGAGAAATTCTGGAGCTGGATCCCTGGTGTCTTCACTTAATAATATCCTATCCCAATTTATGTCTGCCGAGGTTTAGTACTATGGTCTCAGGTTATGTAAATTGTTCAGAAAAGCAGTAGAATTATATTTTTTCTATATATTCCTTAAGACACAGTTTTACAGATGGAGTGGTTTCTCCTCTGTTATTTCCACTCAGAATTTCACTGACAAGTTTCTATTTTTTCCTAAATTTTTTTCATTAAATGTTGAGTAACTTACCTAGAAATCATTAAGTAGTTGAAAAATATTCTTAAAAAATCAAAACAAAGCTGTCCATGGACCAGGTTTTATCCTGACCACTCTCTCTGAGGAGTGTGCACACTGACCTTGCCCCTGGTCCTGCAAACTTTGTAGCTTACAGTGCCTGGCTCTGGGATCAGACTCTGTGTTCCAGACCTGGCCCTCGAGGGGCTGCTCCACAGTTTAGTGTGTTTATATACAGGTGGGGGGATGATGTATCTGAATCTCAGGGCATCTGAACTCATTGATCAGGGCTAACCTTTGCGATACAACTGCATATGCAGAATTGTAATAGAATTTAGTTACAGATAATCTTAAGGCAGGTGGACTATTTCCTTAAGTTTAAAATTAGGGGTTCTTTTTTTTTTTTAATTTTACTTATTTGACAGAGAGAAACACAGCGAGAGAGGGAACACAAGCAGGGGGAGTGAGAGAGGGAGAAGCAGGCTTCCCACCGAGCAAGTAGCCTGATGTGGGACTCCGTCCCGGGTCTCCGGGATCATGGCCTGAGCCGAAAGCAGTCGCTTAACCATCTGAGCCACCTAGGAGCCCCTAAAATCAGGGGTTCTGATGTTAAGGGAAAAATAGAGCCTTTTGGATGGATTGATGATTACTTTAAAAATGACTTAAAATATCCCTTTACTTAAAAAAGTGAAGTAGTTAAAGTAAGTTGGAAGAACTTGCCTTGACTTGCTTTGTAGAATTTTGGCCCTCAAAATTGTCTTTGCAAAGGGGGAACTCCTGAGACTTATAAAACATCACTGAATGTGCTTCTCAGTGGTATTGGTTTTATAGACAATATTCCATCTGCCCCCTGGCAGGTCCAGTTATCCGAAACCTGCACTGAGATGCCTAAAACCCCATAGTCAGACTGAGTCTTCCCCATTGTTCTTAGACCCCTCTGGCCCAGGCACATGGAAATAGGCTGTGGGTAGGACTCCTAAGCTGGCAGTTGCCCACACCGTCTCCCCCAGATCCTGTCATGTGGGTTCCCTTATCCCAGTGACCACTTCTTGATCTCATCTACTTGAATTCATTTACTGAAATCCTGTAAGGCCCCTCAGGTCTCCCAGAAGTGAGATTCTATGATGGGGCTCTAGGTTTCTGGAAACCTTTCACAATCTCTACTAGCTGCCCCCTTACCCTCTATAATAGACCGAGTGGTCGCTCCCTACAAGAAATCCTTATGCCCTATCCCCAGAACCTGTAAGTATCACTTTGTGTAAAGAAAAAAACAAAAACAAACTCAGACTTTTCCCTTCTGTGTGGGAAATAACTCAGTTCTTCCCCTACTCTGTGTTTGCTCCCTGTAAGCCTCCTTTACTACTTACACAGAACGCTTCACTTCTGACACTTCTCATCACCAGTGTGTAGAGATCGTTCTCATACCAACCAAGTCTCTGCAGTACCAGCTGAGTGTCCTGTAATCTAATTCAATGTCAGTACTCTCTTCCTGAAGATAGCATCAGTCCCCACTGGTTAAGGGCTCAGTCCCATAAGATTGCTGCCACCCTACTTCAGATGCTGTTTGTAAGAGGAGGTTCTCCAAGGCACCCATTTATATCCATTTGGCTACAAATCACAGGTTCCCATGGCTTCTTTTTAGGTTTGATTTATTTGCTAGAGGGACCTACAGAACTCAGCAAAGCATTTATTTATGTTTACCAGCTTATTAAAAGATGTGATAAAGAATACAGATGAACGCCCAGGTGAAATGACAGGACAGCATCTATGTGGATCCCCAGTGTGGAGGTTGCCATCCCCATGGAGTCAGGGTGTGTTGCCAACCAGCATATGAATATGGTTGTCTACTTGGAAGCTTTCTGAAATTCCCACTACTGGGATTTTATAGAAGCTCCATTTTGAGCCTCTCTCCTTTCTCTGGAAAATGGAGCATGGGACTGAAAATTCTAAGTTTCTAATCATAGTTTAGTCTTTCTGGTGACCAGCCCATTTCAGAAGCTCATTTACAGTGGCCTCAGTAGAAAAATGATGTTCCAGAAACTGGGGGCAGGCACCAATATATATTTTCTGTTAACTCACACCTTATATGGCAAAAGAGTGACTATTACTTTGCATGGAAAGTGATGCAATTAAGTTAAGGATCTTGAAAGAAAGAGCTTATCCTGAATTATTGGTGTGGGCCCTAAATGTAATCCTGGGTGTCCTTGTACAAAAAATGCACAGAAGAGAAGACAGAGCGGAGAGAGCTGTGGTCAGAGGCAGGGAATGCAGAAGGTCACTAGAAACTGGAGGAGGCAAAGAACAGATTTTTCCCAGAGCCAAAGGAGCATGATCTGCTGACTTTCTGATTTTGGACTTCTGGTTTCCATAACTGTGAGCACTTCCATTTCTGTTATTTTTAAGGTACTTAATTTATGATCAAAAATGATCACAGGAAAGGAACATGACATGATTTTCCACTTTCCCATTGGCCAAGACATCGACCAACACCTACTCCCCTTCTTTGGAAAGTGCCCTCCACTGACCTGGACTTGGCCTGGCAATGATGACAATGATGCTGTCAGCCCCCACAGGAGGGCGGATGCGGTGGCTTTATTGATAGGGATATTAGGAAGTGGATGTTGTGATCCTGTGACATCCAAGCGGCCACATGAAAACATAAAAGCACACTTTGGGGTCTTTTATAGAGAGAGAGAGAGAGAGAGAGAGTGTGTGTGTCTGTGTGTGTGTGTGTAATGTCTGAGTGTCTGCGGCACTTAGGGTTTTATAATAAAAAATAACTAATACTCAATTTTTATATCTTACCAGAATTTCCGCATATTAACCAGGGTTCATCCAAATGGCCAGTCAGGATATCCTATACTTCTCTTGAATTTCCTGCCTGTTCTCTGGGTCAGAGATGATGCTGGCGGCCTGGGTGAGCTCAAGCAGCCCACACATCTCCTCCCTGATTTTAAAATATGAAGGTAGCTGTAAGAGATGGATTTCTGTCTTCTCTAGAGCACTGGATGATCTCTTGACACAGGGTGAACTCTGCATAGCAGGCCTGAGCAGATAGATGTGGGGCTGGATTGCTCTTCTGGCCAGCCCCTCGACTTGCTTTGCCTGCCTGGTTCCTGCAGGCACTGAGTATGAGACCCTGGTTGGGGAATCTGGTATCCAGATGTTTATCCATCATCCTAAGAATAACCCCCGCGGCCAGTGCCCCATTATTAGCCATCCTTCTCTAACCCTCAAGGTCATTCCCTTCTCAAAATCAATTCTCTGATGCTGTGATTTGATGAGAAAATGTGTCAGCGATAAAAGTTCTTATTTTCTTCACCAAAACGTAATCTGTACCTCAGAACCCATTTCTACATATGGAGACCAGGGAACACATTTCTGAAATGCTCTTTCTGTGCAGGAGGGGGATTTGGCGAACAGGGTCAGCAAGCACCTGTTTGCATTGACAGCTGCATACATGACTCAGGATTTTCTTCATTTGGGCAGCCAATCTCACCAGGCCCTCAGGGATATTTTGTTTTCTAACAGGGTTAGCTATATAACCAGGAAAATCCTTGTTAACATTTCTTTTTGTCCAGTGGGTTTCCAAAGTCGATTATGGCTTATTTGAAACAGCAAAACAAACAGGAATGGACAGTCAGTAAATATTTTCCAGCTGTATGTATACTGCCTCACTTGTACTTTCTGGTTCTCCTTGAGCAGCCACATGTGTCTTGGGGGAAGTTGGTAGAATATATACCCTTTGATGGGGCAAGTACCACTGAGAAGCTATTTATTACTGAAAGTCACATAGTAGATATTCAGTAAATATTGACTAATTCAACCTTCTTTATGTCAGCTCATACTACACTGGGTAGCATTCTACTTTTAGATATGAACCATTTTTGTGAGGCCTTGTATATAGACTGAATGTTTGTGTTATCCCCAAATTCAGTGTTGAAACCTAATCTCCATTGTGATGGTGTTTGGAGGTGGGGCCTTTGGGATATAATTAGGTCATGAACAAGGAACCCTCATGAATTGGATTGATGCTGTCATAGGAAGGCCCCAGAGAGCTCCTCGCCCCCTTCTGCCACATAGTACACAGTGGAAGGATGGCCATTTGCGAACCAGGAAGCCAGTCCTCACTAGACTCCAAATGTGTTGGCACCTCAATCTTGGACTTTCCAATCTCCAGAACTTGAGAAATAAATGTGTGTTGTTTACACATCTCCCTGTGGTGTTTTGTTATCACTGGGTATAACTAAAACAGGCTATGGTAGCTAGATTAGATGATTATGTTTCTACCAAGTGATAGCTTTTCCTTCCCTGAATAAACTTCTCCTTCCTCCCTCACATAATTAAGGTAATGATTAGTGTTACTCTGGGTCATACAGACCTTACTTTCCCTCTGCAACTTCTACAGGATAGTATTCAAACCCAGACAATAATACCTACTTCTGAAAGTTGTGACAGATGAAAATGTCATAATTACATGTCACATGTGACATACTTAGCACATTAGCTGAGGTAAAATATTCATCATTGTCATTACTATATTTAATACTACAGCTGCTAATATTGCTATTAAATGTGTATAAAATTCATTGATGGGATGAGTTCAACTTCCTAGGACATAGCTGAGAATATTAAAAAAAGAATCAAAAGGTTTTGTGGTAGTGAAAATAAATGCCTCAGAATTTGTATACTAAATTGCACTCACCTTATTTTTGTGGGGGAGAACCTCACTTCTCACTCATAATTAGTTTACTTCTATCTTGGACACAGTGTTAATCAATTTGGTTGTAAAGTGTCTTAAGTTCATAGTAATCCAGTAAAGGAAATCTTACAGATATAAATAACTGTTAGTTGTGGTTACAACAGTGTCAACCAAATAAATTAGAAAAAGGACAGGAAATTTTTATATACACAGCAATTGATAGTTATAATGACTGTTCTAAGTGTTGCTGGAAAAATTATGTTCAGATCCTACCAGTGAAACTTTGAAGTATGGAGTTCATTTTAGGAAAATAGTTACAAAAGATTTTCTTTAGTTTGCTTGATTGAATAGATAGTTAATAGTTATCTGGAAAAAATACCTTATTGGGAATATTTTGTTTCTATTCTTATAGGAATAGAAATATTGGAAATTACAGTAATTTATATTATTAAATTTTCTGGGTCCATAAGAAAATATATTCTGAGGGGGCGCCTGGGTGGCTCAGTTGGTTAAGTGACTGCCTTCAGCTCAGGTCATGATCCCGGAGACCTGGGATCGAGCCCCACATCAGGCTCCCTGCCTGGCGGGGGGCCTGCTTCTCCCTCTCTCATTCCCCCTGCTTGTGTTCCCTCTCTCACTGTGTTTCTCTCTGTCAAATAAATAAATAAAATCTTTAAAAAATATATATATATATATATATATATTCTGAGATACGTTAAATAATTCCCTCTAGGAATTTTATCCTTAGATCAATAACTTTCACATACAAGTATAGACTCAATGTAATACTATACATATACTATTTTATAAACAAATATATAACTGAAAATTTTGAATAAGCAGTTGGGCAAAAAAATAATTGAGGGCACCTGGGTGGCTCAGTGGATTAAAGCCTCTGCCTTCAGCTCAGGTCATGATCTCAGGGTCTTGGGATCGAGGCTCGAGTCGGGCTCTCTGCTCAGCAGGGAACCTGTTTCCTCTGCTTTCTCTGCCTGCCTCTCTGCCTACTTGTGATCTCTCTCTCTCTCTCTCTGTCAAATAAATAAATAAATAAAATCTTTAAAAAAGTCATTGAGTACTTTTTAAACAACTTATTATTGTCATGTGGGTAAGTTGTACATTAGCATATGCTATACATTTTTGGAAAAATTATTTGTTTAAGCAAAAATAAAAGCAGAACTCCTCTTACAATCACAAAATTTCAAACTGGAAGGATTTAAAATGTTTTAATCCAACCCTCCTTTTAAGACAAGGGTCCCCTGTACAAGCTCCCTATATCAAAGGGTTTGGACACTGGATATGAGAGTCAAACCACCTTAGTGAATATTCCACTGTACCACTTATAGTCTGTAGTGACCTTGAGATAGTCACTTAACTTGTCTTTCTCATTTTCTTCTTCTAAGTTAAGAGGGGTACATGAGTGATTGATAATGATAGTAGCTATTTTATGGACATATTATCTTGAAAATTGTGTGAGTTAACACATGCAAAGTGCTTACAACAGGGTCTAGAATATAAGTGCCAGTAAATTGTTGTATTTAGTGCCTTATACTCTATAATCTTTTAAATTAGGAGTTGCACTGAGTGAAATAGAAACTCGAGGGCGTTTGTGATGCGGTTTGTGAGTATTGCATACTAGGTGATGTATGTGAGCTGATCTGAGTAGAACCCTCTCATCTCAGTGCTTGGGATGGTTTTGATGTCGCAAGTCATTTTCATGGTTACTAGCTCAGGGAGAAGTAGATCTAGGGATTCACCATTATCACTTGAGAGAAGAGTTCTGCTAACTGTTACCAAATGCCTTCTCTCCCAAGGGCATTTAGTCCCAAGGCATTGTGTCTCTTACTCCCATTCCACAGCATGATTCACAGCTACCTGGTGTGCCACATTGCAGTGAATTTCTATGGTAGCTACCTGGTGAATTAGGCAGGAGTAGGGGAGGGCAGAAGAGGCAGGATTGATCCCTAGAAGTATGGCTATATCCCTGTTTGGCTAGAGTGTTTGTCAAGTGGCAGTGTATCTCAAATGAGCACCCTGTACTAGAGTGATGAGGACTTTGTCTATGGAGAGATTAGTATCAAAAACAGTGGGCAAGAGGAGTGTTGGCAGAAAGGATGTGAAGTCAGCACCAAGGATAGTTCCCTAGGAGCCTTCTGTGGCGCTGGTCTTCTCAAAGCCGGGGCAGCCTCCCAGACAAACCCTCCTTTGATTTAAAACCCCTGAGACTAAAAATAGAATCTAATAAGGCAAGTTAAAATGCCTTTAAAGAAAGCTGCATCTATTTCCTCTGAAGAAGTTGTCATGTTGTTTTCAGGACAGCAGCAAAATATCCTTCAGGTTGAAAGGCAGTTGGTTTTCTAAAATCTTGAACTCTGTCATACTTACCTCTTTTCTGTAATGCCTCCTCTTTTTCTCAAGGCAGGGAAAGTTTCTGGAAAGTGAGTCTGATTGTGTTCTTTAACAAAAACAGAACAGATGTAGTTGGCTGTGGTTTTAGATGACCATGATGAGAAAATATGCTGTCATCACTGGGCAGACCCTCGTGACCATCATCCCTAGCGTTTAAGAATGAACTTTGGTTTATTGTGGCTCCAGTGGTAATATCCCTGACAGACACTGCTAGGAAATCATCTGTTACCTTTATTCTGAACTACACTTTACTCAGGAGGTTCTGCATGGCCTCCCCTTGGTCTTACCTTTTTTAGGCCTACCACTTGATGACATTTAGTGGAGTGTTCATGCCATAATTAGCAAAGTGTCAGGTTCTCCTTTAAAACTCACTTCTATGCACAGCATCCAGCAGAGTTTACTGACAGTGTGTCATAACTCTCACAGACACTGAACCACCCAGAACTTTGAAGTAATACCTTATTCACCACCTTTGCACATATTCTTTCTAACATATAGTCATGTTTCACTGAATAACATAATCTTTGTTTTCTGGTTCTGGAAACATACAAACTATAAATCTTTGTTCTCTCAAAAATCATAATTAGCTTTGAAAGGAAAACAAGAGAAAATAAACTATATCCGATAGATAATGTTCTGGTTAATTAATAGCTTTATGCTATAGATAGCCAGCTTATCAGTTATTTTTAGAGATACAATGAGAAACATTTTACCCAATGTAGGAAAATGCTTTGGGTTTTTGCCTTTTTAAAAATCTTCTTGCTACATCATACTTCAACCACAAAAGGTAGTGGGAGGAATAAGTTGGAGAAAATTGGATAGTAATAAGGATGGTAAAGTGAAGGGAGAGAATTCATTTTCTTTGTCCCTTTCTCTAGGGTGGTAATTGGACTAATTCACCTGGCATTATCATTCTTTTCATTACCTAAAAGCATCGTCAGAAATAGGCGAGTAGAAGACTTGGTTATCTTTTCAGACCTATCATCATCTTTTCTGTGGCACGTAGTCACATACATTATCACTCCAGGAAGAAGAGCACTGGATCTATTTGTCCCATGGCATGTGCAGCTAAGCACACATACTAAACAGCTGTACCTGGCAATGGGGAATGCGTTACAAAATCCAAGGAAATGTATCATAAAATGTTACCTCATAAATGAACAAAACTGCTTTTAAAGTACAGTTGATACATAAGAAGATTGAGAAAACAGTTTTTTTAATGAGCAGAAGCAAGAAAGCCACTCATTTTTGCTACTGTATTTCTGAATAGCCTATAATGATAGAATGATTATATAGTAAATCATGTTAATTACTTCCTTCCACAGCTGTTGTTTTCAATATTGGGAAATTATAATTGTTTAAAATAAGTATGTAACTTTCTTCCACATTTGCCGTGCTAAATAGAAGTAAATGGGTTTTTCAACATCTTTAAAAAATATTTTGTTTATCCTTGTAAAAGATAAGTCAACTGTAAATTTTCAGAATTGAATAAAATGCTGTAGTTTATATTTGCTTATTAAGGTCTATTATTTTATTGCATAATGAGCACTATATATTTACATAGCATTAAGAGGTATAACTTCCCTTTAGATTATTTTATTTTGATATGTATGCAGGTCCAGTGGTTTTCATCCTTAGATTCCTTAGATTCTGCTGAAACATATAAAAAGGGAAAGTATGTTTTTATATGACTTATTTACTTCAAATTTGTGTAGTAAAGACGTTCACTAATTTATCTTTTGTATAAGTTACTTTCAATGGTCCTTTGAACTTGCTATGAAAGAGTTTGTACTAGATTTACAAAATTAGTCCCAAATATGCATGGAAGAATTATGAAGTACTCATACTATATCTATGAAATTAATTCCAAATATGCACTGAAGAGCTGTGAAGTACAAGCAATTCTCTTTGGGTCATAGATCTTTACACTCTGTGATTAGATATCCTTCATGCTCTCATATAGTTTACAGTCATGTCAGTGAGAAGCAATTAATACATCTATATATGTCTCAAATAAAAAGATGCACATTGAATATATCAAAGAGAGCTAGTCTTCAGTATAAGATCTGCATTGGAAAGAAATTCCTCACTAATTATAAAGAAGATGGTAGGCTTGCAACCAAACCTTATAATTAAAGGAGAAACAAAGATATGGGACTAGGATGAAGAAATATAAATAAATTACAATAAGGTATATATGAGAGGAAAATATACATATGTCTAGGAAACTTTTGCTGGCCAGAGTCAATATGGGGAAAACTTTACAGTTTTCCTTGTTTGGATAAAGAAGATATATTTTAACACTTGCCCCTTATGCTGGTAATCCATTGCCCTGGAAGAAATTACCTCAAAACTTAGTTATCGTAAAACCTCATACATAGTCACAATGTCTGTGAGTCTGGAATCTAGGCATGGCTTAGCTGCCTCGTTGGCTTCAGGGTCTCCCACAAGCTGTACTGAAGGCATCTGCTTTGGAGCTGCCTTCACTTCTGGGGCCGACTGGGGACAGACTGTCTTCCAAGAGCACTTGGTATTGATAGGATTCACTTTCTTGCTGCAGCCTGGCCAATGGCAGCTCTTAGTTCCTTGCCACATGGGCCCTTCCAACAGGGCAGCTTGCTTCACCAAAGCATTCAAGTAGAGAAGGCAGTTCAAGAGAGTTTGCCAGTAGGGTGGAAGGGACAGACTTTTGCAACATAATCGCAGAATCGACATCCCATTGAGCTGGCTGTATGTTGTTGGTTAAAACAAGTGTTGGAGAGGCTGCGGAGAAAGGGGAACCCTCTTACACTGTTGGTGGGAATGTAAACTGGTGCAGCCGCTTTGGAAAACAGTGTGGAGATTCCTTAAAAAATTAAAGATAGAGCTACCCTATGACCCTGCAATTGCACTACTGGGCATTTACCCCAAAGATACGGCTGTAGTGAAAAGAAGGG
>PITA01001342.1:0-111865 GCA_004023965.1 Spilogale gracilis
AGAATGAAAGGCAGGGACCCCGGCGAGCGTGATCTCAAAGATGAACAATCATCAACGTGCCAAGTGCTATGGGCAGACCAAGGTGAGGTGAGGGCACACAGGGAAGACTGCCCCGTGAAGAGGTCCCTGGTGACCTACACGGAAACAGGCTATGTTGAGGCTCCACTGAAGGAGTTTCAGAAAGAACTCAAAAATGGAGAGGACAAATACAAATTTGTCAAAGGGTCTGTTTAGATGCATAAGAGAGAAAATGGGGTAGTCGCTGAAAGGGTAGGGAGGTTAAGACAGACTTTCGTCTAAGCTGGAGGAAGTAACAACACAGTGTAGGACAAAGTGAATGATCCAGTGGAGAAGGGAAATCCTTCCTGATGCCGGGGGTGAAAGGGGGAGAAGGGGCTGGAGCCATGTTCCAGAATGGGCAAGAGAGGATCAGAATGGATCTAGGCATCCTGGCCTTACCTTAAAGCTCATCCACCCTAAAAACAGATAAGTAGAAAGTTTTAACGTGAGACATGGTCATTTTACTAGGATATGAAATTTAATCCAATTTTAGTTTTTTGTTTCTAAATTGGCTATTATTAAACAGGTCAGAAGAAAACCATCCAACACTCAATTATGTAAGAGGTCACTTCATCAGGGAATTCTTTAAAAGACTATTTGAAAGAATCAATTACCCTTATATAATAATTTGTGGCTTGATAAAAATATATTTAGGAATACCAGGTACTTGGATCCATTATATTTAATGGAAGAGATACAGAACTTCTAATGGTAACAAATAAAAACATTCAGAAAGAATATTCCCAATATATATTGTGGTAAAAGTCATTAGCCTGGCCTGTCTCCCAGTACATTTTTCAACGGTGTGATCGTATTTATTTACCCGATGTTATTAGACAGTGAATAGTCACTAGCCTTCAATTTTCACATCAATTGCAGAAAAAAAGATTCCATTTCCTACGCCGTCTGGAATTGAAATTGACTTAGCATCGCAGACCTGTCAAAAATTTCTTTTAGGAAAAGGTTTGCTTTACAGAGACTGTAAAGTAGGTTCATCCTTGACCCTGGCCTTCCATATTCATGCCGCAGGTCTGGGGAGAGGCAGTGCTAAGGAACGTCAGGAAATGTCTTAGACAGGCCTCGCCGTCATGCTCTGTGCCTCCCTGGCTTCCTCGTAGTGCGTTTCCGTGCTGTAGATGTCAGGGCTCTCTATGTAAAACTGCTAACAACAAAGAGAAGAATTCGAGAAGAATATGATATCAGCTACCCTCGAACTTGCCTTTGCTCACAGGTCAGCCTGACACTTATTTTTCTGTGTTAAAAACAGGAAACTGTTTCCATTCAAATTAGAAGAAGCATACATTAAGTCCTCGGGATTTAGAGATTGGAAATTTATTCCGAGGGATCCTCCCCGTATGTGTACTCACACAACAGGGCGGGTCCCCGTCCAGCTCACAAACGAGAAACCAAGTGAAATTACGCAAGGTCTCTCAAGTTCTTTCTTTTCTATCACAAAGTACTGCACCTGTCTTTCATATAAAGGGGCAGATTTTTCCATGGATGTATTTTAACGGCATTCCCTAAATCAGCAGCAGTTTAGACTGAGTGCCATCTAATGTTACCAATGTGCAACTGGTCACGTTCATCCGCAGGGCAATTAGGACTGAGCCATAAAAATCTACAGGGCACCTGCTGTTTCCAACATCAACAAATAAACAGGGCTGTGGGAGTCTCCTTCCCAGGATACAGGTGAGGGCTGTTGCCCGGTGGGGCCAAGCAGAGTTCCGTCCTCATATGCGCACAACCCAGCTCCACAACACCCTTTATGAAATGGTTCTGTTTCATCATCACGTTTATTTTCAAGTCTGATACGTTCTCAGGGAACAAAGCTAACTACATAGAGGCCTGCCTGCAATTCTGAAGACACAAAGAAGGGAGAGGTGGTGAGGTAAGGCTCTTCCTAAGCAGAAGGCTTCCTCCTAAAGGAAGCGCAGGCTGAGACCCACCCGCATGTGTAGAGAGCTGTGATTGCAATGCTTGGTCAGGGAGATGCTTTCCAGAAACAGTTATAAAAGGGTATGTTGCTCATAACTCCCCGTGGTCTCAGTAAACCTCAGAACTACTATTTGCTGGATAGCTCTACTTTTTCCCAGACAGGACATGCTGGCTCAGCCACTGTGCCCCCCTCTCCCAAGCATAGACATCGCTTTTCCTAAGCCCCCATCTTTTGTCCATACCCTGTAACCTACGAAGGGACTCAACTTTGCTCAAAAGGACCTTGCAAACTTGCCTATTTGGTTATCAAGTGGTAGGTGACAGTCCCAACCCCCAAGCCTCCCTGCCACCTGCCTGTGTCCTCGGCCACCGTGTCACACAAACCAAACTGGTGCATTACATTGTCTCGAAAGCAGATTCTAACATCGGACTGGTGTGTGCTGATGATTTCTGAATACGCCAGCAGCTAGACTATGGTTTTTCACTATGAAAAGGGGCTAATAAAAATGATAGGAAAAAACACTTCTCTGCCTTTTCAAGCAGTAATTTAAACCCCCAAGCTCAAAATCAAGATGAAAAAGTTCCAAATTGATTAATATGGAAATTACCAAACCATCGAAACTGCTGATGTCGTAAACAAAATTCGTCAACAGCCACTAAGAATTCATTGCAAGTAAATTTATTGTTTTAAAAATCAACTGTGCAATATGTGCTTCTCGAGACCTTTTTGAATCTGGTTTGTTGTTCATCTCTTCTCAGGCTTCAGTTTGGCAAGGCTAAATGAGAAACACGGTACAGACACAATTAGTAAGTACAGGTAAGGGAAGCAACAATCATTCCTGTTTGTTATTCTCTCAAAGCCTAAAGAGTGTAATCCAAGCTACAACATGAAGTCCTAAATCTGATCATGTTCATTGTGTTCCGAAAACTATCATATTCTAAAAGGCAAAAGATAGCAGTGTATCTAATTTCAACCAAACAAGGTTTCAAACTAAATTACCTATTTCCTCTTACAGAACTAAATAAAACAATGCTGCAGGGACCCAGGTAATCATTTTAAATGTAATTGGAGGATTCCATTTTAATGGTAATATTGCAACATTACTTTTGCTTTAGCTCTCCACAGCGATAGGTTCTCAGCTGTCACATATGGACAAAAGCATAAAATGAACCTAAGATGTGCACAGTGAGGTCACTTCTAAGAAATCTTCAGTTTGAGAGTGGATACAATTTTATGACATTCAAAAGAGAACCATTCTAATCTTTTAGGCAAATTGTACTTACTCCAGGGCTGAAAAGGAGGGCAACATGTAATTTTTAACACTTACTATCAGAGAACATTGTCCTAATACAGTTTTATAATTGTATTGATTATTTCGATGTGAAGACGGAAACCAGGCAAAAGCATGTTACTGAATGATGCTGTTGCTTTCCTTCAAACATGTACATGTTTAAAACATGAAATAATAGATTTCTCTCCTTCTAAAGGGCAGATTAGTTCCTTCCCTCTTTGGGGATAATTTCATACAACTGCAAAAACATTTTGTAGTATTAAATTTGAATAGCCAAGCATCTGAGAATCAAACATAAACAAAGCCTCAAAATTCCAGACCCTCCCTCTATTCTACACTTTGCACAAAGGATGATTACACTTACAAGTCATGTTTACCTATTTAGTGAGCACACTCTGGTTTCTTAGCTACAGAGCCATTTTAATTAAGGCAATAGGAGTTCCTTATGTGCAAAAGAAGATGTAGCACCAACAGTGAGAAATTCATACAAACACAAAATGCTTCACATTTGTTGTTTGATTTCCTATAGATTTGAATTTGTGATTTAAAACTTCCATTAAGATGGCTTTTGCACTTCATATACTCCATAATTTATAAAAAGAGTGATTCATAGGACTCAAAACATTCTTTCCTAGAGCTGTTTATCAATAATTAAATCATCCTTGGGACTACCATTCGATGTGTGATATAGAAAACCATGTCCTCTGTATATACCAATAAACAAAAATATCTATGCAAGCTGCCATGGTTTCCTCTGGTGCCCTTTTAAAAACGCGGTCTGTATATTTGGCCCCCTTCAAATTGAACCTAAAATCACAGGCAGTCTACAGGGGTAGGAAGAGAGTATGTGTGTTTGCGGGGGGCTGTGAAGGGCGATAGTGGGGAGGAGAGCCCGTGAGCCTGTTTTTAAAGGAAAACATATTATTACCTCCTTGAGTGAATAAAGAGAAAAAGCTCATATGCCCAGAAAGCTAGACTCTCAATATCTAACGTCCCTGACCTTTGGCTTTACTTTCTGTTACCTGAACCAAAACACAGAAACAAAATCATAACAACACATGCACAAACGCAGCACATGCTCGCACAAAGACACGCACACATCCCCGCTTCATTCTTTAGGCCTATACTGGGCAGCCACACTCGAACCTCCTCACAGACTGTTCCAAGAAATGTATATGCACATTTTGATTAAGCTATTTAAAAGGAATACTGCTAAGGAAACCACAGGCTATTCTCCATAAGAGCACAAAAAAATAGGAAGAGACTAATTTTAAAATCGGACTATATTCCCTATGTTATTAAAAAAAAAAAAACATAAAAGAATCAACCTGAGAGTGTCTCAGTCTCAAACAGTGAGACTCAGTGGGTACAAGAGGTAGTTACAAAACGTTTTGGAAAATCTAAGAGTCTTCTCTGATACAAAGAACATAAAATAATGGTGTGAGGGAAGGATTAAGAGCCAAGAGTCAATCGGACAAAAAGTTTACTTCATGTTTAATAAATTATTCTCAGATCATTTGCAAGGAGTGTTTGGCAGGCTTCAACTATTCCCCAAAGGGCTGAGGCAGTGGTTTGCACCCAGATGGAAGACAGCCATGCTCACGAAAACTAGACAAGATACCGCGATTCTGCTTAAATTGGATTTACATTCTTCACTTGCTGGCATGTTGCTCTCCTAGGAAAAGTGGCTCGGTTCTGTGGCACTCATACACTTCCATGGTTTAAGTGCTCCCAGCATGGCTCCCATTCAACCAGCAGCACATGTCTTAAAGGAGACTTGGCCAGAGCTGTGTTTGCACACCCACATAAAGGGTTAGTGCGGCGCCAGGCAGAGATCATGGTAAAATACGATGAAAAAATTAGGAACTGGTAAATTTTGAGTAGTGTTTTTAATTTTATAAAACTTCCTTAATTTGTATAATGGCTCTGTTTAACCATCATCCGGCTACATTTCTAAAGGTTGAGCAACTGGCTCTCACAAGCCAGTGTGGGCTGATTCTAGCAAACCACTGATGCTATGTTCCCCAAAAAGTCTGAACGTCAGTGATTTTCTTTAATAGCTACTCTTAAACACTGGAGAATACAAGCTAATTTTTTAGGGGAGAAAAGCAAAAACAAAACCAAAACAAACAAAAAAACCTTTAGCCCCTGCACGGAAACATATAAGTTAGTTTTCGAAAATACGCAGGCCTTTGAAATTAAAATTATCACAAAGGTGGCTTTCACTACACGGTGCAGAGTTAATGTATAGAATCTGGTCTACAGAGAACATCATACAGGATTTTAGAGAACTTTGAGCAGTAAGGTATTGGGTGGGTTACAACTCAGGATCCTTCTGAAACCTCCATGTTCCCATGGTCCCCACACTGTCCACTCCATCGGCATCCAAAGGAAAAACTCTACCTACCATAAAGCCTTTCTTACCCTGGAGTTGGACATTATGGAAAAAGATAATTTATATTGAAAATAATTTAGAATATATTTTATAAAAGCACACCAGAAATTTGCTTATTATTTATTCCATGAGAAGAACAGAGCACTGTATCTGTCAGATAAATGTTGGCTGATGAGGAAAACTGACAGGCCACTGGCTTCCGAGGGCGCCAGGATGCAACACTGCGCTACTTGTGGACCGTGTTAAGTCTAGGGAAGGTATCCTCCCATCTTGTAGGCTCTACTTTAAAGAAGACAGTAGGACATCGTCCTTACATTTTAATTGGTTGGCAAGGGTCTTCTGTCATGCACAACCCAAGTGGCAGCTTACACCCTGTCAGTCTGCATAGACAGAGAGAAAAGCCCCCAGGCTAACACAGAAGCGGAAATAAAATGGCCATTAGAGCAATTTCACCCCATAGGTGTTTCTGGACACGAAGAAAGATGATCTGACTGAAAAAGCATTCAGGAGTAGTATATAAACAAGAAAAACTCTGATGTGAAACTGGGGAAATCCCAACGCTCTGAAGCATCAGAGATGGAAAGCCCATCGTATTTAAATGACAGCTAACACGGCTAATAGACCAGGCTTTGTTTTTATCTAGGTCTACAGTTTGCTTCTTGGATGTGCTCAGTTTCATCAGACGCGTACAGAGCCCATCTGCTGTCCTGTGTGGCCTGCAGGCTGGGCCCCGAGTCCTCAACTTTGCAGGCCTGACATATCTTTAACTCCCTGAGTTATTGAGGGTCAACCTCAGGATCATAAATCAAGAAATTCCATGAAAATAAAAACTCTTGTTCACATTGTGCAATTAAAAAAAAGTTAAAAGGAAGGGATTCCTAATACAGGGTAACTACCTTTTGAAGAGTCGAGTGCCTATGCTGTATGTTTTCAATTTGAAACCATCATCTTGATATGTTTAGGGGTTTAATTTATGGAACAATCGGGCAATCTTTATATTTAACATTAAATGCCTGAATATTATAAATCACTGTAGATGAACATTTATGGGAGAGTTTCAGTGCAACTTCTGAACAACTTGTCACTTTTACTGTGGAGCAGTGATTTGTAAAAAACGATATGCTAAGTAATCCCAGAGCATAATTTAGGCACACAAAAACAACTGTCAGGAAACAGCCAGAGACTACATTTAATGAAATCTTTACAGACTGAAGTAATAAGTATTAAATTAATCAACACAGCTTAATTGAAGCTCTATCTGTAACATTTTTTATTAGACTTGTTATTAATGAACCTTTAAATGCTACTACTAACTTGAGCTCTATGTTAAATTTAAATAATGAACCATTGTTCACACACACAAGAGAACAAACACGGCTTTAATAGCCCTTTGTCTCCATGGGGCTTTTACTCTTATGCATAGCTAACGTGAAGACCTATCTGTCCTTCCTTCCTCTCATGGTTATTTACGTGGTTGGCAAGATATCATTTTTAAGGCTGCTACCATGGTCTGAAGTAACTAAAGTGAAATCCTTAAGAAACTACAAGTGCAACAGCAAAGACTGAAAATTAGACAACATTTTTGGTTGAACTCAAAGATAATGTTTTCAAGTCTGTGCTAGTAGAATTCTGTATTAACCTCACATTCAAGTATGTCTAGGGATGATCTGCTCTGGGTTGGTAAAGACTTACCTGAACATGTCTCCTAAGCCCTTCAGCATTCCTTTCTTGGCTTTCATTTTGTCCTTCTCCTTGTCTCGGTCTTTCTTCCTGTCTTTGCCGGCTTTATCCTTTCTCCTATCCATCTTATCGCCTTTCTCTTGGTTTCCATTCATGTGTCTCTCCAGAGAATGTGAAGGCTGATCACTGGCTGTGGATACAGACTCTCTCCCTGATCTTGAACTTTCTTCCGTGTCTTCTTCCACTTGGAAGGGAAACAAACAAACAAAAATAGGTAAGGAATACAGTGAACCAAAAGAACAAAGTGAAAGTGGCTAAAATATATGTGTGGACTTTGCTTTCCCACATTTTCTACTATTGTTTGGCCCTGCAATCAATGTGGATTGCAATGTTACTTACTTTTTTTTTTTTTAAGTTTTTACTTATTTAAGTAATCTCTTCACCCAACCTAGGACTTGAACTCCCGACCCTGAGATCAAGAGTCACATGCTCTTCCGACTGAGCCAGACAAGAACCTCTATGCTATTTACTTTTGAGGAGAATGAAAATCGAACATGTGACGTGGATGACTACTAAGCACATGGTTATTCCTATGTGAAGATCATGTGTCAACGGTTAAGACAGAAGCAGCTTCCTGGCCAGGCAGTAACTAGTGTTACTCCTTCACTAGGGGTAACATCGTCCTTGATACAGCCATACACTGCTGGGGGGATTAGTAGGCCCTTATCACACAGCATAGACCCCTAAGACTCCTGTGCACTGTATTTGAAAAATGCAAAAAAAAAAAAAAAAAGCACCCCTCCTCAGGTGCTTCCTTTAATCATGGGTTAGGATACTGTGGATCTACTCTGGCCCCTCATTAATTTGTGAGACTACACCATTCACTAGTAAGCACACCAACCCCAGCACAAGGACTTCCTTCTTCAGGCTCCCAAACACATCCATTTGTGATTTCTGCACACAGAAGACTGGATCTTTACAGTCTCTGTCATTGCATAAGGCCAACATCATAAGCAAATGCTACTGTATCTTCCAATCCTAAATAATTCTGCCTGTCCATCTATACCCTGACAAGGAAACAAAGATGGATAAAACCATGAAAATGTGTAAATCAATAGCCTCACACTCCCTTGAAGTCTGCAGATAAAAGATCTACTTACTGATAACAATATCCTATTCTTTGAACCAACACTCAGCAAGCATATGGTCCAAGCGCACTTCAATACCCCAAACGTTTTGTTTGAAAGAATTTACTACCTACCAAAAGAATTTAAAGAATTTCCTATATTAAGTAAGAAACAATAAATGTACACATTAACAGCCACTCTCATAAATCTTTTCTGAGACTGATGGTCTAAGATTTTCTTCCAAACAGAAGAAGAATTATTGGGGTTTCAGATTATCCCTCGACTTCTGAGGTCATTTTATTCTCCTGCATCAACAAATAAAGTAGGAATCAATGTTTTTGAGCTTCTTCTAACAGAGAACCAAATATAACAGTTAAGCCTCTTCCCAGTATTTCAAAAAGAACTGACCTCTAAGTCAATATACCTTCAAGTGAAATTCAGTCTTGCCACTCTACCACCAAGGGATACTTGAGTTAGTAATACACAATATCAAAGTATAATAAGATCAGTTAAAACAATCTGAGTATCTTAGTGTTCTGCTATCAAACTTCACAAATCTGAAAAAGAGATTATCTGTAATGGCATGGCCACTTCAAAGTAATACAGTTTAAAAAAATGCCAGCTCCTTAGCATAATACCAAAAAAAATGTACAATTCCTTTTGTTGACACATTTGGTTAAAAACATAAGTTAACATACTTCTCACGCCAGCAGGTCATGCCTTTGTACAACTCAAGAATAAAAGCACTGCCATATCTAAATCCAGATACTTCAAAGGTCATTTAGACTGACAGCTTCCATTTCTTGCTGAGGAAACAGAAAAGTTTGGGGCCAGCATATTCCTAGTCCAGGACTCTTTCTAGAATTATGTCCCATACAATTGTACTTCACCAAGACCTTCATGCATTTCCTTCATCAACTCTGTGTGTGATTGCTCAATTCCATGCTTTGCACAATATATTATCGAGGTAATCTATCTCCCAGTCTCTACACAACCTGCCCAGAAGATAATTCCAGCAGTCAGCATTGTATTTCAGAAACCTACTGTCAATCCTATGTATTCATTTAATGCCGTGACTTGTGGCTCACATTGATAAACTCACTCAAGAAGCCAGATCAAATGTGTATAAAACTCTAGGACTGGCTAGCTACCAGTGACCTTAATGACTTAGAAAGGTATGACCAGTGACTTAAATGACTTTACAAAGCTCTGCCTCCCTCTGCACTGGGTTATCTAACTGTGAACTGCCCTCCTGCTCCAAAGGACATGGTAGATTTTGAAAATTTGCTTTTTTTTTTTGGGTGGTCTACATAGAGCAATGAAAGAATATCCTGGTCAACTAGCCCAAAGACATGCTAAATGTATGTAGCCTTTTCCATGTGAGTATCACTTTAGCACAGCTGAAGCACCGTAAACATGATCGCCAACTGCTGTCTCAACCCTTTGGGAAACAGGTGTGATCTCAACTTTGAGACAATCATCCAAATTGTTATAAAGCAATTTTCAGAAGTTCTCAGGAACTATAAAAGCTAGGTCTATTGGTACACTCAAGATAGATAAATGAATGCTAGTAAATCTTCTAAAAGCCCAACATGCAAACCTCCTTTGGCCTATCCTTCCGTAACTCTCGGTACAAACTTTTATTACTGCATTCCCCGTGTGATATGATTGCATGTCTGTCTCCCATCCCCTAAACTTCTTCTAAAATGAGGACTGCCAGGCAGATGCAAACAGCGGATGAAGGACTGTGGGTAAACCTGACTCATGACTTTATCCCAACTAAACAAACTCTTCTCCAATCTCTGGGTATCCCTGTACCTTGAGTTTCAGAAAAATACCTACTTTCCACTACTTTCCTCGAGCGCGACCAAACCAGTGACACCCCAACTACAACATCCGGAAGGCTTATTATACTTGGTTTCACTCTCATCAGTTGCTGGTATCTTTTTATGCATCTTTTCATGCAATTATTGTTAGTGCTCTATGTGTTGTCTGATGGATTTTAGAACCCTACAATATCTGAAATTATGAACAAAAAAATGAGCTCAATAAATGTAAATGACTTAGTCTTCCACAGCAACCATTATCATAAATCATGAATGGAAGTAGCAGTAGCAGTTCTGCTAGTTTTCTGCCTAATAGTTTTGGCACAAGTACAAGGGGCATATGTCTGCTCCTGGCTCAGTAACAGATAAAGGCAGCGCCTTCACAACTGACTATATGCTGAAGTCAGATTCGTTGCCAATTCTTTTCATGTTCACAAGAATTTCCTGATGTATGTAATACAACTTATTTTCTAAATTGGGTGAAACAGAGAAAATCAGTATTAAATTATTTATTAACTTCAGGTTTCATAACCTCATTTTATAAAATCAAAAATCCTAGCTCCGTTTCCTGCCCCAAGCAAGTGGACTGTTTTAAAATGATACTTGCACATTTGAGAATTCTTTATGCTTATTCGAGAACATTCTAATTTAGATAATACATTATCACAGAAACTCTTCTGGGGGTACACTGATTTAACTAATCCCTCTGAATGCCAACTAATTAAAAATATTTAGCAATATGTGGCTTCATATGTACAAACATAAGATGTTCTTTTAGAGCATCATAGTATATATACTTCGAATTCTAAAAATATTTGATAGGAAAAAATAAAGAACTCTCACTTGACCCTGGCCCCATGCAGAATTACGGTAGTTATCAAAAGCTTAAATAAATTGGCTATGCATGCATAATTGTTTTAAATATGTACATTCATATTTATGATTCTGCTGGTTAGATTATTTTTTAAAGTTTTACAACCCATCTTTGTACACGTAATACCACCTTTATAATAAGGTACACAAAATACTTTTATTCCCTCAAACTTAAAAAAATACAAAAAAATTCACATAAACAATTTTTCAAGTAAGAAAAGTACTGGCAAAATATTAGCAGTAAATGGATTGATCGATTGTGTTTCTGCCATAAATTACAATGCAGGAACTAATCATAAACTTACACTTAGATGATCTATTTAAATGCTAGGCTTTACATTTCTTCTCTTTAATTCTGCTCACCTTATAGACTATTTGATTTCCTTCTGCAGATAGCCTACACAAAGAAAGATGATTACCTCCTTCCAAACAGAAATTTCTATTTTTGACTAACACTTCTGCCTGTTTTAACCTGCTCTATGCACTGAACTTTCCCACATGATTACCTAAGAAGGCAGATACTTTTAAGGTTCTCTTTCTGAAGGTTTAACGCGAAGCTGCTCATTTCTTTAATGTAGCACCGTCATTCTGCAATTAAAACATACCTAATTACCATGTTTTCAACAGATGCAAATGCAGCTCAATTAAAATTCTAGTCCATGTTACAAATTAAGCTACTTAATTCTGCAAGGTATCATGTTAGGACTGGGTCACCAAGACGTTCAGAAAAGATCGGGCACTTATGTTAATGATTATGGAGGAAATGACGTTAGGTTTCAATTGGAACTCAAAGTTCTGCAGCTCTTGCCACAAACAATACTTCTATCTAGTTATCACAAACATTTTCCCTCAAAAATCGACTCTAAACCACATGGTCCTGAACAGTATTTTCTCCCCCATTGCTACTGTTCATACTGTTAATGATTTCTGTTGGTTGCTTATCCACAATCCATTTCTCCCTTTTTTTCTTCTAATGGAACTCTGACAGTGTTCAGGAACGTGATCTAGCTCCAACAGGTTAATTCAGCATTAGACCAACCTAAGGGTGCCTGCCCCTTGGTTTAATAGTCCAATGTTACCAGTCTGAGAATGGCCTCCTCCACCTGCACTGACATGCTCCATGCTTGGGGAAATAGCTTACTCCCTTCTGTTGGATATAGTCAAGAAAGCAGAAGGTCTCTGAGGTCTGTGATTACCCTCTGGATAAGCTGAACTGTGGATAATGTAGCCAAAAGGGCAGGAAGATGGTGGATCTTTGGTAACAGTGCTGGGCTATGAAATCAATGGTCCCTGAATCTGCCCAACTCCAGAGCTCAGCTATTTACGACAGTGCATTTCCTCATGGATACATCTCATCTGAGTTGGATTTGCTATTTAATGCAGCTGAAAGCATCCTAATACATACATTGTGTAAATCAAACTTTAGAGCAGCTATGGAAGATCCACAGTCTATCACAAATGTAAGAGTTAGCATTAATGCAATTCTGGGTAGCAGTGACAACTTTGCTAGAATTAAATGATTTGTTCAGACTTGCTACTAGAGTTAAATGAATTGTTCAGTAGGTATAAACATGGAAACACATAATGAAAACAATAATATTACTTCTTAATCACCAGTAAACAAGTCCTTTCCTCTGACGGCATAGCTCAAAGAAGCATCATTAAATATTTGTTGAGTGAATGACAGAATGAACAAATAGTCAATCATATGGAAAACTATCTTTATTGTTCCTTACTTATGAAGGACTATGCTAGGTATCAGAAATACCTAATGACTGAACCACATATTCTTGAATAATTGACAACTTATTTTAGAAGGCAAAGAATTAAATGGAGTAATTGTATAGAGATTGACTAAGTCTTCGGAATTTATCTCCTTAAAACAAAATAAGTTCAAACGAGACATTCATAATTGGAAAATTTCACTAGACTTAGCAAATCCACTGATCCCTACCAATTTCTACTGATTAATCTTAGGTTAAAAAAAAGTGACAATAATCAATGAAGATTGCACTCCCGGGCACCGCAAAGTCCTATGCAGGATTCAAGAACTTTGGGGCTATAAATATTACCTTTGTTTCTTATTTTAGTTGAATATTTTAACTTTGAAAAGGAAGAAAGATGTAGAAAATGAACAGCTAGTGATACAGATGGTGTCGAATATCAGGATCTGCTTTTCTGGACTCTGACTTTTAACATTATAATGATGAGCTCTTGGCAAAGGGAAACTTAGCTTTTTCAAAATGCTAAAAAAAAAAAAACCAAAAAACCCACAAAGCTGCCACCAAACATGAAACATGAAGAATTAAGAAGTTTTTACCCTAAAATGTGGGGTGGGAATAATAACTGATATGATGAAGAATCAAGAGTCTGACTATGAAAGCAAAGTTACAAAGAAGTCACGTGACATCTGCCATATGCTATCACAGAAGTGGTCTCAGCAACTGGAGGACGGGTCAAAGAGAGGATTCCAAAAACACTCTAAAGTATATTTAGCTCATTAAAAAAAAAAAAAACAAAAAAACACAATAGTTGTTTATGTTGAAGAGTGGATACAAGGGTAAAAACAGTTAAGATCACTCTTCCAAAGAACTGAAGACTTACTACCAAAGATTATTTTTTGTTTCTACTTTATATTCTAGCATCCCTCCAAATTAAACAGGCAAAATGCTCCCAAGATGCTGCTAGAAGGTCACCTCCATTATCCTTCCCTTCTCAAAAGAATGCTACAGAACAAGTAAGTACAATGAGGGTCACACCCTCAATCTTCTGAAACCTTACACGTTAACTTTCAGCATCTAATTGATTTTTACATTCAAATAATGGTCTACAATGGATACTGCTTCCTGTCCACGGGGGACAATGTATAGTGAAGCTGAAAGTGTTCCTTTCAAAAGACAGAATGGACTGGTTACACAACCAAAATGGTAGCGCTCATCACTCTACTGTTGGAATTTCCACTAAAAATTTTACTTTCAATCAAAGGGTGAGCTTGGTGATGAATGTATGTTTTAACACTACATAGAATATGATTTATGGTGTCAAGGAAAGAGATTCCAGGTAACTTCTCTGACTCTTTTTAAGTGAAAAAATACAAAACAAAAATAAATAATAACCATGTACAAATGTGATAAGGTAGTGAATGGCTAGCAATGCTCTATTTTGCTATTTATTGAGAAATCAAAATCACTACCCCCCGCCAAAAGCCAGTGATCTAAGCTATCAATCCATATCAGTCCATACTGGGGAATCCACAAAAAGTTAAAGCATTTTTTTAAAATACTAAAAGGTCTCAGACACATTCTATATAATCAGTTAGGGAGAAAGTCAAGAGAAGACTAAATGGCTTGGGAAGAAGTTTCCTAAAGAAGGCAGTCAGTCTAATGTACCCATAAGAGGGCAGGGGCAAGGGGGAAGAAGAAGATACAACTCACAGAGACTATACACTCCAGGCAAGAATGAGCCGGGAGGCTTGAAGGACTCTGAGAATAAGAATGTGATTACAGAGCTTTCTAGAGACAGCGGGATCAGTTAGGAGATCCTAACAATAACTTCAGATATTAAATAATGAGGACTTGGGCTAGGTTCAACAGAAGGAGTGAAATTAGTAGATTTCTTGGGGAAAAACTAAGAAAGCTTGGTAATGGAGTGATTACACAGTATGACGATGATTCTAAGTTTCAGAGCCTGGAAGTGCTAATGAGAAAAATCACATCATCATCATCCATCTTTATGTGTGAAATGCTAAGCATGTACACGCAGTTTCTTCCTTTCCTTTGGCGCTGCCAAACATCATTACTCAACCTGGATTATTGCACTACTAACATGTAACTAACTGATCTGCTTGCCACCAGTACTGCTCACTTACCATGCCATCCTCGAGAACCATCCTCTAAACCCTAGCAATCACATTCTTACTTGAAATTCTTCAAAGTTTCTTTAAGGTCCTTCATATAAAATGAAAATAATTTAAACAGAGTTGTCTGTGATTTGTCTTCTGCTTTCACCTTAAACCTCATTCCTCATTACTCTGTCACCTGCACTATACGCATCAACCTTAATCAAACTATGGCATTCCAGAGAAGGTCCCCACTCTTTATGTTCCACATGCTGCCTATATGCCCAGGTGAAGACCACTCAAGCAATGGCACTCATCTCCACTAATACCTCTTCTGGGAAGCCTTTTCCCTGCTACCTCCCTTTCTGCTCTAAGTCCACATAGGCTAAGTGAGCATCCCAACCTTTGGTGCTGTGGTAACCTGTGCACTACAATGGCCCTTAACCACATTATTATTTTTTAAGATTTAAATTATTTATTTATTTGAAAGAGAGAGAGAGTGAGAGAGTGAGCATGAGAGGAGAGAAGGTCAGAGGGAGATGCAGACTCCCCACAGAGCTGGGAGCCCGATGTGAGACTCGATCCTGGGACTCCATGATCATGACCTGAGCCAAAGGCAGTCACCCAACCAACCAAGCCACTAGGGTGCCCTACCACATTACTTCTTAAGGATCCATGTAGCCACTGGGTTGAATCACCCCATGGTCTCCAGGAACTTACAGCCTAAATATCAGATTTTAGGAGCCATAACTCATAAATACACACTTATATACTTCAAAGTAGTTTACTGTAGGGGATTTCCCATTGGGAAGTTTGGTGTTCTAGAAAAATCACAGGACTACGAATCAGAAAGTATGCACTCAGTATGATTCAGTTTCCCAAATATGCTCTTGGTCAACTATTTAAATACTTCCTCCTTATCCAAAAGTGGTTAAATGAGGACTCTATAATTCAAACACTTCAGATGTGACTTTTCACTGTACTTTTAGCTTAAGTTAATATTCACCCAAAAAGAAGTGGGATGAATAGCTTTGGCTACTTCACATGCTTACACCCATATTGCATTGAGAAACTTCCTAAAATTAATCAAAGCTCCTTTTCTTAAACTGCAAGTGGTATTTCAGTATACAAATTGGCTTAAAAGGATAGGACAGGCTATTCCTAGCATTTCAGAATAAAAATTTTTATAGCTCAACATCCAATTATGTATATTAATCAAATAGACAGTCTTTTACAAAGTACTTTGACTTTGAAACCCATACCCTGAATTGTCACAGCAGATTCTCTAATGGGTTTTGCTTAATATAAAATTAGACTAGTTTGTGTATTTTGCTTGAATACACAGTACTGAGAAGTGCCTAGGAGTATGCAGAATGCCGAACACAGAAAATTTGAGGTTAACAACTGCAATATGCCGTTTTTTCGCTAATAAACAACAATAAAAAATTACCCAGGAATCTCTCCTATGAGCTGATTTACTAATACAAATTTACCTTCTTCAAATATCATATGGTTAATCTAAGTTATGTATATTTTATAGAGCTATGTCTTTTCTTACACCCTGGTAAGAGACTACAAGAAAAGTGGGCAAGCTATTCAAAAGCAAGTTGTTTCTGTTTTCAAGGCAAAGAGTTTGCACATTTAGAACTGTAAACCAGATCCATCTTAAAATCCACAGGTACAATTAATAAGAGGGTATTTGGTTTCATTGTATTTCACCTCCTGGCCCCAACAAAAAGCAGTTACTGTATTGCTTACAATTTGGCAACTTTGAACAGAAAAAAAGAAAAAAGGGACCGTATATTTTCAAGAAGAAAACAAAGCAATGTTGTTGCACGGGCAACAGAAACTGATTTATTCTAGGAGAGGTAGAAGCCCCGTGCCGAGAGCCAGGCAGGGTATGTAATTTGCATAGAAGAGGGAGCAGATTGTGGCTGCCCTGACCTGTCAAGAGCAGGTAGGGCCTTGGAGATAATGGGTCCCAGAATACAAAGCTCCGTCTTGATCCAGACAGACACACACAACATGGAGAGGCCAGATGGATTAAATGAGAGACAAAAACGCTGGCTTCTGCCATCTCCACAGGAAGAGCGTAAGTGTTGCAGAAGATGACAGCTACCAGATACCACGCGGAGCCGGCCCCAGTCTCTTGGCCCCCATTGCTGAGCCCATGCCATGATTTCGACACCACTGGGAAGAGGCAAGCCTGTTCGGAGCCATGAAATACAGTCACCGGGGAGACGCTCGACCCAACTGACAAGAGCAATCAAGTATGCCTGCGCCTCAGCATCTTACTTGCAGGGCCAAAGCCGGAGACTGAAGCAGCACACGGGGTCCTCTGTCCTGATCCCTGGCCTCGGCTCATAGCCTCACGGCCTTCCGACAACAGCCTGCCCTCCGTCCCCACGCCTCTGGGCCGCGCTGCTGGGGGAACAAAAGGACTGTCTTCTAGGACAGTGCTTCTCTTTTCAGAGCCACGTTCAACAGTGAAGGGCACTTTCCACGCCACTGGCAGCTGTGAGGGCTTCAGATCACAGCCCAGGAAAGCACGGGGTGCCACAGCCCCCCCCCAGTGCACAGACAGCAGCAGAAGGGAGACGCGCTCACCACAAGGGACAGGGCCCTGGAAGGCCGGGATGCAGAGCACAACCAGAAATAAGCACGTGGAGGCTGGGAAGCCCCGGTGACAGAAAGTGTGTGGACCAGGCCATGAGAATCCAGAAGCCAGACTCTGAAAAGGCTGCGGTTTAGGAAACCCAAGGAAGAGTGTGATGAGCTGGCCTTCCTCATAACTGCAGCCACAGAGCACCTCTTTTGTATGTAGTCATGTGTGAAGGTGACAGTCTAATGATCACCAGGAGTAACACCTGGCCAGAGGGACTTTTTTTTTTTTTCAGACTTTGCTTAGGCACCAGAGGTCCGGTGCATGCGGGCTCTGTGTGGAATACAAGCAAAAATGGCAAAGTGACACCACCATCTCCCTCTTCCTGCAGAGTGAAGGTCTTTCCCCTGCTTCTCTCTCTCAGAGACGCAGTGGTGCTAGCTAAGCAGGAGCTCACTTACTGACATAATGAATGTTCCCTGAATCCCAGGATCTGCCCGGCCCCATGCTGGGTTATGCAGGACTAACCCAGCCATGGTGCTATCTTCTTTCGTGGGCCCTACAGAAGCTGAGAGAGCTTAGCAGGCATGACTGAGGCAGGTAAGTGAACAAGGGCACAGAATCATGGAATGTTAAAACTACAAAGGACCTCAGAAACCATCTAAATCATCTAAGCCAGAGCTTTTCAAGAATTTTCTAAAGAACTGCAAACCACCCTTTATTAAAATTAAAAGACAACCGCAATGTATTAAAAGCAGCCTAAAAATAAAAACAAACCCTCAAGTGCCAAAGCAACAGAGGGGTGACACCAGGGTAAAGGGTGAAGCCGGTGGCTTTGCAGAGTCCCAGCTGCCCCACCTCCCCCTGACTCCTGGAGTCCCCCAAAACCAATGAGGCTCCCCTCCTGACCAAAGGTCACAATACACAACTTTGAGAATCAATGGCCCAGTTGTCCAAATCTTCAGTTTCACAATGAGGGACTTAAAGCACAAGGGCTTTAGGTAGCTTGACCAGAATCCCAGGTTCATCAGAAGAATGGGAACTAGGATGCAAGTCACCTGAAGCCCAGTTCAGTGCCCAATCCACTCCTCTAATGCCATCTCAACAACGCAATAGCTCTTTTCCCTTTTTCTTTCTTTCTTTCTTTCTTTCCTTCTTTCCTTCCTTCCTTCCTTCCTTCCTTATTTCTTTATTTCTTTTTTTTTTTTTCCTTTTCTAACTGAGTTCAACAGACTGCTCTGGGGAGAAAAAATTATAAAATCAGGACTTTTGGAAAACGCCAGGCTCTGTGGCTGTAGATGTACGTGACACAAGTCCTTCCCATCTCTTGTCCAGAACTTCCCCTTTGGTTTACAAAATGTAACTTGTCAATGTGCTAGTTTTTGTCTCAATGGCAGCTGAATGAGAAAGTTTTAACACAATATACTTAAGCCAGTTATTTCAAATTGTAAAAGGAAACTGAGTTGATGTAGGGACAAATTTAGTTGTCTATCCACACTGCTGAGAAACTCTTGAAAAGCTGTCCCTACCAGAATTAAAAACGTGCCTTGTATTGATATGTATTCCATCCACTGATGCATTTGAAATGAGTGTTATATATGAGAAAATTACATTTTATGAGTGAATTTAAATAACATTTTAACAAGAACAAGAAAAAAATTCAAAGGCATCATAAACTGTAGAACCTTAAAAAAGAACTAATAGCAAGGGGCCAAAGTACCATATGTGTTATTAAATATAGACCCAGGACAGGCAGAAGCAAAATGCTCCCACAGTAGGGCTGCACAAAAGATACTGGCTAGGCTGGAGAGGAACCACTGATACAGTGGGGAAAAACTCAAAAGGGATAAAACCGCGTATGACTCAGGATCTTGGAGCCCAGACTTGGCAGCAAAAATAGGAAATATGTTCTTCATCTGGCAAGAATAGGTTGCATACATTTGAAATCACTGGCTGGATAGAGGGAAAAAGCTCCACCAGCTTTCAATGGAGAACGAGGTAAAGGGCCAGGAAGGCGGGGGTGGGGTAGAGCAGTGCTCCCCCAAGATTCGCTTCACATGCTACATAACCGCAGTGGAATTCATCTTCCCCAAAACAGTATATATGCTACAGGCAAAAAAAAACTATATAATTTCGCTTTCAGTCTCCTCTGAATGTGATTTTTATCTAAAATTTCTCTTCCCCACCATAATCTTCCTTAGGTATTTGTGATAGTAGCAGTTCACCCAAAAGTTAAATTGCAAGTAAATTACGATTGGCTTCAATTATCTCTGGTCTCTGCCTGAACTTCGAGCAGTCCTGTCTCTAACTTTCTTAACAACAGTTAGATACATAGAGTCACATCTGAACTTAAAAACTAAAATATAAACAACAGAAGCTAATCAACAGCTTTTACTATTACAACTCTTAAATCCTTTTCCTTTTAAGTAAATATACCAAAGTTATTTTCTGATTTTTAAAAGCAATGGAATGGTTATTTTTATGCCATGAATGTTTAACTATAAAGAGAGTTCCCTGTAACATCTGAACATATTTATAAATATTACTTTTTTCTCAATATTCTATGGAAAACATATTGCTCACTCATAATAACCTCTTTCAATAATCTTAGCTTAAAATATTTTTCAATTTTGAAATATACACATATACAACTATGCTAGCTCAGATCAAGGAAAGCAAGAGAAATTCATAAAAATAAAACAAAAATATGGTTTCAAAAGCAAAGATATTATTACATATATTCACTGGAGATATCACATTATAGCAGTGGTTTTCAAACATTTTGGTCCCAGGATAACTTTAAATTCCTAAAAATTATTAGGACTCAAAATAATTTTCATGTGGATTATCTCTATCATTATTTACTGAATTGAAACGGAGAAGAACTAAAAATATTTACTTTATAAAAAACAAAATTTATATTAACGGAAATTGTTTTTATAAAACGCTAATTGCTTTTTCCAAGAAAAAGGAGTGCAAACAATGGCACTGTTTTACATTTTAGCAAATCTCTTTACTATCTGGCTGAAAAGACAGATTCTTCTATCTGTTCTGCATTCCATCCATTACAGTATCAAATGACTTGTTGTCTCTACAAAACCCAACTGTGTACTTGTGAGAGAACAAGGGTACAAAGAAAAACGACATATTATTATTATGAAAGTTTGGACCTCCCTGATCCCTCTGAAGGATAACAGGCACCCTTAGGGTTCCCTGGAACATACTTTAAAAACTGCTGCTCCGGGGCGCCTGGGTGGCTCAGGTGGTTGGGCAGCTGCCTTTGGCTCAGGTCATGATCCCGGAGACTGGGGATCGAGTCCCACATCGGGCTCCCTGCTCGACAGGAAGCCTGCTTCTCCCTCTCTCACTACCCCTGCTTGTGTTCCTTCTCTGGCTGTGTTTCTCTCTATCAAATAAATAAAATCTTAAAAAAACAAAAAACAAAAAACAAAAAAAAACCTGCTGCTCCACCAAGCTCTTTGTAATCGCTATTCTTTCAGACAGTATAAACTTACACGTCTCCATGCCTTCATCATCATCATCTACCGCAGGTTTATCATAAGATTTGTCAATGGCAGCTCTGAAGCTCTCATTGCACCCCCTTCCTCTGATTATCCGCGGCCGTGGGCGGTGGAAAGGAATATCCCCATTCAAAGTCACCTCAGCGACTGCTGTCTGCAGACTCTCCAATGAGCTCGACTTCTTCAGACCCAGGGAAGGTCCTACATCTCTGCTGGGGGAACCTCGGAGATTTACAAAAATGAAATGTTAGTTAGAATTAGTGGTGAAAATTATATACCCGAGTACCTACAGACTGTGGAAAACATTATGAACAATAATTATTTACTCACTGAGTTCTAAAGTGGGGATAGAAATGTCACAAAAATAAAATAATAGTAACTAATTTTAATTTTTCCCGAATATACACTAAATTTAGTCTATTTTCTCTAGTTTCACTAGGCAAAACTCTAAGCTATTAGTTTCCATTTTTAGCTCAAGAGATAAAATTTTGGTCAAATCATCTGCTCCAGGTATGTAAATAATCTATAATAACTAGAATAACCCAGAAGCTCACTTGAAAAGTAGGGATGACGAGAAGGCTAAGATAAGTAACCAAGAGTAAGCTTTGTAACTCAACTGAAATAATTAATTGACAGTTTCAAAATTTTATTTACAGCAGAATTTAAACTTCCATCTCAAGGAGTCCCATGAATTCTCTTCCTCATTACACTGTGGGTTCACACAGCTCAGGCGGTAAAACGAGCACAAAGGATTACTCGTCACCAGATCAATTAGGGCACTCTGGCACCAGGCAGAAACCCTGCTCTGGGAAATATTAATGTTCTTGGGAAAGAACAGTGCAAGATCTGAACAGAAACAAATTACATAAGGGCTCTCACCAGGAGCAATAAGGGAGGAGAGACTCAAGAGCGGAACATGAGGACATGTATCTCCAGGCTCGGGAAAAACAGCTGCTTGAGGAACAAGTCATGAGCAGGAGGAACGAAACTTAACAGTTAATGAAGAAAATTTCAGTAGGATGGCAGGGGAGAATTGGGGGAATGAACGATGTGGCTGTTTCTGGAGGATATAGGGCAGGGGGGCCTGAGAGAATACCAGTAGTTCCAAGCATTAGAAGGCAATCAAAATGGATTTCTTTAAGCAAGAAAAGATAGCCTCATCCATCACTGTCGGCCTTGGCACTCAGAAGTAGATGCTGTCTGCCTCTCGTGACTAAAATACCAGCTTTGGACCACCAGTGGGCAACCCAGGTTTTAGAACGAGCTCGCCACTTACACTGTTAAAAAGACAGGTACAAAAAAAAAATGGGAAGGTAGAAGACAGCAGGTGATTTATCTGTACATGGGGTGATCAGCCCACATGTTAATCAATAATTAAGGCAGAACCTTGATATGTTATCACCTAAAAGGCAAATAATTATGACATGGGCTTTGCATGGCTCAGGGTAGAAAACAGAATAAAAGTTAAACTGAGAGTCAAAACAAGAATTATCTTTTTAAGATCCATTTACATTACATCTTTCACCTAATTTTCACAACAGGGTAGCAGTTTTTAAGTTAGAATAAATATGTCAAAAATGTAACATAGGCATAAAGGCAGACAGAGGATTCTAATGAAGAAATAATATTCCATCAATTATTGTACTTGGGAGAAAAAGATGATTTACTGAACTTTCTCAGTGCAGAATTGTATATATTTGATTATTTTATGACAAAAATTCCCATGAAATATTTCTTTCTAGGATGATCAATCTTACTTTTTCTCTTGATAGAACTGTAATTTTTGACAAGTTCATGATCTAAATACTCATAAAAGTCATGTCACAGGAAGGAAAATGAATTTTGTTCCAGAACTAAACAAAAAGTAAGAAATCAAGGAGTCAAAGAGAACAAGAAAAGACTACTCATAGGCAGGGACATTTAATTCGTATTTCCTAGAATTAGCACCGGGAAAATCTTTTTACAAATAACTCACGCATATCAATTTTCATAACCTACCAGCTGCATCTGAGTTCTATAAACACTTACAGTAAGCAAATATCTGGCACTGTACTGGGAGGGGCATAAAGGACGTGTGTATGTATATATGTATGTGTAAATATTCCTATCTATCTATATTTCTCCAGTAAAGATTTCATGCTTCCAGTAAAGATTTTCATAAAAATATCCCTTAGATATATTAAGTTTTTCTTTATGAATAGTTAACTGAGATTTGACTTAATATACTCATAGCACTAAACACTTTAATAATGAAATCCAGAAATAGCATGAATATTAAAATAAGTGCATATCTATATATAGATGCATATAAATATTTATATACACATATGAATATGTATTAAAACACATAAACAAAGGCAAATCTGGTGGAAAAACAATGATGAAAATATAAATAAGCAACAGATATTCTGTAAGCAAAATTTAAGACTTAACCTACCTACTCTTCTCGCTACATTGTTGACACTGTAGTTAGTACATAACATTCTGGCCATGGTGTGTATTATATACGTAAGAAATCAGTGAATTATTACCTCTATATTTATGTACGGTTGAAAATCCTCATAGTAAAAAGTCATACAAGAAATCAAAATTTGTAATTTGTGAATCTATAAGAGAGATCAGACAACTATGGACCTAATCTGGAATGTCCATTCATTCATATATATTCCATGACTGCTTTCATGCTACATCAGAATAAAGTAATGGTTACAGGGACTGTCTGATCTGCAAGGCCTACATTATTTACTATCTGGTCCTTTACAGAGAGAGACTTCTAATTTGCAACATGGATATGATACATTTAAGTATGATATTTGTCAAATAAACTTTAACAAAGATTTTGTTAAGAAATAATGTTCAGATTTCTGAATGACGGTTACTGAGAATCTGACATGATAAACTCAGCATTTACTAGGGATGAAAATTTAAAATGCCTTTCTGTTTATAAAGTGTGGGCGAAAATTAGTCTTATTTACACAAACACACAAATCAGCGTCTTTTAATTTTAATATTCTAAAGCTCTTTATAAGTGAGGTCATTAGGATATTTTGCTTATTTTTTATATTCAAAGATTAAACTCTTAGAAATCCAATTCTCTTCGTCTCTCTTTTCTTGCACAAAGAAAATTTACCCCCAAATGTCAAAAAAGGTCCTTAAACCCAGAAATAAAGCGGAAAATCGTAATCATCCTATTTTCCCTAGGCCTATTTTTCTACTACTTACTAATACCTCTCTTGCTGAAAAAAAGTAGAGGATGTCTTTTGCAAGGGCGAAGGGAAATGGAATTCAATTTTCATTATGAAAGGCTTATGGCTAGAAAGATGATCTGTGCTGAAATGCCGCTGTGACTCTACCAAAAACCTTTGGACTGAACTGTAAAATCACGATCATCTTAGCAATTCAACTGAACTGAAGAAAGGAAAAAATAACTGAAAATCTGTTCACTGGCCAATATTTCAGGGTAGAAAGGGATCTACTTTAGACATTTTATTCATGTAGATTTAAAACCAATAGACCAAAAAAAAAAAAAAATGGTACTGCAGTGTCTATGTAATAATTTTGTGTCCCAAGGTTTTTCTAGTTTACTTTGGTAGGATCAACAGCACATAGTGGGGGAAATAAAAGAAAAAAGGAAAAAGCTTTTTTTTTTTTTTTTTTTTTAAATCTAGGAGCCAACATTTTAAAACACAATAAAAACACAAAATTGAATTAGATTGTAAAATCTGCCTTCTCTCCATGAAAGTTATTTTACGTGTCCAATTAAACTCTGGATATCATCATCATTTTTTTTTTTTAATTGCACTAATGCTCTTTTCCTTTTAGTCAAAGTTAATTGGTCAAATTAAGTATTTTCCTGACTTTACCTGACTGGCAACAGTATATGAAGTCATGTTCTTTAACCTGAGGAGTTCGAGTTGGTTTTTATGAACATTAACTTGGGCAGGGCTTACTTCTTTAAAAGCAATCAATACTGTTAACTCCAAAACGAATTACTAATTTACCTACATGAACTATCAGATAGTTTGTCTTTAGCCCTGTTTCAGAATTTCAGTGAATTTCATGTCTGATCAGAGAAATAACTACGTAATAATGGCTGAAGCTATAGTTAACTGCCTTCCACCACAGTTAATCTTATGATTTATTGGATGTAATTTTTAGAATCTACCTTTCACTCTATAGAATGTAAAATCTCCAACCATGTCCACAATAATCTTTATATATGTATATGGAGATACATTTTTCAAGCAGGCCAAAACTAATTACTACGGCACGTTAAAAAGGTGAATTGAAGCTAATTAGTGCTAAGTGATGTGATTACATCATACTGGATCAAGAATAATTAAAACACTATTCCAAACTTATAATAATAAATCATAAATGTGCCATTGTACAAAGCACATTAATTACACAAGAAGACTTTCCTGTTATTATTTTTATAAAATAACATAAACAGTAAATTCTAATATAATGAAAAATCTAGTCAATATAATCTATTGATGCTACATAATGATCTAGGCATTTTAGAAGCAAATCCTAATGAGTTAAAAAAAAAGAAAATTTTAAAATAGGCTCACAACGTCAAGACAAGGAGCTACATGCATTATATAGTCTAACTCAATGTCAGACAACTATGAGCTAATTCTTGCATCTGAAAAAGAACTAAGATTTTCCAAGCAACTAATGATAGCAATATTGGACACTGTCCTTCAATGAAAAAAGATATATATTTATGCTATTATCCTTCAAATCTAAATCACCACTTTGAGGCTCATTGTCTGGACATCAAGCTAGTCATCTAATAAATGACTTAGATACTTAAGAGTCTACTAGAAGAGATCCTGTTTTCAGGATTTTGATTTTTATTTAATTGCAACAAAACATTCCTACACAAATAGTATTAAAACTAGGTTGTTTTAGCGTTTTTGAGACACTAATATTTGCACTTAGTATTCCTTCAAACAGAAAAATTTTCTTTTCTTATACAATTGATTTCCTACAATGAAAACATCCATGCAAGACTGGAATATTTATGTTTACACGCAATATGACTGGCAGCTCTATAATTGTGATCAGCTCCTTGGACCACAGTTTCTATGGCAACAGTCTCACTGTCCATTCTTACCTGCTTTCTGGTCATCCACTGTACTGAGTTTAGTCTCGTCAGCTACTGTTAAAAGGTAAATGTATATTGGTTAGCACAGTTAGTCCCCATAGCCCAACATGCTTCAACCATTCCCGGATCTTTTCAGTTAGGTGATCATTCTTAGGTAACATTTCATGCAAATAATATGAAACATCAAGCAAACGTTCATAATCAAAAAAGGGGGGGGGGGAAGCAGTGTCTCCATGCAGAATGCCAGTCATTTCATTTCATAGACACGTGTGTTATTTATAAGTTAGCATATCATAATTAGCCAAGGCAATGCATCGCCAAATTTTTCTTTTATGCATGTGATAAATTAATGCTTTTAGTCTTGAAGTACAAACAGCCACCAGAGAACAGCATAAATAAGTTACAGTTGATTAACAAAGGTTTTGTAAATCATTTGATCAGTTTATAGATATAATTATTTTACTTTTTGTTTGTTTACTTTTTTAGTGGATTTTGATTCAAAAAGAGACACTACCTGATTGGTGTTTGATTGAACAACTATGGTTATTTTTCTCCTCCCATTTGTTTCCAAATACTTTCTACAACAAATATTCTCTTAAATTATTACTTCAATTACATGCCTTAATTATCAACACATAAGAGTTTCTATTAGGTACACCTTAAAGAATAGCAGTGAAACAAAGATAGATATCATGAAGGAACCAAATTCTACACATGGATTGAGATAATGGTTTCTCTCCAAAACTTCAAGAATCCCACAGCCAACCAAGTACTCCTTCAAAGAATTGGTTTTAAACAGCCAAAATGTTCAAACATTTCATCTTTTCAAATAAAGATGTAGGAATATTGCACGATATGCATGTGTTTGTTTCTTTTACCATCGGGAAACATATATATATTAACATATTGCACATTATGTAAACATGCCACTTGTGAGAAATATGGTTATCTTAAACTCGGAGAACAACTAATTTTTGCCAAATTGCCACATTCCACATTTATTTTCTCTATTGCTTAAAGTAAACAGACATGTGTTTGGGACTATCAATTTTAATCTGAAAGCATCTAAACCTTATTTAGATAAAGATTCATGGAGATTGTACTCACTACCTAAATCCATGCTTTTTGATTTTCGCGTTTTAACGAAATCCAATTGACTGGCATCTGAAAATTGCTTTGTGCGTTTTTCTGACATACTCTGGCGTCCAAATCCTTCTCGTTGAAAAGCAAGAACTGGATCAACATCTGGACTCAAAGAGCTGGTGTGAAGAGAAAGATAAACACAAAAATACTTACTAAAAATAGTGGATATCCAACTTCTGGAACGATCATATACGCCTGTGTATAAGAAGTTATGCTTATGTGTATTCTGACACTAATACAAATATAGGCCATTAAAAAACACTGTGGCTGAACAAAAAGTGATGGGAGAATACAAGATTCATTTACATTGAGAGTAATTCTTTCTCCACGTGACTACTCACCCCTTCTTGATTTTCTTTCCATTTCCTCACTGTTCTTCTATACAGCATTATTTCTAAGTGATTATAAAAATAAGGCTGGGTGGCTCAGGCAGTTAGGCCTCTGCCTCTTGGTTTGCCTCAGGTCATGATCTCAGGGCCCTGAGATCGAGCCCTGTGTCCGGCTCTGAGCTCAGCAGGGAATCTGCTTGTCCTTCTCCCTCTGCCCTCCCCAACCACCGCCCGCTCACACAGGCGTTCTCTCCCATAAATAAATAAAATAACATCTTTAAAAAAACAAAACAAAACAAAACAAGGCTGATGTCTTTTAGACATTGGGAGGACTGAATATGAGAAAAACTTTCATATATGAATACAAATATTGGCAGCGAAAAAGTAACTACATGAATTGCAATCAAATTGATGTTTTAAAAAAGAGTATGTTTGGTCTTCTTAGATATCCTTTACCATGTGTTTCAGAAATGAAGTAACAGGGGTGCCTGGGTGGCTCAGTTGGTTGGGCGACTGCCTTCGGCTCATGTCATGATCCCACAGACCCGGGATCGAGCCCCACATTGGGCTCCCTGCTCGGTGGGAGGCCTGCTTCTCCCTCTCTCACTCCCCCTGCTTGTGTTCCCTCTCTGGCTGTGCTTCTCTCTGTCAAATAAATAAAATCTTTAAAAAAAAAAAAAGTAAAGAAAAGAAAAGAAAAGAAGAAACAATACCATTGTGGCATGCAGTTTCATGAGAATGTAGTTTCTCAGCAATATTTATTCAACTCAACACATCTTTATTAGGACCTATTCTGATTAACGTGTTGTGCTGGGGACCAAAATAAAAAAAAAAAAAGAAAATGATCTCTGTTCTCTGCAGGTTTCTATGAAAAAATACTACATCAGAAGCACCAAGCCGATGCTGTGGACTCAGAGATGGGGAATGATCCCTATTAGAGGGAGGCAGGAAGAGCACGACTAAGTCCTAAGTCCAGACGACATCTGGTTGGGGCAAATCACTGGTAACAGGATATAGCCGGAAGAGGGGGTACATGCCTGGGGGACGTTCCCAGGGGACGTGGCAAGGGCTGACACAGAATCGCTATTTGTAAAAATCTGTGAACACTCTACAGTAGCTAAGTGCCTGCCTTCAGCTAAAGTCATGGTCTCAGGGTCCTGGAATCAAGCCCGACATTGGGCTCCCCGCTTCTCCCTCTCTCACTCCCCCTGCTTGTATTCCCTCTTTAGCTGTGTTTCTCTCTGTGTCAAATAAAATCTTAAAAAAAAAAAAAAGTCCTACTAAGTCTTCTGAGCACCGTTCATACAGTAAGAATGGCTCTTCTGTGCACGACACACTGAGTAAATATATCGCTCTCCCATGTCAGCACCCAACCACCTTCCCCACCCAGCCGGGCAGGAGAAAATGCCTCCCTGGTGAACTGAACATACTAGAAGGTCTGGGGCCACTCCCTCCACGTCAGGTGAGTTTATGACAACCTGCCTTATGCTTCTGATGGAAGCAAACGGCTCTACCCTTTATGGCCGTAGACAGTCACCATCCATACTGGTAAAGCACAGTGATCTGGTTTGGATATCCATCAAAAATGTAGCTGCAGTTTAGTGTGCATGAAATGAGAGCTGGCTCTGAGAGAAAAGCTAAAGCAAAAATTGTAAAAAGAAAGACATCAAGGGAAATGCTACGCCCTCAGGTTAAGTGACCTGAAATGCATCGGGCCCAGGTATATTAATATGCTCGATAAACATATAATATGCTCAATAGTGGCCCCACCCGTCTGACAAGGCCAGTGAGAGACGGCAAGGACGTAATGAGAAAGCCCTCTGCAAACTGCAAACTGCCAAGCAGAGTAAGTTATTATCACCCCACAAAGACTGTCTATCCCAAAAAATCAACATAATACAAATTATGATAACAAAAATAGGGCCCTTAAAAACCATACAAGAGAACTGCAAAATCCTTTCCAATCTTTTCTACCAAGTACAAAGCAGGGCTTCCAGGATGAGACAAGATAGGTGCCCACGACTCCAAATTTAAGGAAGCACTCACTGTCACAGGCAGCAAGTTCAGGGTGCACCTGAGAGCACCTCCCGCCCTAAATCTTGTATCCTATCCTGGGCACCACGCTTGCCTCTCCCTTGTCCTGGTCCCAATTCTGAGAAAGAGAAGGTATATCCCACGGGCACAGGGAAGTCAGCCCAGAGCAAGAACAGCTTGATTTGGTGAAGCTCTATGCTATGTCCCAATAAATTTCTCTGCATTCTATATTCAGCCTTTTCATTCATTTTAATGTACCGTATTTTCTTCCATAAAATTTTGAACACATTTTTGAAGCCTTCAGGGCCCCTTCACATACTATGCTTGCATACAACGTACACGTGTGTGTAAGCCTGTACTTACAGCTATAGCCAACACTGCACACCTAATCACATACCGCTTATACATATGCATGCTTGCATTTCTGTAGTAGGATTCAGATACTACTATGCTTACTATATTAAGCATAAAGCAGTATATGTACTAAATATTACTTGTAATTTCCACACACATCCCCATTGGAAAAGGCAGTCCTGGAAGTGAAAACTAAAAACCCATATGATAAGAACTATGACCTGATTTTGCAACAGCAAACTCTAAATTATGTATTTTCAGTAAGAATAAGTCTTTCATCTGTTGAAAGCTGATCACGTCACTCTGCCCATGAAATACATTTTTAATAGATACTACTGGTAAAAGCCCTTTCAAAGAAATATAAATTGTTGGTGCCAATGTTATCCGAATACTACATATTGGCATATTTTTAAACTAATCTCATATCCTTGGAATTATGTTGCTACTAAGATTAGAATCTGCTGTTTTGCCTTGTTTCTCCTTTAAAACATTGCTAATGTTCCCTCAATCAATTAATGGACTGAAAAAAAAGTATATTGTATTCGTTAACAGAAGTTTAGCCATTTGACATATTTACCTTCCACAATTGTGCAGTAAACTGTAAACATACAGAATTTAAAATGTCAAATGAGTTTGTGAGCTAACAAGAGTCTTAAAATAACTAAATATTCTTAAACCGTGACATAATTAATTCTTCCCTATCAATATGCCCATTAAACTAATTTCAGACACAATAAACAGTATACTAGAATACTTAACAAGTTTGATTGCAAAACTGACAGCTGATTCTTTAAAGAATGTAACCATATCTTGACCCTCAATGTTATTAAAATTCCAGTTATTAATCCTGTCTTATTGCCCTTTTGTTTTCATAACATTTTCATCAAGGATTAGGGAGATATTGTCAGGCTGGAAAAGCTTACATTTTCTGCTGTGATTTGGAACAGCTGCCATTCTTGTTTGGATAACCCTTCATTCATATTCTTTTCCTTGCTCTACATTCCCCACAGCAAAATCACACAAATCCTCCCCATTTTATCAATGCCCTAAGGGAAATTAATGCCACAATCTATTCCTGCTAGTTACTTATTTATTTTCACCAATACATTGCTTTAGAAGGCCCCAAACAGATCTATTCGTATGGCCACCTTCACAATCCTCATCACAGTGGAGATTCAAAGGCTTTTGTCCCAAAGTTGAATACTGCCAATATCTAATCCTTACTTCCCCTGTTGTTGCTTCCACTCTCAGAAAGAGATACAAACTGCAGCACTGAATGGAACAGCATCTGTGGATTTCACGTGAGATTTTACTTTATATTGTAGCTTCCCCTTCTATGTTGAGCCAAAACCTCCCTCACGGGCATGTTATTACCATGCCGGCTGGAGTGCAGTTCTTTTTTAAATCCTGTGTTTTCAGTAAGAGAATTTTTTTAAAAAAGAAAGGAAGAAAAGACAAGACAGAGACAGGCTTTCAAGGATCCAAATTAATAGGTGAGACTATTCCAAGTGAACATCTGAAGAACTCCCAGAAACACGTGCTGGACGCTTGCGTGGTTTCGTAAGGAGTAGGGAGGGCTGGGGAGAAGATGACTTTGCTAGATCACCACTAAGATGCTAAGGCAAATCAACAACAGGCCCCCAGACTCCTCCGATCTAATATTGACTGTTGACACAAGTCTGGGTAAGAGTAGAAAACAGAAATGGGTAAGTGGTGAAGGAACAATGTAGTAACATTTGAATATCATTTTGCTGACGGATTCATGGACCGCTCCCAGAGAAATGGCAGTAAGAAAATTCTGATATAATGCTTCACGTGGCTTATGGTAATTTTCACTACAACCTCACAAGGTCATCCCTGGGAGGGACTTACGGGTGTGTATAATTACGAGGCACACAAATTTAAGGCACACATTCACACTCATGGGCCACGCATCGGCTCAATAATATCAAATGCTTTCTTCTGTCTGGGGAGATTCGGGAGAAAGAAACGGCAGTAATGGCCACCCCAAAAGTCACAATGCTAGGACCAAGCGGGAAGGGTTACAGCACTCTAAAAAAAAAACCAAACAAACCTTTAAAAAGCCTCCTCCCACTCCCAGAGCATCGCAGCTATTACTTTGACCAAAGTCATCTAATTGTTAAACTTTCAGTCACCTCAGAGATTTGCTTAGAACTGATTTAATTAAAAAAAATTCATTGAATTAAAACAGATCTAAAATAACCAAGAGCGGAATTTCACAAATGAGGTCTTTTGGTGAACGGTAGCTCTGTCTTAGATCTGGCTGAGTTAATAAGTACACCCCTGGACACACTACAACAATGGGGCAAGTTTACAGGGTGGAGGGGAATCTTTTATTAAAAGAGTGACAATTAAGAGTATTAAGACCATGAAAACAGAACACGGCCATAAAACAAAACTGATTAACTGTGCTTAATGATAGACTATTTAAATATAAAATGAAGGTGATTGCAATTAAGTAATGTTTTCCAAGCCTGGAGTGAGGTCTTACCAGTCTGCTGAATCACTGATTGCAGCCTTCGCCCACGTGCCAGCATCCGCTGTCACGAAGCCCACGTCATCGTGGGAGCTGGAAGATGACTGGTCGGACAGATGTGGGGGAAGCACCGGCAGCCTGTCATCTTCTATAATGACAGTGTCATCTTGGGGCATGTTCACCGTGGGGGACAGCTGGTATTTACCTGCCCGGTGGAAAAAAAAAAAGGAAGAGAAATTCTAGAGATCCATCTAAGGGCTATGCGTGTGAATGGCAATACGTTACAACATTAGAAAAAGTCTAACATGCCAAACATCTGCTCAACCTGGTGGAATAAAACAGAAGGAAGGAGATTTATTTTTTCACAAATAAATGGCCAGTGAAGGCCTCGAGTCTGTTCCCTTCTCTGGCTTGGCGGTTCTGTAGCTCTCGGCACAGTGTTCAATTTCGCTGGATTCAGGTTTCCTAAAGCCACAGATCATCTCCAGAACATCTTCTAATGTGAAAATGCCACACAGATTCTAAGTTGTGAACATCCTTTGAAAAATTTTACCAGGAAATTTATAGGGAAGCCCTGCAGACTTACATCAATCATTCACCCGCTCATTCGCTGGGCGTATACAGGGTAACAACGATGTAAGAAAAACTTAAACCTCTACCCCCAAACAGCCCACACCCCAGAGAAAGAGGCTGACATAGGGACAGTGATAACTGACTGGCAGTGTGAAGGATGTGCTAAGAGGCGTGTGGCCTTCACTAGGGCTGGTAACTGGCTTGGTGGCTGGAGGCGCAGGATGCGGGGATCCTCACAAAAGTTAACTGCACAGCTGGGCTTTGAATGATGAATGTGATCTTTCCTGCTAGGAGATGTGATGACATTGATTTTACGCACTGGCAACATCATTAAGTTCATGATGGAGAAAAGCTCCGGTACATTCAGGTGACACTTTGAAGATGAGAACATGCAGAGTCGAGGCCTCGGGGGGGGGGGGCGGGGGCATGGCGGGAGTGATCTTGAAAAGGCCCCAAGGATTTCAGGCCAAGACAGTGGGATCTGTACATTTTTATTTATTCAATTTGGATATAATGTTCTTGGTAAGGAGAGACTCCCAACTGTCTCTACTGATGAGTTTCTTTTGGGGAAATCTGCTTTAAGGGCATGAATCAAAATGACAGACGTTTATGTTTCTTGGGACAAAATTATGACTCAAGCCTTGAATCCTTAAACATAAAGCTGGGGTCCAAATGATGCATCTTCCTCCTGAAAACATCCATACCTCTTCCAGCTTCCTCCTCAAATCTCGGGCCAAGTCCTGGGCAAGACCTCACTGGACAAGGCTTTGGTCCAAGTGGGTCCATCAAGAGAGTCCACACTGACCGAAACACGTGTCAAGGTATGACGGAGGCCCATCGGCCTCACGCTCCCGATGGATCAAGAACTGGCAATTTCCCCACCACCTAACAGCAGGATGGGACAAGTCTCATTTGAAGTCCAACATGCAGATCTGGGAAAGCCAGCTCTCCTGGCTCCTACCCAAATGGAACGGACTGCTGTCCTTTCCTGATACCAGTGCCATTTTACATGTGACACAGGGTGCCACTTTTTAAAATAGCACCACAGCAACATGTGGAGAGTTTTTAACATTTTAACATCAGGCTTAAGATCTAATTTTTAAAACAAACATTCTTAAGAATGTGCAAATGATGACTTTTTGTTTTAACACGATTTTGGCAATTATGGGATGGCAGATAGAGGCTTAAAGGATTCTTAAAAGACATATAATTCTAGACATTCAACAAAGGAACAAAAATTAAGTTGATATGTATCTTTTCGGGACAACCCACAAAAGAAGACGTGCTAGACGTTTCAAATATGTTCATTATTTAGCACCAACTACTTGATTACAGAAAGACTATGTATGTTCACTGAAACAGCAACACAGCATTTTATCAAGAAAAACACTCTATTTTGATTTGAAATGCATTCATTTTGACAAACTGTGAAAACTAGTAACTTTTTATGAATGCTTATGGTTATAAAGCAAATCCAATTTAATTGTTTCCCCCTCCTGAATTCAAATTATTCATTTACTACTACTTGACTTTTAGGACTTCAGTACGGAAAGACAGAAATCGGTCTAAAAAATTATCATTCATAAATAAAGTTGGACATCCTTTGACTAACACCAAAAGAAATATTTCCTTCTCAAGACAGACTTTTTTGCCCAAAAAGTGTACAGAATGACAAAACCAGAGTTATCCCTGACAGCTCGCCACTGACAAGGCACATGTCGCAACATTAAAAGCCAAGTCCTCACAAAGGCAGAATTTACTGGAAGGAAAAATTACAATATAATTATTGTGCACTCGCTCTTCAACACAAAAACCAAAACTCTTGGGCTTATACAATATATTCTGGGAGACAGCCTAAGAAGCAATATGGAACACTGAATGGTTCTTCATATGACAATCCTTTCATAATATCCTGTGTTGAGTAGAAATATTGTACCTTAAAAGATCCAAAATTTTATACATAAATGGTAAGAAATTTCCCTAATAATAAGAAAAGAATTTAGCTTTTTCTTCTCACAAATGATTCTAGGGGCTAATATTTCAAAAGATTTGAGAATTCACATTTTTCATCAGCTTCCCAACTTAACATGCTCGTCAAGAATTATAGTTTTCAAATCTGGATGCAGGAATATATTGGGAGTAATGGACAACTCAATCATCTTCATGTTTTACCAGACTCCACCTAGACATTACTTCTTAATGATGTGTGTACATTAGAAACGTGAGACCTTCCAAGGGTGATCTGAGAAGCCTTTGATCTGTTGTTTGATGGCTTCATATTCCTCCTTCCTCAACTAGTTAACTGACAAACTACAAAGTAAAATTTAAACCCATCAATATCCAATAGAGGAGTGAAACAATGAGATACGAAATGATTGTTTACTAAATATTTATTCATTGGTACATTTACATACATTCATGACACTAGAAACAGATGAAAACTTTTCCAGTGGTTTGACTCACAATAAAAATAACATGAATGTTCCATTTCTCAATGTTGAACTTCTAACAAGATAAAAATATGCTGAGCATAATCATTTTTTAAACTCATCACAATTGTATGAATATAAAAACTATGGAGTTTAAACTCTAAAATGAATACACCAGATTTTGGTCTTGCTTTAAACAGAAAAATTTCTTCAGATTAAAATTGGGGGAAAAAATTAAGGTCCCGTGTTCCCAAATGTCAATTTGTGATGTATTTTAGTGAATGTGTTGGTTAAATTAACCATGCCTGTTATTGTTTAATGATTATTACAGTTAAGACAGTCCAGCAATTTAGGAGGTATTTTTTTAAGTCTTTTAACATAAAGAAATTCTAGGTTGTTTCTTTAGAAATTTCTTTTTGATGAACATCCAGGATTAAAATCCATGATGAGCGGCAGGTAGGCCCACCAGAAGAGCAGAAATCTTGGCCTTGGTCACAACTCTGGTTGATGCGACCAAAAGCTAGGGAGACCCATCCTGGCTGAAGTAATGTGGGACTCCAAACTCAGGAAAAGACACATCCTAACTGGTCCAGGGAACACAGAAGCCTTGTGGCTTCAGACTCATCAATGAATTTCTCTGGTCCCTAAATCCTCTGAACAGAAGATAATTCAGCTGGAGTAGGTGATTGCTAACGCTGTTTTGAAAGATGAGCTTTTTTGAGTTTTAGAACCCAGCAGCCACCAGAATGGAACAGCTTCTGGGACTAATGCCTTCTGCTTAAAGCTATGGATAAAATGATATTAAGAAAAAATGGACATAACCAATCCTTATTGTGGGGTCTAAGTAAGCCCTAGAGAGGGTTGCTTTTAGAAATGGCAAATAACCAAAAACAACATAAAACAAACAATCACCATGGGATTTTGTGACAGTGTTCCTTTATCTGTTAAGTGGGACAGTGCGGCTGATGACCTTTGACATCCTGTCAAGTCTTACATCTCTTCCTTTTCTGATTTATTTTTTAGAAGCTTCTCTCCTGAATTATGTTCCCACAAAAGTGAGTTAGAGAGCCTCAAAAGCTCCATTTGGTCTAGAGTTTCACATGAGGGTTCCTCTAGGTGAAAATTCACCCTGCTTGCATACAATTAGTCATTTCTTAATCAGCGAGAATTTCAATACAAAGCTCGATTTGAATCAGAGGAGATCATAAAGCAAATACCATCACCTCCACTAGTGTCTACGTAACAGCTATCCTAAATATAGAAGACAATCAGTAATCAAACAAGATCTATCCGAGAGATAGCCATAGATAACGGTGCAAATCAATAAACACTAGGGTTACTGATTCAGGTTAACAGAAATTTAGTGCTCTACTATCTTATATTTGGTACCCTATTCTGGTATTTTGTTGCAAGCTAACATCCTTTGCAGGACTTCTAACATTAAGTGGGAACTGACTTAGCAAACTATTTGTTTCTTAGGGCCACTGATAATGGAATACAGACTGATGAAGACTAAGTTCTCAAATTAAAACTCAAGACAGATCAGGTTAAGCATATACATTTCTCAGGGCAAAACTAGACAGGATCCCTAACTTCCAGGAGAATATGTAGAAAACTATGTGAAGAAAATATAATTGTTCAACATTAACTTGGCCTACCAAGGGCATGCACAGTACATCACAAAGACCACAAAGCACAGAGCTGGGAGGGAAGTTGCTGCCCAGGGGGGCAAAGCATCTGGAGCCTTAAAAGTCCATTACATCTCTAGAGGAGGGAAGGGAAAACAACAGTAATGCAAAGGAAAGTGGACTATCGAAGCCACGGCTAACAAAATCAGGGCAACAGACTATGAAGAAAATGAAGGAATCCTCAACCCCTTATATACAGCACTTCAAAAGGTCACTAGGTGAATTTTGGGGTTTTCTGGCTTTATAGTTTTAGGTTTTCAGCCTTCCTCTGAAGCATCAGGGATTGGAGGCAGGACGCAGGTTACAGGAACTGGTGGACCAATGGTCTGATTCAGTATGGCAAATCCTACGTTCCTATAATAAAGGGGAAATTACAGCATATCACTTTGTATGCACACAGATCCAGGGACACATGCACTCTCTTTCTTTCTCAAGGGGTCTGAACTTTCATTAATTGAAAAAAGTATTTAACAAAGATAAAGTTCTACACCAAAATCAAGAAAGCATGGAAAACGCAACAGCACTGAAGAGAATGATAATTAAGCAAAGATTAGTGGGGAGATCTCTGTGGACTGTGTGTCACCTAACAGGTGTACAATGGTTTTGGCATCCTTCCCCCTACTTCCATTTATGCCAAGCCGGCAAAAAAGAAAAAAAGAAAAAAAAAAAAGAAAGAAAGAAAATTACTGACAAAGTCAAACCAGAGGGCTGGCAGGTCTAAGTCCTATGTGCAACAAAATAAGAAACTGAGAATTTATCAACTTTTCCAACCTAGAAAGCCAGAAGGACCAAAGGAAGACCAGAAAATTCTACACATCATGTTTATAAGTTCTTCCTGTCACACTGAGGAGAGTGTTCTTTGTAAGCAGAGACTGTGTCTCATTTTTGCATCTACAGCAAAAGTGTGTACACAAACGTCTTGTCAATAGTAGGTTTTTCACAAATGTCCACTGATGAATGAAATGAATTCCTGTTCCAATGAAGCTTCATAATGGAAACTTGAATTGTATTAAGTCTTCATTAAATGTTTCAAAATGGCATTAAATTCAGGGTTTTACTTTCGAGCCTTGTGAAACACACCAGCAATAAAAGTGTTTTATGTCAGGTGCTATTTTAATCAAAACAGCTTCTTATGCTTTAAATTTGAAAACTCTCGCAAGTTAATCCCAAGATGAGCAACTCAGTCGATCCAACCACTCCTGTGGCAGAGCAAGTCTTTATTAACGGGATCTGTTAGGAGGGAGCTGCGCTGTTGCCGAGCAAGTGCTAATAACCTCATTACCCACTGGGGGCCGAGCAGACTGTATGGTGCTGAATCCAAACAAAGGATGCACTAGCTTCCGGATTTTATATGAGGGCTTTGAAAAAGTAGAGATGCAACTGAAAAACGGTAACACCCTATTAAGTACAAGCCAAATAAATGTGAGTATTGCATGTACATGCGAACATGTAGAGATACATTTGTTCCCCTCCCTGTAAAGATACACGACTTTGAAGCCTCCTTTTCATAAGCCATGGAATTTTGACTCTCCTAAAACATGTCTTCACTTCTATTTTCAAACAAGCTAAACACATCTTGATCGCTGAGTATCTTTCCATGTGACCCTTCCCTTTTCTCCTCCACACCACCCCCACTATGTTACAGGATCTAAAATTCACTTAACAAAATCAATGTATTGATTCAGTCTCTTCACTATTAACACTTCCTGGATGATTATAATGAACCTGCTCTTTCTCCTCTTGAAAACATGGGCCTCTCTTCCATTAATATTACATTAATAACCTTCCAGTGAACCAGGAAAGCATAAAAATAAGATGTGGTAAACAGAGTTTTACCTGACTCACCCATTATCCTGCTGAGGGCAGCATTTCTCGTGGGGGATTCATCAAGCCCCTCAATCCCACTGTAGAGGGAATGGGAGATTCTTCGTTCTCGATCATCCAATACCGTTTCAATGGGCAGCTCAGGTCCAGAGGGGCTCCCAGGTGACTTCAGCTACGGAGAGAAAGGGGCAAGGGAAAATCAGTACTGGAGGCCCACTAACAGCATGGGGGAATTGTAACAACTTGCCCAAGGCCTGCATCCAACTGGGTACCAAATGAACTAGAACTTTTCACCCTGTACCAAAATAATTTGTGATGACAGCTCTGCCTAATGACCAACTTTCTCTGCCACTTTACACTGTGCCTCCCATGAAGTTCTGTCAGATTGCAACCATTGGAGGAAAAATATGTATATTAAAAGCTTTTTTTAAAACTTATTTTGCTGCTTATTTTTTCAATTTGACTGTTAGTATCTGCTGAAGTCAATTTAAGTTATGGTTTAATTCGGAATTCTTTATGAGATGTTGCTCTACACAAAGCATGCTTTATCAGAGGGGAAGCCGGAACTGAGCTACACTAATGGGCAAATACACCTCACAATTAGCACTCATCTCTCTGTGCACTGGTAGAATTACTACCCACCCTTCAAGACCTAAAGACCACTTGTGAGCTCAGGTGTCTTCAACAATTCATTGAGTCTACATGTCTTCTGTTAGAAATTAGTAAAAAAAAAAAAAAAAAAAAAAAAAAAAAAAAAATCATTCTATTCTCTTACTGCAATCTTAAGTGTAAGACAGTGAGTACCTGGAAAAAAAACACCTTAATAGTATACAAACAATAGAGAAGTAAGGACCAAATATTCTAATGAAGCAAAGATGTGTTTGTCACAAATATATATGATCTAATAAATAAGCAAAGAATATAGGTCAATTTCCACCACCATGAATTAAAACAGTATGTGGCATTCCTTAAAACAGCTGTGCCTCATAAGTCAGATTCTTCACAAAAATAATAGAGAATAAGGAAACTACGTCCATAAGGCCTTGAAACAAATCTGCTTCAAGGAAGAACAAAGCACACTTCAGAGCAATCCTCTAAATGTGGGCTCTGAGGTTAACCCCATGGACTAATATTTTATGACACTCTGGTGCTGGCTTGTAGCCAGAGACGAAAACAGCTTGGCGGGGAGTGCTGGATGGGGGCCTGATGGGGGCTTGAGGGGGGTGCAGCACAGCACCTCCAAGTGGGAGAGAGGACCGCACACCCCAAACAGAGGAAACCACAATGGTTGCGGTTCCTTCGTCGGAAAAAATTATTATTTCTGTTAGAAGCTATCATCTGTTTAATATAAATGAGATATTTAATGAAGTTCCGAATTGTAGACTTATCTTTCCCAGTTTGATAAGCACTGTGGAGATTTAATGCATTGAAGGGTCAACACAATTACAATTGGAGGCACGTCAAACACAGGAGAATAATAAACTCGCAGCACTAGTGAATTAGACTCAATAAGGTTTAAATTGTGAAATGAGGATTTATTAGTTTTTTTTTTTTTAATTGCAGATTACAACTGACAGCTTCACAGAAAAGTAAATTAAATATTCAAGGTCTCTGATGTAAAAAAATAAAAGAACATTTTCTGGAAGAATAATATGCCTCAATTCCAAAGTACTCTGGGGAGGTAAAAACAAAAACAAACAAAAGCAATACCCTATGCCTTTAAGAACAAGTGTGTCTGAAAAAATTTTAAATGAGCATATACACCAAAGAAACTTGCAATCCAAATCTCTGTAGGAGACCTACTTACTGTACAATTTATTTTATAAGACAAACAACATATCCTCATATTTGCTTAACAGATACATTAAATTGAACTAGATAACTGCAATTTTCTAGATGATAAAATCCTTATAAAGCTATTCATCAGAAATCCCTAAATAATTCAAGAGGCTATTTTAGAATTTTAGAAAATCAAGTAAAAATTCCATTAAAAAGGAAAAAAAAAAAAAAGCAGATGCAGGCTTTCTAGAGAAAAAACAGTAAGGTGCCTGTTCAGAAAGAACCTTACACTTGAAGGTTTTCATGGGAAAGAGTCTGCACCTCCCCTACCTCCCTAACCGTGTCTAATTTACATCTCAAAAGACAGATTTAAATGAAGACATCAGTAGTCTACTACATAAATATTTAACAGAAGATACAATGCCTTTTAATTTCTTTTTTTTAAAAAAACCTGATTAGGGTGCACAGTTTTGTTTTAAATCTTTTGATGATTTTTTGTTATTGCAAGAAAAGGAGTTTAAGAACAAGAAACATGCCACAGGGGCACTATGGCGGCATAGGCGAGAGAGAGAGAGAGGGGGTCCTGGAAAGGCCCAGGGTGGCCTGCAACCTAGGTAATCCCAGGACCTGTGAGTCTCCTTACATTAAAAAAAAAAAAAAAGCTTCTCAAAATTAAACTTAATTAGAAAACACTAAAGTAAAAAAACTACAATTTTCACTTTGTGGTTTGTTTAAGGTGCAAAAAATGTTCTTCAATCTAACTTAATTTCATCCCAGGGAGGAGTAGTTGCGCTCCTGCCCTTCAGTTCACCTCTGGAAAAACAGGAAAGCCCTTCCACCTATTAGAGAAAAATTAGCCCTCAGTTGTACTGGATAGCAGTGTAAAGGGATACAGTCTTTTCTAAAGTAATACAGAAATGTATATCACGGGTCCAAAAACATCTTATACTCCTTGACCTGGCTACTTATTTCACTTTGTGGCCATTGCCCTCACAAAATAATAAGCTACACGAATAATAAAGATTCATGTGAATCAGTGTTGATCATAACACCGTTTACAAAGGTATAAAACGGGGAATTACCCCAATACTGAAAAACAATGTAGATGTAGTTCACACTTAGAAAAGATAATCAAATAATCGTTATGTTGCTTTTATAATCAGAAAATAATATTGTATATCCATAATGACAAAGAAACTGGATATTGTCCAATGAATATAACTTTCCATTACATACGTGGATTACTTCTTAGGAAAAGTTAAAATCTTGGCTTCTTTTAAAAAATACTAATATATTTTCTGCAGGGTTTAGCAAATTCTCAAGTCGTTGTACGTAAGCATGAGTGGGTTAAATGATGTCTTTCACATGGAGAAACTGTGTCCCACCATCTCGATCAGAAGCACCGAAAACCTGGCACAGATATGGCCCTGATCTCCACAGCAAACTAAAGACTGGGCTCTAGTTAGTGACCAGCACAATCTTATTATTCAACTTTTCAGTATTTATGGGCTTATTTTATCCCCAATGCCTGGCACAGAGCAGGTCCAAGGTGAACAAATAGATGAATTAGTTAATTTCCAAATGAATGACTCAGATTTTCCTCAAAATGTTTGGAAATCTTATACACACAAGGCCATGTGGAAGCAGGTTGAAAGCTGAGGGGCACAGCATGGAATATAGCCTAGATTACAGTGATACGTTGTGAAAAGTACTAACATCCAAAGGAGAAATAAACACAAAGCAATGAGAAAAAGACGGGCTTGAGTTTTGGAGAAGAGTGGTCGTAGCTTTAGGGTCCGGTTTCAGGTTCTGTTGTCATGTAGGACAACACTTCATCTCCTTCCCATCCATGCCCCCTCCCCACCGCCCCCTGGGCAAGGGTCAGAGACATACTGGAACCTCCCCAACTCATTCCACCTACAAGTGGCAGACCCAAATGTAACGATCTGATGCTAGAACACGTGCTTTTATTGTATGCTACTTCCTAACACAGCTAGAGTATCAGTTGCCTGAACAACCCAATCACAGTCAATTAGGCCCACTCACATGCGTTAAGAGGAATGTGCACCTTGCTTCTAAATTACTTTGCCACTACCTTGGCCTTGCAGTCATTAAGCAAATCACTTGACCTCCCTGCATTCATTTCTTAATACATAAAATGAAGAGAATCATAAATGATGCCTTAGGCCCCTTCCTATTCTAATAGAGCTTTCCAATTCTAAGAGGATTAAACCTACAGAGACGCTGTCTAAAGTAGTCCCTGATGACTAAATCCTTCAGTATGGGGTCTAAGACAAGGCTCACCTGGTCACATTCTCTACCCGTACTACTAAGATGAGGCTTTATATGAAATCATGCCTAACACAGATACAATGAGATGGCCATAAGCTATGTTAAACTACAGTAATTTATACCAACATTAAATTCCTTGGAACACCTACAATCAGCCTAATTGCCATACACAGGTTATTTTCAATCCTCTAGGAATGATGTCAAGTGTTTACTCCCGTTTCCCTTTACTCTCCTTCAAAGTCCTCAACAAATGTGTCCTTTGTGACAATAACCAACACTTCTGCCTCTTGCTTTATGTATTCTACCCAAAGGAAAAGACTTAAGAAGTTTTTCTCCAAGAAAGTTAATCCATCAATAAAGAGCGCAAAACAACTAAAGAAATAATTACTGTTTATGAGATTTTTTAAGTTTACTTAAGAACATTAAATGTAAGGAAAGCAAAAGAAATCCAGAATCATGGCAAAATATTAATTTGGTTACCATGCCTGATTTTTTTTTTCAGAACTTCAGTTTCTAATATAACTAAGTTATCTTTTCTTCTAAAAACACCAGCCTCCCCAGGATTATTTCCCTTGTCATTCCATTGGTGCTTAGGTGTCAGCTCTGGGATGTACGTCAAGTGTTGGAGAGGTAGGAACATGGCAGATGGACAAGGTGCCAGCCATCTCAGAATCTGCAGTTCCCACAAAAGAAAACCAAAAAAAACCAGGACAGGATAACTGCTGCTAGATAAACGTAAGTACTCAGACTACGGAATACTCTGGTGAGAGAAACTAAAACGTACAAGCTGTCTTTGTGAGGGCAAGGAGCGGAATGGTCTCCTGGGGCAGACCTGGAATGCAAGAGAAAATGCAAGCAGTGTTGAGGAGCTCAGGCCAGCCACACGAGGACAGGCTGGAGGGGCACAGATGCCAGTTTCTGCATGTCCCGGGGGGCCATGCGAAGGAGACGGACACCTGTACTGGAGAGGATGGAAACCTCCTGAAGGGATTACAGCCGGGAGTGACATGAGCAACGTGTTCCATGGAAAAATCTGCCTTCCTGCACTGTGGAGGACTGCCTGCAGCAGCGGGTCCTGGGGGACAACGGAGCCTGAGGTGGGGCGACAGGAGAGGGGCTGGAGAAAACTGGTTCAAGGAGAGAGAGATTCTGGAGGCAGAGGCTACCCAACTAGGAAAGGCATCTGAGAGGTCAAGAGTGAACCCACACCTCCAGCTTCTACAATCCCAAAGTGGTGGTGGGGGTTGGGGGGCAGGCAGCAAGACCAGCGTGGATGAAGTACTCAGGGAGGAACTGGTTCTGAGGGAAACACATAAATAAAGTCTTAGGCACCTGTGACAAACCAGTGAGTATCTGGAACTAGAAGAGAATTCTAGGCTAGAGGGGGTTGTGGTACTGGTCCTAACATCGGTGGTACCCGAAGATCTCCCAGGGAGCATGCACAGCATAGAGGCCCCAGGCCGGGGAGAGCTCTGAGACACGCTCATGATAACAGAGCACGCAGAAATAAAGGAACCTCAAAGGAGGTGGAAGAGCCAGAGTGAAGCAGAAGAAAAATGAGGAGAGCAGGTAAAGAGAGATTCAAGATGGATGGCATTCCAAGATTCCCAAAAGGCCAAGCAAAAGAGCCTGAGAAACATCTTCCAGAGACTGTCTCAATGTGCTGTAGAGTGAAACGCTGGGTTGGGTGACTATACCTACTGTGGAGACTTGACAAATAATTTTTGAAAAAAAAAAAATTAAGATAATATACAGCACTTCCTACATACAAAAAAATGGCACGGAAAGATGTGACAAAGTACAAACCATTTTCATTTTGCAAATTCTCATCTCCTCTGGCTTGAAATTATGTATGAAACCCCTGATTTAAAGATGAGTTAGTAGAATACAGTTTTGTGATACTGTCAAAGACCGGACTCTGGCTGACTAATAGACCCAGAAGGAGGGAACTCAAGCACATTATTTTGGCTTGAGGTCCATTCATGACAGGACACCGTATGATTCTATCAATATTTACTGTAGCATAATTTACACACACTCTCGTAATTCAGGGAGATGTTTTTCCAAAGGTAATCTATAATATAAGTACAACAGCAGCAAAATCATGTCTTCTGCCTTATGGGAAGCTGAACTGAGCTCTTCTGTCTTCATATAATTCTTTAGTTAAACCCTGTCAGTACAAAAGGCTTCTTGGTAGTATTACAAAGAAAGCACAGCACTTGTGATATGATTTTTTTTATATATAATTGTTTTATAAGCTTATACTCTCCTAAGAAATAGTAATAACCAGCTATATATGAAAATGATACCATAAGGAATACTGAATATTAAAGTCTATTACTGTCTATTGCAGCTGTTCCCTTATTTAAATCATTTCATTCACATAAATTCAGATGCAGAAGTAAATGAGACACAGAGATATTTCAGTGGGATTCCAATTTCATGTGTTTTACAGGACAATAGGGAATAAAATCAGTGCTTTTATCAAAACATTTTCAGGCTGGTACAGGTTTGGTTTGCTACTGCTTAGGGAATAACAGGGACTCATCTGAATCTGAGGAAAGTGGTCCTGGATTCAGGATGCTGGTTGTTAGTACACTTCTCAACATTTTAAGTGTCCCCAGAACATCCAACACTTTTCTGTGAAAGAAAACTCTGAGAAGGTGTTTACTAATTTTAAGTTATTTTTAAAGAGACTAAGAATATGACATATTCCCCAGTAGAATGTAAGTTCTGTGAGAGAAGGAGTCCCATCTGTTTTTATTCACTGCCATATCCCAAGGATCCAACACATTTCTTGAATATAGTAGATACTCAATAAACATCTGCCAAACAAATACTGTCCTGTGAATGTAAATTATTCAGATTTAGAAAAAGACCCAAGAGAGAACAATGTGCTTATGAACTTACTGTGGAGAATTTTTCAACTAGCACTTTACAGGACTTATATTAGAAAGGTCAATTAATAATTTCTGGCAATGAATAAAAATGCTATTATTCAAGAGAACCATTCCAGTAGCCTACTCTCAGGGATCAGCATTTATATGATTTTTATATTTTGCATATTATATTTTAAATATATATAATATATATGTTAATGATATAGAAATATAATAAATAAATATATATTAATATATCCTCTATAAAACTACATATTAATATATTTTATATATTACATTTTATATCTTATATATTATATTTATTTTATGAAAGTATGTTTTTTTATGTCCCACTGCTCTCCATTCTGAGATTTTTAGTTAAGGTTACATTGTTCTCTTGTGCTATGGAAATTAAAGTGTTAATTATTGTTAACAAATTCTCCATTTGAAAAATAAAAACAATAAAGAAGTCAAGCTTCCCAAAACTGATCACCTGTACATTGCCTACCCAGCTTTCACTGCTAGATATGAACATGCTACAGGATGGCATGAGGGATCAACCTGACCTGAACAGCTCATTTTATATAGATAACACAGATTTTTAAATTAAGAAAAACGCTTAAACAATTTTGATATAATTTTCAGTTTGTATGATTTCCTAGTCATTTCTTTTTAGTTGATTTGAAAATGTGAGGAGTTGAGCATTGATTAAAAACAAAAACAAATGCGATATTTTTAACAAGCTTTGCTCTATAAATTCTCCACTCCCACCTATTTCGTATAGATGGCACAGAATTTATAATAGATCTATGTATCTGTTTTTATTCAAGTTCTAATATTGTCAAATCAGTATATAATTCCTTTTTAAATTTTCAAGTAATTAAAAGTATTTGTATATTTGTGGCAGAAAGTATGTTTCCACTTACTATTTCTTTTTTACTACCTGGGAGAACAGATGATCACAACCTTCAGGAGAGGCTACTCTTCCTACTCACTCCTAATTACGCACTGCTGCATATATTTAGAAAGGGCCATGGCATTGTGCAATAGTTGTCACTCACAAAGCATGCATCAAGGGGAGAATACTGCATCGCTCCACTTCAATATAGCGACAGAGAAAGGGGACACCAGGTACAGAAGGGAAGACTTACACTTTTGACAATGTAACAAGAGAGACAGACTCCCCCTGTCAGGGACTTTGAAAGAGGCATCCCATTTTAGAGAAACAAATGAACAAGTCATGGTTGTTTCATCGCTTCTCTCTCCCAGAGACAACAGTACTGAACAGAAGAGAAACTGTTGCTTCCCAGCAGGAAGGGGTGGCCCTGTCTGCAAGAAGAGAACCCAGCTAAAGGCGCTTCTGAGATTTCCAGCGTTATCTGCTGAGCTGGCCACAGAAATACTAAGGCACACTTAGGAACACTTCCATCTTAGAACTAAGAGAACAGATCACAGTCCATAGTCAATACAATAAAAAGAACAAAGATAATTTTACAATATTTTGAAGCAAAGTCCCAGGACCTGCCCTACTTTGCCCATTAGGACCAAAAACAGTCTTATTACAATTTCAAATGCTAGTGTCTTCTTTTTATTTCCTACGCTTTACCTCATTGCACTTGCTTATCCGCCTCGCCACAATGAGCTGGATCATTCCTCGCTTGTTCCCTTCAGTGGACATCGACCTTCTGAGGGTTTCCATGGCGTCCTGGTTTGTCTTGCCCAACAGGGATTCTCCATTCACTGCTATCAGTTGGTCATTCACCCGAAGCCTTCCATCCTGGCAAGAAAACAGGTAGCAATATGTGGTATTGAATAGTCTGTTACAAAAGAAGTTGCTTTCTCTTTAGCTATAAATAAATAAATAAATAAATAAATAAATAAATAAATAAATAAATAAATAAATACAAGGGGGAAAGAAAGGGGGCTTTAATCCTAATGCATTATGCCCAATTGAACAGGAGCACAATAATGTCTAAGCAGCCACTGCAGCCTGTGTCCATTTCAATCATTTATGCAGTTGTAAATCAAGTCATTATCATAATCTGTTTACCAAAATAGCATACTAATTTAAAGGACACAAAGTGATTACTTTCTTGCTTCCAGAGACGCCCATAGAGGTTATTTACAACCCAAGACAAGAAAAAGCTCAAGGCTGTTACACAATTGCAGAGAAGTGCCTCCTTGAAAAACAGGCAGGAAACTTGCTCTCCGCTGGCATACAGCTAAGTGACCCACAGGCCGGGGGAGAGGGGAAAGATGAGCCTTCCCGTAGGGCAGCCCCAGCCTGAACCTAAGCTAAGTCTTTGCATGGATTATCTTTTTTCAACTACAATGACTAAGGCTTCTAAATCTGAGACAAAAAATCGGGACTTGAAGTTATGGATTCCATCCTAAAATGGGAAATTCCGGAGATTCCTATTCGCTTGATCACAAATGGGGTATTAGGAAGAAAAACAAAAGGCGCTACAGGGTAATCGTGCCAGGGGATCCAAACAAGGCACTCCAAAACACACCATCTGGCCAAAGAACTGGCAGATGCACGAGGACCCTCTGCTCTCCCCCGCAGCTGACCGAATACAGAGTTCCTCTTACAAAGACGGCCCCTCACCTGTCCCGAACCAGGAAGAGAACGACCCTCATCAGCAGAGACAGCAATGGTACTGAGATTCGAAAGGTGACAAAAACAGACCATATACAAGAAACATTATCTACCCCAAGTTTCTGCCTATTTACCATCCCACAACTGACCTGAGAAGCCCAAACCTCATTTTTCTTTGTTTTGTCACATTACTGCACCACAATTTATTGCTCTTTGTTACAATGACATCTAAGCTTCTGAGTTCTTAGTTTTTCCTTCTTTTCTGTAGAGCCCCTGTACATAAAGGGTTCTATGTACATAGAAAACTTTAAATGTTAACAACCTGTACATAGAAAACTTTAAATGTTAACATCCATAAAATTTGTAAACATGTTCTGCTCATCTGTCTTTTGCCAGTTTAATTCACAGGCCATAGAGGGTGGAGGAAGGCACCCCCCCCACACACACACACCGTGTGTACATTCCCAAGACAGGAATACGGTTGTAATGAAATATTTTTGTTAATGGACATAAGCTGAGTAAAGGTAACGTTTGCTTACTTTAGATGCTGCTCCTCCATTAATAATGGACTTGACGAAGATCCCCAAATCCGCATGGTTCTCTTTTGACCGGTTACCTTTGACACTGACACCGAGACCGGCTGATCCTGAATCATTAAGTGGAACTTCAAATGTCAGAAATTCCCTGGTGCCATCAGGTGTGAGAACAATATCCTCATCTTCTGCTTTCTAATAGGAAACAGAATTGCATGGCACGTTATATTCCAATGTTCCTTTCTCACAGCTATTTTTAAAGACTGCTAATGAGCAGTCTTTAATCCTAACAGGCACAGTATTTCCAACCAAAGTTCCATGACAAGATCCATGATAACAGTGCATCTGCACCGCCTCCAGATGATTCCTGAAACCAGCTGTTAATATTTTTATGTGGCACTTGTCTCCATATTGAAACAAACTCAAACCAGATTCTGAGAAATGTAGAGAAAAATACAGCTGAAGACTGAAGACACATGGACTCCTAGAGTTTGGGTTGTTTTTTTTTTTTGTTTTTTTGTGTGTTTTTTTTGGCCTGTTCATATATTCTAAACCACAGGAGAAAAACAGTCACAGCAGGAATCAAAATAAATATAACTCACTGTCCTTTTATTCATTAGGAATTTTTGATGTCATTAAGAGATTAATGCTCACTAATAGTATATCCTTTCCTTCACAATTAATAACTTCTGATGATAAAGAACCAGCAGAAACAGGTATTCATTTTTAGAGAGTCACTAGGGAGCTTTAACCTTCAACATGTGTGAGACAGAAACAACACAAGAGGACACCTTTCCTCAACACTGCAGCATGCCTCCGACAGCTGGGGGATATTCTCCAAGCTGCACTCATCAGCGGTGAGTGCGAGGTTTGATTTCGTAACTGTAATCATCACTGCATAAGAAGACTGTTTCTGAACGCAACACAGAGAAGACACATCAACTCCTGCCCTTAACACAGCAAGGAAGAACGGAATCTCAGAGGAGAGCCTGATGAAGCCCAGTCAGAGGACGTGTTCTGCCACTCCAACACTGGGCACCGTCTCCGGACTTCTCTTCAGCAGTCCAACCCGTGACCAGGACTCTACCTTGGTCATCTCCAAATAGGGAAGGGCAGATTTCTTGTTCAAAGTTAGTATTTCCAACTACACAGCAGCTAGGTGGCACAACTCTTAAAATCACAGCCAACTCCTCATCTAGTCCTACCACACGGTCCCGCTCCTGTTTCTCCAATTTCGGAGTATTTCTCCGGCATCCACCTAGTCACTCAAGCTGGAATTACCAAATTATAACTGAAAAATGGCTAAACATCTAATCATACATAATTAGGCTAGACTACAATGCATCCTTTAAAGTGTGCTTTTAAAGAATGTTCAATCACACACATGAAAGGAGGCTTTGCGGAGCAATATGGGTAGACCTCAATTTTCTTGTCTGTGTCCCAACTAATGTTTAAATTTTTCTAGTAACAACCCAAATTAACATCATAATGACAAATATTTTTTTCTTTATAAATTTGGGGATTTAACAGTGCAACAAGATGAAATAATTTTTGGAAGTACAGCATTTATCAATAGAAGATTATTTATTTACTGCAAAAGATATGTTTTTTTTTAAATCTTCAAATCCCTAATAATGTGATTCGTGAAGTGATGTTTCTCATTTACTAATATCCACTGTTAACATTTTATAGTAGGATAGTCTTTATGCCATCTTTGCAAAAGATAACCTCATAGTTACCAGGACAAGGTATATTTCAAAAAAATAATAAAATAAAATCACTAATATATTAAAAACAGGAAAACTATATAATAAAGAAAACAAAATAAGAACAATTTGAAAAGATACAGGACAAAAGCTATTTTACTATACAAAGCAAATAAATTTCAGTGTCAAAGTCAAAATCAAGCCTAAGCCTGCTCATTTATAAAACTGTTTATATTGCAAATATTCTAGAGAATAACTGCAACTCAAATAAAATCAATGTATTAGAAATATCAAATACTCATATCAAAATATTGATATAGCACATATTTACTATGTTAATACATATTCTATAAACTTTTATTCATACGGTTTAAAAAAACTAAAATGTACTAATGACTGTGTGAATTAATATAGCTATCTCAATATAGAATGTTATTAAGTTTTGATGTCCGAAATACAAAACAGTATCAAAACACACCATAGGGACGCCTGGGTGGCTCAGTTGGTTGGGCCACTGCCTTCGGCTCAGGTCATGATCCCGGAGACCCGGGATCGAGTCCCATATCGGGCTCCCTGCTCGGCGGGAAGCCTGCTTCTCCCTCTCTCACTCCCCCTGCTTGTGTTCCCTCTCTGGCTGTGTTTCTCTCTGTCAAATAAATAAAATCTTTAAAAAAAAAAAAAAAAAAAAAAAAAAAACACACCATAGTGTCCTTCAGAATTACTTCAAATTCAGAAGTAATTAAAGGTAAAACATACTTTGAGAATCAGAATCAGTATTTATATTCCTGGAAAAGTTGCATTTAAAAAGGTATAAAAAACAAAGATAGTCCTTAGCTGGGCACAGTTAGGTCTGATCATTGGGTACATCTGTTTGCCTCAAGTCTGGAAGGTTCTTAATTGTCACTTACTGATTTAGATCTTCAGTTTGGCTTTTTAATGTTTACTGATTTTCACATTTCCATAATGTTTTACTAAGGCTTAAAATTCTCATTTATTTTTCTACTTGAAAAATCAAGATAAGGAGCTGACTTAATGTATGAAGAAAAATTTTAATCAAGTTGGAATCATTTCCTGACATGCCCTACTCTGAACCTGTCTTAAAGGAGACTATTTTCTCCACAGGAAAGTTTCATTTATTATGAAAACTGCAGGATGGAAATGATATTCTTTTTCGGCTTTCTTATCAAGTCTTAAGTCATTATTATCATTAAAAACATTTAAGTGAGAGATTGTACTTTCCTTTGGTATTTCTTTATTAATCCATTTGGCTCTTGACATAAGACTGAAATTAATGCCAGCTTTTAGAACTTAATTTTCTGGCAGCAAAATGTTTTTTAAAAAATTTGCTCTTCAAAAACCATTTTAAATGCCACAGTATAGAGAACTTTTTGGGAAGTCTAGTATGGAGATCTCTTCATTCTGATACAAAGGATCTATCCCCTTGACAGTTTCCTTCCAGACTCTGTAATTTACAAGTATTGGAGCCAAATTCTTTCTACAAAAGCACAAAAAATGTATTTCCTTTGCCTCTCAAGGCATTTGTACATGACCATGTCATTCAAGCTCATACCACACATGTAGGGACATTCCAAGTGATTTTTTGCATTGATGCAATGTATCATTTTTTACTTTGCCCACTACTCCACTGGCATTTTTGTTAAGCTACTAGAAGCAGGAAACCTGCAGAATGGGAAGTATGAAAGCTATTTGCTTTCCCAGTATCCTCAGAACAGCAGAAAAGATGCACACTTCTATCTGCAGTGACACAGAACAATAACCACTCCTGTCCTTCCAACAGCAGTCCCCAAAGCTGTGGGAAACAGCAGGCCCACAGGTCCCTCTGAGCCTGCTTAATCTGAAAGACGGGTAGATCCAAATGAAAAAAAAGTTGATTATCTTAAGCAGACAAAAAAAAAAAAAAAACAAGCAGAGTCATCTCTGAGCCTCAATATATTAAGATTTTAATGAGTGCACAAATATCGTGAAAAGATATGGTATGTATCCAGGTCATAGGAAGCCCTAAAATCACAGATATGAGTCCAACAGCTGATTTCAGGCTCTACAAGGAAATAAATGACTCGACCAACATTCTGCCTTTTGTAAAATAAGAGTAAATAAATGTAAATACATAAAATTTGCCTTCAGTGCCTGCTAATACATTGGTCTTTTGCCCCAGTTCCTGACACAGAGCTCCTAAAACACAGAGCTCCTGTATTTCTTAAGAACAGTGTCTAACACAGAGCTCCTAAATCCCTCAGGATTTTCTGGATATTAGGGGCATCTTTTGTTCTAATGAGGTGACATCTGGTGGATTCCTCGGTGGCTCCATGGATGGAGTCTGGTCACCAGAAAGAGCAAGCCATCAGTAGAAGTAAAGAACTTTAGCCCAAGCCCATTCTCCAAGGAGGGGAGAGGGACTGAAAACAGAGTTAATAACTGATCATGCCTATATGATGAGGCATCTATAACAACTGCAAAAGTATGGGGTTCAGAGAGCTTCTGGGTTGATAAACCTATCAATTTACCAGAATGGGGCAAACCCCAACTCCAAATGGACAGTAGCTCATGGGCTTTTGAACTTGTAGATTTTTCCCCTAAATATCTCATCTGTTTTTCTGTTTGTGCCCTTTAAAATAATCCTTTGTAGGGGTGCTGGCGTGGCTCAGCCAGTTAAGCGTCTGCTTTTGGCTCAGGTCATAATCCCAGAGTCCCAGGATCAAGCCCTACATATCAGGCTCCCTACTCAGTGAGGAGTGTGTTTCTCCCTCTCCTTCTCCCCCTGCTCATGTTCTCTCTTTTTCTCTCTTCCTCATTCTCTCTCAAATAAGTATTTAAAAAAATAAAATACCTTTGTGAAGAAATTGGCAAGACTAAGTAAACTGTGATCCTGGGTTCTGTGAGTTGCTCCAACAGATTATCAAAGCCAAGGAGATAACCAAAGGATCCTCTGATCTGTGGCCAAGGTAGACAGAAGTTGTGGGGAGCTGGGGGACCCACTACATCCTTATGGCCTCTGAGTCTTATGCGAGAGAGCCCGTAACTTGTGGGGTCTACACTAACTCCACACAGTATAAAAAAAAGTGCACGATCCGGAAAACTCACACATTTGGTGTCAGAGGTGTTGTTGAGTGTGAGCGGAGAAATAACAGCAAAGTTCTTTGCTGCTCACTGCTCAACTTTAATTTGCTGACTTCTCTCTCGCTCCCTTTTCCATTGACTTAATTTCATTACAGCACAAACGTGATAAATTCACAAAAGACAAACACTTCCACAACAAATATGAGAGATACGAATGAGCAATTCATTAAAGATGAGTGAACCAAAAAAAACAGGTAAAATAAGCTACTCGCAACGAAAGCATGCCATCAACAAAAAATTATCAAAGTACTGAAAAAAACTGCTTTAAGAAATGATATCCAAGAGTGTAGAAAGGATGGTGAAATGGGTGCTTTCCCACACTGCTGGTAAAATATAGACAGAAGTCAATTTGACAACGCTTAGCAAGAGCCCCTACATTTTTAACCCAAAAAATAGTACTTTAGTAATAATATGTCCTAAAAAAACGTGATCAAGAACAAAGATTTGACTATTAGGATGTTTACTGCTTTAATATGACAGCTAAAAAATAAGAAAAACCTAAGTGATTAGGTAGATTACTATATAATATAATACTATTCAGCTGTTAGTATATCTTAAAAAAGTATCCCATTTGATGGCAGAAAACATTTATGACTAAGAAATTGGGTTTTAACCTGTAAGCTCTCTTAACTGCCAATACTTCACCCATCATAAGCCTTGATATTCTATTTTAATAAATTATTTAATGTCTGCCTTCTCATATCAGCAAAAGCATTAGGAGGGAGGGACATAGCAGTCTGCCCTTCTGCTTTGGACATAACATTTATTAGCTATGTGATATGTGCCTGGAACATTATATATATATTTGTATATACTAGCTACATAGGTAAAGAAGAAAATCATAAAAAAAATACACATCAAAATGGTGGCACTTAGGTGATTTTTTTCTTCTGGACTTGACTGATTTTTGTAATATCCATTATAATAACCATAATCACCGGTGATTTTTTTCTTCTGGACTTGACTGATTTTTGTAATATCCATTATAATAACCACTACTACTTTGTAACATAAAAATCCCATTGCATGCCATTTCTTTAATTCTTCTTCCTCTTCAAAAACCCAGGGTGGGGAAGAAGGGCTAGGAGCATGCTTATAAATGTTGGGCAGGGGCTGGTGCTCAAAAGGGATACCAGAGTTCTCACAAAACCACTATGCCATGGTGACTAGACATCATATTCTCAATCTAGCAAAAGGTTTACAGAAGTTAAAGGGAGATTACATTCATTCAACACAAAGAGATTAATAGGCAGTTATCACGAATAGGAACAACGATTCATGTTTTTAATTACAAAGAGCATTTTTTTAAATAGAGAAGTTATCTTGGTTTTATTTTTTGCACAAAAGAATGACCTTCCAGTCTAAGTTTCTTTAAGTTGTATATTTTAATTTATCCCATATGTGAGATGATTGTTTATACACATTATCTATGCTGATATGTTAAGGTTAATTATTCTTATTAGGGAAGTCGAAATGTCACATCTGGCTTTATTGTGCTCTATTCTAAATCAAGTGGTAGATGTAAATAAGTAAAATTTAAAGAATTTATTGGCTTGATAATACAAATACTGATAATACAATGTTTTACACAGTTATTAATCTGTAATGTTAAGTTAGAAAAATCCTTATCAAATTAAAAAAAACACACACAAACCCAAATTGAAGCACATTCTCAAAGTAACTTGATCTTTACAAATGAAAAATAAAGATAAACTGAAGAAATTTCCAGATTGCATTAGACTGAAGAGACATGACAACTAAATCCCCAACACATGGTCCTGAACTGGAAACCAGACCAAGATTTGATTCTTATGTATCCATTCATTCACTTTCAAATCAATGTTGATTTCATGTGTTAGGCAACTATACTGTGGTTGTTGCATAAGGAAAGGTCCTTGTGGGTGGCTCAGTTGGTTAAGTGGCTGCCTTTAGCTCAGGTCATGATCCCAGGGTCCTGGGCTTGAGCCCTGCATTGGGCTCCCCACTTAGCAGAGAGCCTGCTTTTCCCTTGCCCTCTGCTTGCCATTCTGTGTACTTGTGCTCTCTCTGTATCTCTCTGTCAAATAAATAAAATCTTTAAAAAAAAAAAAAGAAAACAGAAAAAGAAAGGTCCCTGTTCTTAAGATAGAAACACTGCAAAATTTACAGATAAAGGGGAATTACATCTGCAATATATTCTCAATTCAGAAAAATACATATAGTGGGAAGGAAAGAAGAAAAAGGAGAGGGAGACTGGAGGATTAAAGATGATCAGGTATCGAATGTGGTAAAATAGTAACAATTGGGGTGTATGGTGAAGGGCATACCAGAGTTTACTGTACTGATTTTGAAACTTTCTTAAAGCTCTGATATTTCAGAATAAAAATGGTACATAGTAACTAATCCAGAAAAGTTTCACTATATCCAAAATAATTTTCATTTAAAACAGGTATTTCTCTACCAACAAAAAAATATCTAAAAAATACTAATTTTACTATGCACAAAAGGAGGACAATAAAAAAATAACAAAGATATATTTCTCAAGGAAAAGCACACCAAACACCAAGAAAGCTTTATCTTACTCCAGTAATAATAAAAATTTCAAATGAATTCCTTGAAGTTGACAAAGAGATTGACTATACAAAATCACTACTATTTTTATAATATCATGAAAATATTATTCTAGCCTAACTATGGTGAAAGACTTTTTAAAAAAAAAAAAAAAAGATTTTATTTATTTATTTGACAGAGAGAAACACAGCTAGAAAGAGAACACAGCAGGAGGAGAGAGAGAGAGGGAGGGAGAAGCAGGCTTCCCACCAGCAGGAAGCCCGATGTGAGGCTTGATCCTGGAACTCCAGGATCATGACCTGAGCAGAAGGGAGATGCTTAAGGACTGAGCCACCCAGGTACCCCTGGAGAAAGATCCTTTTAACATAAGTCTGAATACGGGTGCCTTGGCTAGCTCAGTCAGAAAAACATGTGACTCCTGGTCTCAGGGTTTGAAGTTTAAGCCCCATGTTGGGTATAGAGATAATAAACAAACAAACAAACAAACTTTAAAAAATTAAGTTTAAATCATCTGAATTCAAACTTACTTAATTTAAATTGAAAGTAAAAGAGTTTAAAACAAGTCTGATCCTTTAAAGCACTAAAAATAGCACCAGATTTTATAACATGTTTTATGACAATGGCAATATTTGCTGCTCAAAACCAAACTACTAAAGCCAACATATTGATTAGTGTCTGATAGTATAACCCTTCATCAAAATCTCAAAACCACTTTCATGTATGTTCTCTACAATATCAACATTAATTTATATTAAAGGGCCTATAGAAGTGTTTCATTATAAATTTAACCCAAAGAATTTGTACAAAGACATTGATAAAAATGTAATGACTCAAAATTCACTCTCTCATTAAGCTATTTCCTTTGTCTGTTTTTTCTTTCCAGCTTTTTGAGATATAATTACTATATAACATTGCATAAGTCTAAGGTATACAATGGTTGGATCTGATACACTAACAGATTGAAAAGCGATTACTACCATAGTATTAGCTGACACCTCCATCACATCACGTAATCCTATATTCTTTCTGTGGTAAGACCAGTTAAGGTCTACTCTCTTAGCAACTTTCAAGTACATAATATTGTATTATTAATTATAATCACTATTCTATACACTAGATCCCCAGACCTTATTCTTCATCTTGTAAATGAAAGCTTATCCTCTTTAACCAACATCTCCTCTTTCCTCCCATCTCCCAGGCCCTGGTAAACACTAGTCTAATCTGTTTTCTATGAGTTTGGCATTTTTAGATTCCACATGTAAGTGATGCCATGTAGTACTGGTCTTTCTGTGACTTCTTTCATGTAGCAGAATGTCCTCAAGTTTCACCCATGTTGTTACAAATGGCAGAATGTTCTACCTTCTTGTGACTAATATTCCATTGTATATGGACACCACATCTTCTTTATCTGTTAATCTTCTGATGAACACTTAGATTACTTCCTATGCTGCAATGAATATGGGAGTGCAGGTATCACTTTGAAGATCCTGATGTTAATTCTTTATATATATATGTATATACATATATATATACTCAAAAGTGGGATTGCTAGATCACACGGTAGCTCTATTTTTAATTTTATAAGGAACCTTCATACTACCCTCTATTGTGGCTGCACCAATTTACATTCCCACTAACAGTGCACCAGGGTTCCCTTTTCCCACTTTCCCCCAACACTTGTTATCTCTTGTCATTTTGATGGATAGTCACTCTAACCATTGTGAGGTGATTCTTATGGTTTTGATTTACATTTCCCTGATGATTAATTGACATTCAGCATGTTTTCATGTTATCTCCTGGCCATTTGTAGGTGTGCCCTGGAAAAACTTCCATTCAGTTCCTCTGCCTATTTTCTAACCAGATTGTTGATTTTTTTGCTATTGAGTTGTATGAGTTCTTCATGTACTCTTATCAGATGTAATGATTTGCCAACATGTTCTCTCATTCTCTAGGTTATCTTTTCATTTTATTGATTTCCTTTGCTCTGCAGAAGCTTTAATTTGATGCAGTGGCCATTGTTTATTTTTGCTTGTTACCTTTGTTTTGGTGTCACATGCAAAAAGTCATCAGCAAGTCCACTGTCAAGGAGCATGTTTTCTTCTTGGAGTTTTATGGTTTCATAAATCCATTTAAATCCTTAATCAATTTTATGTTGATTTTTGTGTATGGTGCAAAATATGAGTTTAGTTTAATTCTTTTGCATGTGGCTATCAAGTTTTTTCAAGAAAACTGTCCTTTCCCCATTGGAGGGTCTGGGTCCTTTGTCACAAATTATTGACCATATGTAGAGGGGTTCATTTCTGGGCACTTTATGCTGTTCCATTGACCTGTGTGTCTGTTTTTCTGCCAGTGCCATATTGTTTTGATAACTGTAGCTCTGTAATATAGTTTGAAATCAGGAAGTGTGATGACTTCAGCTTAGCTGTTCTTTCTTAATACTGCTTCAGCTGCCAGGGTCTTTAGCAGTTCAATGTGAATTTTAGTCTTACTTTTCTATGTCTGTGAAAATGTCACTGGAATTTTGATAGGGATTGATATAATCTGTAGATCACTTTCAGCAGTATGGACATTTAAAAAATGTTAATTCTTTAAATCCATGACATAGAGTATCTGTCCATTTATTTGTGTCATCTTCAACTTCTTTTACCAATGTTTTATGGTTTTCAGTGTTCAGATCTTTCACCTTCCTGGTTAAATTTATTCCTAGGTATTTTATTCTTTTTGATGCTACTGCAAATGGGACTGTTCTCTTAATTTCTTCAACGGTTTTCTCATTTTACCCCGGGGTCATTATGGCTGCATTTACTTGATCTCCTATAACCATTAGTTAAATGAACCTCTTAATGACAACGCTTATTACCTTCTCATTAAATCTCTAAATCAAGACTAAATCCTCTGAAGTTAGCCTATCAAGATACTTGCTGATCTTCCGGAAGTTTCTCAAAGACTCCCCAGTATATCCCTGCATTTTCCATAGGGAGAATCCACTAACTCTTTTTGGAATGCATTTTGAATTCGAAGCTTATTTTATCTTTGTGCTCTCCAACCATCTCTAAACCATATTATTTTCTAAAGACCTACTTTTATCTCATAGCCCTGAATCTGTTAAACTAAAATTGTACTTTGACATGAATCCTACTCAAGAGTTCTTTTGGGGGCTTCCTAAGCAGGTCTGCATTAGTCCTATTTGAAGCCAAGGAAGAAACTGGCACTTTGATAAGTCAAGGCCTTATAACCAGCAGGTAAATTCAATACACCTCACTGTGATGTTAATTTTATATGTCAACTCACAGGGCGTTTTTGAATGAGACTCATATTTAAATTGATGAACTCTGAATAAAACAGACTGCCCTCCACAATGTGGGCAGGCTTCATTCAATCAGTTCCAGGAGAAACAAAAGAGAAAGACGGCCTCCCAGAGGAAGTGGAGATTCTCCAGCTAAGGGACACCTGCTACACTGGCTCTCTGGGGTCTGCAGCCTGCTGACCAACACTGCAGATGTGGACTTGGTGGCTTCACAATCATGCGAGCCCAACTATTTTACTAAATCTCTTCCTATATATACACATATCCTACTAGTTCTGTTCCTCTGGAGAACGCTGACTAGTACCCCATGTATTGTCTCCTCCTACCAGGACATCACATGAGACGCCTTATATTAAGAGAATAAACTTCTCAAAGGGCTTTAAAGGAGTTTGTTCAGAACAAGGAGCAAGCGGTGGTGAGCCTGTGCTCAATAATTTTGCTTTCTGTCCAATTCTGAATGGGTAATTTGAAACCAGAATTTCTATCTTGGAAGAGGACTTCAAACTATTTCCATTTTGACCTCAATCTGTACTTTCTAATGGATTAAGTTCTTCTTTTCAGTTTATCTCTTAACGCAGGCAAAAGCCCCTGCCAGCAAAGCATGCCCTGATGGGAGCCACAACCATCCCCTCAGGCAATATGGCCTGCCCCGAATCACCCAAGTATCCAAGACAATGATCAACCTGACATTCCCAGTACATGTTAGAGGCATTCAGTTAGGTTCTATCAGGAGGCCTGGAAGCCAAGCAAAAGAAAAGTCAAGACCAGCTACTGCGAAAGTCAGAGGCCTGTCCTGGCAACACTCCAGAACAAAACCATAAGAACCCAGGTGGAGCCAGACGGGCCAAGATGGCTGACAAAGCAGGCTGGAAACCCCTGCCCAAAAAACAAGGCTCAAAACCAGCTTCCAAGAAATCCCCACCCAAGTAGTGAATATTGGTTCACTGAATAAAACAGACTGCCCGAAAGACGTGGGTTACATCTTTGCGACAGGCTGGGCTGAAGTCTCAGGGCCCAAGCCTCTGGGGCTCACCTGGCAATATATGCATATACCAACCTTTGCTCCACAGTCTCCTTCTATGAACCTGGACATATGTTCAGCACTGTGGGGACAGTCTTTGAGATATTAGTTCACTGTCTTCCCAGTGTTGCCCTCACTGAAGTAAATTCCTGTTTACCTACAACTCATCTCTCTGCCTCGAGATCCTATAAGCAGCAGTAGCTAAAACTGGTCTGTTGGGACCTCAAGAGCTAGGTGCTCTGGCACCCTTGTGCCCCAGCTATGATCTCCTGCCTTCATTAATTAAGATGATATTTAGAAGATAAACAGGAATCTTCCATCTCATAAATTCAAGAGGTCTACTAGTCATTGAACTTATTCGTAAAGCTTAACGACATGTTTTAAATTTCTCAGACTAAATCAGTTATGGGTCATTGTAATAATCAACCAAATAAATTAATTGACTTTTATGATATATTTATTCTCAAGGCGCTTACCTAAAAGTTTAATAATATCAGAGAATTTGAAGACATGAATGAATTTAATGACTTGCCCTCAAAATGTACAAAGAGATGGCAGAGACCAAGGAAGTCATTTTTTAAAAATTATAAATGTAATATGAAGCCTTATTTTTTTTTACAGATTTTATTTATTTATTTGACAGACAGAGAGAGAGAGAGAGAGAGAGAGAGAGAGACAGTGAGACAGGGAACACAAGCAAGGAGAGTGGGAGAGGAAGAAGCAGTGCTCCTGCCCAGCAGGGAGCCTGATGAGGCTCCATCCCACTGGGATCCTGACCTGAGCAGAAGGTAGACACTAATGACTGAGTCACCCAGGTGCCCAACCTGAAGCCTTTAACAACCCAAAATGGTATTCTATTATACACAGAGGAAGAGCAGAAACAGAGGCAGATGTGAGAGAACATATTAAAAACAAGTAAACAACAACAAAAAAGAAACAAAAAAGGAAGTATCTAGGGAAAAACAAAACAAAAAAAAAAAAAAAACACCAAACTGATTTCTGACTGAGCATGGAAAAACTCTCATCAGAAAAAATTTCCATTTGTAATCAGAAATCAGACACACATACATATGCATATTTCTTCTTTTGTTAAGATGACTGAATTGTCCTTTGCTGGACAAATTTTCTCATGAACACACAAGGCTACTGGGCAAGTAGTGGGCTGAAATGGACTCTGGAATTCTCCATGGAATATGGCATTTAAAGCCAATGCCACTTCTTCCCCTCGGTGACTGAAGAGGTCAAGGCTAATCATCAATTTCCTCACCAGAGCAGCCTAGATATTTTGAAAGAACATGCCTATCTTTAGAGATTATAGCATGATTTTCCATCTCATGTTGTCCTGGACTTCAGCATATGCTCATTATGGGCACTGACCCCTCACACAGTAGAAAATCCTCATATAACTTCCGACTCCCCATAAACTGTACTAAGCCCCTTACCGATATCATGAACAGCTGATTAACACATATTTTCTATGTTATATGTATTATTTGTTGTATTCTTACAATAAAGTAAGCTAGAGAAAAGAAAAGTTATTAATAAATCATAAGAGAAAATACATTTACAGTACAGTACTGTATTTTATATTTTTAAAAATCCACATATAAGTGGATCCATGCAGTTTAAACCCTCATTCAGGGTCAACTGTACTTTAAGTGTGAAATAATTCTGTTTTCCTAAAACCTCTATGATGAGATGCCAATAATAAAGGGGTAGTTATTCACCAAGGGTCACAGTGCAAAACACTTCCCCCGTTACGATTTATCTTTTCACTATTTCATGGTATGGTCATTACTATACAAAAGTTTTCTACATACAAATCTAAATCTATTTATCTAATGAACATTTTGGTTTTGCCATGCTTGGACAGGCATTCACTATCTAAAGTTAACAGAGATTTTTTCACATATAACTTTTATTTTTTTGTTTATATTTTTGTTTATTTCTTGCCTACTTTCTTAATATATTTTAGTACATTTTAAGGTTTAATTTCATAACCAACTGAGATTTATTTTGGTGTATGGTGAGAAAAAGAAATCTAACTTTTTAAATTGAAAGGCTAATTATTTTAAACATGAAATAGACCATGCTTCACAACTATTTGGAAGTGCTGCCTTTAACATACATGCGTATATACATCAGGTCTACCACTGCTAATGTGTTCCAAGAGTTCTCTTTCTCTAGTCCCGTAAAAATATCATGCTATCTTAAGTGCTTTGGCTTTACAGTATATTTTGCATCATTATGATCTATAGAACACTATGAATCACACTTGTGCCCAGTTTAAATTCTTTAAAAATCAATCTAATTTCCCCTTTCCCTTTCAACCTACCCACTATACACATACACTAATACCATTTTGGTTTTGCTCAATTATCACTGACCAATTGATTTTATGAACAAAAATTGAGACCATAAATTTTCTACAACCCATAATTATGAATGTACAATAATATTCTCAAGACTGTTTACCAATTTTCCTGAGGTCTGATCTGTCACCCATGTTTATAATTATGGAATATTTTAAAATAAAACTTTACTAGGTTCAAAGCATCTGTTCATAAGTGTGGAAAGAGAAACTAAACCTATTAACTATGTTATTCAAATTCTTCATATTCTAATTTTTTGTCTACCTAATATGAAAATTTTTAGAAAAATATATACTAGCATCACCCACTTTAGATATGGTAGTTAAATTTTTCTACTACTTATAGGAGTCTGGGATATGTTTTTATGCCTTGTTGTTTGATGTATAAAGGATCATCAGATTTTTACTGGATAGTAGAATTTCTACTGGATATTATATGTCAATATAAAACACCCTCGCTTTTCACCCCATGTGTGCCTCCACACTAAAACCATACTTTCAGAGACTGATACACTGATATGGCAATTCTTATTTTTATTACATTAGCACTGCCTGTTAGAACTCAACTTACTCCTTTTTCTCTAGTCTATATATTAGAATTTGTCTCTTTAACAGGACACAACTAGGTTTGCATTTTAATCGAAGCTGTGAGCAGTTACTTTTATTAAGAGAAATTCCCCCCATGATAATATGCTATAATAACTTATAATAAAATACTTATAATTCTAAGTTTTAAGGCAACTAATATATTGTGCCTAATTACTGGCATATCACATTATTTTTCCTGCACGTGATACACAGTTATTGTGCTTTTAGCCCTCCCTATTTTCCTGTGCCTGAATCAACTTTTCTTTTTTACTTTTTTTTTTTTTGCTTTGCAGCCACTTAAAATATAACATTTCACAACTCATAAAGCCCTTTATATTTATGTCAAACTACTACACTTACCAACTTTTGCTCCCTCTTACTGTGAAGGTGACAGGAGACTACTCTAATGTCTCTCTCTGTTCTATCCCTGTCTATCCAAAAGTAATCATGAAATATTCTCCATCTGAGTTAATAGCAGTAAGTCAGCTTACGATGAGACCACTTTGGAATTTAATGAACCTATGTAGTATCTATGATGAGCCAGGAAAAGGGAGAAAAAGTAACTTCATATTTAATTAGTCAGAAGTTAGTTCCATTTATCTTTCCAACATCTCTGCACTCTGCAAAAGACAAAGCTCTTACCGTTTCTTTTGGAATCTGCATCTGGCTTGGCTCTGCATTCTAGAAGAATTGAAGAAAAATATAAATACAGACTGACCAAAGCCATCTTCAACACACAGGGACACAAAGCTTGACTTTAAAGGGAATTTTGTTGGTTCTTAAAACCCACGAAATATATACAGGGTGATAATATTATGGAGGATGTATGACTCTGTCTTCCAAACTTTCACTGATGTGGTTATATTATCTTCTGTGCATGGAGGTGTGTGTTTTAAATTTTTCTGACATAAATTTTTACCTGCTCACTCACAGTGTATCATGATTTCAGTATCTGGAGGAAAACAAATCTCACCAGACCGACTCTCTATTCATGGCACTGTTTCTAATTGTTTTGTTTTTTGTTTTTTTGATTTCCCCAACTACATCTAAGTTATAAAGTATGTTACAATTTGGCAGCTATACTAGATAATAACAGTCTGAACCACAGTCTGAACCACAAGTCTTATACTTTAAAATATTATACAGAAATGGGATTTTTTTCCCCACATATTACAGAGTTGCTTTAATTACATAGATTTTTAAAAGGTTGATTTATAAAAAAGGCACATATTGATAAGAGCATTTTGTTTTAGACAGCGAATTTAAACACACACCCCCCAAACAGAGGAAAAGAGTTTTGTTAATTGGACTCAAAGAGCAGTTTAAATGCACCCCCCCCCCTTTTAAGTTTTCAGAATTTTATTCTTTGAAATCTGAAAAAGCAGCTGCAACATGAAAAACGGACTGACAGCCTACTGGCTCACTCCTTAATGAAAAGCTCACAAGCAATAAATTAAATAACCAAGGGAAAAAAACTAGGCAGCAGAAGGGGAAAACAGAAGCCTGGAAGATCAAAATTGGACAAGAAGAACCTGAATAACCTTAAGCTGGCTGGATGTTGGCACCGAGTCTGGGAAGGGCCGCTGACGAGCAATGTTTAAGCTCTGGCAATCTGATGATGCGAACTATTACCCAGGCTAAGATATACTGAGGAAGAATTAAAGCTTCATCAAATCACATCTAAAGCTTAGTATTTTTTTTTTTTTTTGAGGGCTCATTTACAATTTAATAGAGACATCTCCAGATTTAGGATCAGGTGGCATTTTAAGCACAAAATTGGATAACAGTGGGGGAAAAAATGGAGAACTGAATTTAAATTGGGAAACAATGCACTCCACATTTTAAAATAGAAATAAGGACATTTTTATAATTTACAAAATCTACTTAAAATACAAGCATTCAGCTTTCAGCCCTACCATGATCGTGTAACCAGGGGATGGAGTATTCCTACAGTGAAACATATCTGGCTCATAACAAAAGGAAAATTTTATTAACCGTGACACATCCACACTTGAAATACTAGCCTAAGAGATTTCGGGCTATAGGACAAATTTGGGAACTGTGCCCCTAAAACCTTGCCACTCTAGGTATATATGAATTAATTGTTGCTTAAAGCTAAAAGCTGACTGAAAGAGATGTCAAATGCTCTAAAATGGCCCAACTAAAATCTGTTTTGAAATATTTAAAATACCACTTGTACTGGAAATAAAACAATTTTCTTACCACATCAAAAGATAAAAGTGATTCCTCCCATTATGTTGTTTTTACATAATAAACGAAACCTGGCACTTGTTGAAGAAAAACATTCAAACTATGTCAACTTAGTATACATATTTCATTCACACCAATACTATGTAAATACCTCTTATATTTACTCATATTGATACACACTGAAAAAAATGAAATGAACTGCAAACAAACGCCTTTTAATTTCATCTGTGTCATTTCAAATAATGTCAGTATTAGTAATCAATGGCCATGGGGCTTATTACCACTCAGGTCTCCTTACTTTCAATGGTAATACTCTAATTAAGGTACTCCTTTTCATACAACAGTAAGCAAGAAGTTTTACTTGGCTTAGCTAGATGCACTATGAAAACCTGAAATCTGGACATTTGTCATATGTAGTGGAGAAGATGGCAAGTTTTCAACAACAGCCTTTGAAGTGACAGTTATGAAATAATCAACGTCTCTGTATTCAATCAGTCCATCTGAAAGTGTTCACTAATAAACATTTGCTCTCCTAGAAATATCCCTGCAATTTGATTTTTAAATGCCCCTACCCTCAATAGTGTGGATATCTATCTTCAAAATTGAGCGAATATAAGAAAAGAATGCTTATACTAAGTTAAGGCTGAAACAAATATAAAATATAGAAACTGTATTGATAAACATTGGCCATCAGGTGGCTAGCCCAGATCCATGGCTCATGTGCATCAGAAATCTTTCATCTGCTCTAAATTTACACACCAGTTCCCTTGGGTGGAAGGCATCTTCCTGGCGAAAGACCAGAAGGCTCACGGTCCCTTCCATCTTGGTGCTTCTCAACAGGGAAACAACTTCCTCCTGGGATTTGCCTGCTAAATCTACTCCATTTACCTAAAACAAATAAAAAGTTTTTCAGCTGCAATGCTGTGCAAACATATGACAGAAGAAAAGACACACATCCTAGAATGTATAATGTCTCCTATGGACAGCATAGCTCATTTAGTGGTAAATTCTGCCATGATCTGGCAACTACCAGGCTGTTGTAGCTAATAAAGAAACAAAGCCTAGGTCTCTAGAAGTGAGACAGGAAGTAGTAAATCTTTCAGTGCTCATTAATAAGCCAAAAGCCATAGCCATCAGAGTATTAACAAGTAAAAGTAACAAACAAATATATACAAATTATCATATTAACACAAAACTTAATGACTCTGGGCTGAGATATCTTGATGGACTTATGTATCATAGATTATCTTATACCAAAACAAAAAGGTGTTGCTGTTAGAGGGACTAGTAAAAACACACTAAAAATATTTCGGTAAACCTTTCCATGAAATTTTACTGAAACTTACAAAGATAATTTTTATCCCTAAAAGACACACATTAAAGAGGATTATTTATGCAGGGGTAGCAATATATTTGAGGTAGTAATACCTCAATATTTTTCAATACTTTAAGAGAATCCTACGAGAAAAAAGAGAGAGAGAGAGATTTGAAATAAACAATTTCAGGGGAATCTCATTATTTTTACCTTTAGGAAGAATAATAAACATTATCAGAAAGCACTATATATTTAAAAAAATAAGATTGAAAATTTCCTTTAAAAACTATCTGATAGACTTCACTTTGGAGAAAAATAACAGTTTGTTCATGGCAATAAAGTATATTACTAAAATTGTGATATCAAAATTACCCTATAGTTAAAATATTTTGGGGGGTCTCTCCCTCTCCACTAATCTCCACCATCTTCTACTGCTCAGTGTACTACTATTTAAGTGATTGTACAAAACAGGTAAATAGTCCATAGGTTCAAAGAAAGGAAAAATTTCTAGATAATAAATGAAAGTGAGTGACTTGATACTTTAAGTATGCTTCCAAATATAAAGATGCTCAGAAAAACCACCCATAGAACTGCTGACATTACACAGATTTAACTACAGATACTAGAAACTTGGGTTTAAGATGTGTGAAAATGTAGTTTCAAATAAAGCTGATAGCTACAGAAAATAGAGCCTAACTCTAAAGAAACAGAGCTTTCAAGCTCCTCCCATTGCTCAAAAAGAAAAAAAAAAAAAGAAAAGAAAAAAGAAAACGAAAAAAAAGAAAAACAAAAGCCTTTGTGGCGTGTTGAAAGTAAACCAATTATGAGAGGAAAGAGAAAGTGGGGCTGGTGCCAGAAAGAGAAGGACAGACATGTTTCGGACTCAGAGACAAAGAGGACTACATTCAAGTCCCAGCTGAGCCTCCTACTACATAAAATAAGCTATCATCGTGAACTTGGACCAATACTACTCAATTTATGCCCCAAGGACAAGTGGCCCTTTCTGGAAACAACATTCTAAATATAATTTATACTCAAACCTTTCCTTCTAGTTAGCTCTACCACAGCCCCTTTAAAAAAGTGTGTCACAAGAATAAGACACAGAGGAAAGGAGTAAGATTTAAGAAATCTAGGCCCAATATGTAGCCATGGAAAAATCTGGAAGGCAATCCTCTGTTCCATTACTTTTCAAGAAATCTTTAGGAGAGCTTGATCTAGAGAATTCGAAACTACATATGAAGCTACAGGTAAGGAAGAAAGGGTAATGCCACAAAAATGTAGCTTAACATTACTGCTTGAATACTAGTTATTAGGAAAGGCAGTATCTGCTGCTAAAAATACAGACACGATTTCGAAGAAAACACTAAGAGTGACTAATCTATTTTTCTCAATCTTCCTTTTACTTCTATATACACAAGCACTCACACACTCAGAAACGTCTATGTACGTTTATGTATGTCTAAGATGACCTCAAAGACCAATGAACCGAAACTCATGAGGTACAGAAAGGAAATTTTGAAAAACTAATTTTTTTCTGGCATTTGATTTTTATGTCTCAATTCATTCTCCACACTGCCATTTCAAAATGTCCTCTCATCAAGACACACTGCTTTCATTTACTTCATTTGTCTGTGTTCCGATTACAAAGTGGGTATCACTTCTATATTGCCAGACATAAATTCAAAGCCATCTAGAAATAGAACCTACCAGACACTGTACTTACATAATGACAAATGTTATCTCATAAACTGAATGTCTGTGCAACTAAAAATTTATGAGTACACTCACTGAAAACATAGTTCTCATCAAATAACATGGAAACAAGTGGAAGTAAAGCAGAAGTACACCACTTTATGATGCAAACTTCTACGAACCTCTGTAACTGAATTTCGTATTTATGAAGACATGAAAAAGAACTGGCCCCTAAAAATGGAACTTTCTAAGAATTATGGAACTTTCGATTTAGAGGAGTCACTCACCTCTATAAGTCTATCTCCTGCCTTAAGTCGGCCATCTTGGATCGCAGCCCCTCTTGGGAGGATGTTTTTCACGTAAATTGGAGCTGATCCACCTATTGTCACATCTCGGGAAGTGATGCTGAATCCCAAGCCTTCTGTACCTAAATATGTGACGACAACAACAAAAAAAGTAAATAAAAGGAGATACCCAAATTTCACAGGTGTACGGCACAGAAAGGTTTTGTTATTCTCTACTTCAGCTTGACATTTTGTAATTTTCACAATGGCCTACGTTGCTTTTAATATTTTAAAAGTCTTAATAGTTTTCCAAAACAGACTAAATTAGGGAAGGTGTGAATGCCTTATGTATCAAAATTCTTTAAGAAGAAATGGGAATCTAGTCCAAGACCGATGAAAGGTAGTATGCAAATATGACTGCTAAAAGTTTTTAAATTGGTCAAAATGTTTGACCTGACATAAACTTAATTTCTCCATGTGGAAAAAAAATTCTGTTAAAGCCCACAGTACCTCAAATATCAAGTAATATTGTACAATTGTGGTGTCCAGATTTAAAGGGTGGGAGAAGGAGCAAGAAAAGAAAATCAGGAAGACGGAAAAGAAGTAGTGAAAAGAGAAGTTTTTCTAGATAACAAAACCTCCCAACATTGTAATTAAAACAATTTACTGATAGAATAAACCATATTATATTTGCCTAGTTCTCTTCTATTTACCTAAATCTTACTATGTATATTTCTCAACCAATCAATAAAATTGTAAAAATAAAAAACAAAGGAGAATTATCCAGGGAAGACCCCACCTCACATCGTAGCTACCAAGTCTAAAGACCATGGTGTTATGTCTAAAGGTACAGAAATCAATAAAGCGTTTACAGATCACTGTGCTGGTCTGTATAATTTCAATTTCAGGTTCTTCGGCAGCTTTCCTGACAGGCACTCATAAGTGCGATGCAGTATACAAAAGGGGTTACATGTCATTAGAACTGACATGCAACAAGCCAAAATGAGCCAAGAAAAAAATGTCAAGACAGTAACAAATTTCTAATGAATCACACAGTTTTTACAACACTTCTAATAATGATTAATTCTACCAGAGCTTTTCAAAAAATTACTTTTTAGGATATTAGGTTCCATTTCAGTCAAAATGATAGTAGGACAAATACTTGCTCATGAGGGAAGAATAAAGAGCTATATAAAGGTGAAAAATCTATGGAAGGATACATTAATTTGATGCAGCGCTGAGTACAAAACTAGAAGCAAGGGGTGTCTGAGAGGCTCAGTGGGTTAAGCCTCTGCCTTTGGCTCAGGTCATGATCTCAGGATCCGAGGGTTGAGCCCCATATGGGGCTCTCTGCTCAGCAGGGAGCCTGCTTCCCCCTTTCTCCACCTGCCTATCTGCCTATTTGTGATCTCTCTGTCAAATAAATAAAATCTTAAAAAAAAAAAACAACTAAAAGAAAGAGTACAAATATGTAAGTAAATAAATATGGGTAAGTAACTATGAATGAAAACGTGGGTTAAAGAAACATAAAGTTGGTATGAAGAAAACCACCCCATAGTTATACCCGTAATAAAACCTACCGTATGTATTCTCAAGTTCAAACAAAACATTCATTTACTTCAAGTCTGAAGTCAGTTTAATGTGCCTGGACTGTTAATTTCTTGAGTCTTCTGTGGGGAAGACTTGAGTGGCATCTTGTCTATATGAAATTTTCCTAATTATTCTGCTGGGACTTTTCCATATGTCTCTGTGCTTTCATGAAACTCTAATGACTTGCAATAACATTTATTAAGAAAGAATTCTAAATTATTCTCCTTTTGCAATATTAATTTGAATGAACTACAAAGACTGATTGTTATATGAACCTCAATACTATTAAAATATCAGCAATAACCCCTAAATCTGTAAGCTAAAAGTTCAGACAATGACCTTTACAAGAAAGATAAATAGATATCAATTTTCATTTAGCAAAGCCAACAAAACATTTTCAACTGACTGAAACAGATTACTGACCTTCTCCTCTGACTTTATTAAAAAGCTAATTTCTACAAAAGAGCAGGGTATCTGAGAATGGCAGAATGACAATAAAGATTAAGAAATCATAATTATGGAAGCAAGTACATAAGGGCTATTCTATTTTGTCATGTTTTCATGGCATGCTTCCCAAATTATGCCTAAGAATCATGATCATGAAGTCTTCTCCATTTAGCACATAGAACTGATCTCATTTTATGAAAGAAGAACTATCATTCAAAGCATATCACTTCACTTTGAACTGAGTTTAAAGTTTAACATGGACACACACTATGTTTTCGATGTACTTCAATAAAAATGTGAAATGTGGGCGCCTGGGTGGCTCAGTGGGTTAAAGCCTCTGCTTTCGGCTCAGGTCATGATCTCAGGGTCCCGGGATCGAGGCCCACATCGGGCTCTCTGCTCGGCAGGGAGCCTGCTTCCTCCTCTCTCTCTGCCTGCCTCTCTGCCTACTTGTGATCTCTCTCTGTCAAAAAAAAAAAAAAAAAAAAAAAGTGAAATGTAAAAACTGTGGTAAAAATATTATCTGTTCGCTATAATGAAAGCTGGTTCAATTCTCACAGTCATTATTACTAAAATATCTGTATTGAGTACTAATTGAAGAGCATCAGCATTCTTCACTCTTACCTGTCATAAACTTATTTTTCATATAAATTTGTCATTATTGACAGCATGCACAGTTGGTTTCTACCTTTTATCAAACATTCTCATAGTAAATTAAAATCAAGATAGAGCTATGAGGCTCTACACCATTTAGAATACTCAAAGTCAGAAAAAAAGGTTTAAAAAGAAAAACTACTATTTCCATTTTTCTGATCCTGATGACTGAGCAGTCTTTTTCAATTAGCTGTGTCAATGTAACCGTATCTTTTCAAATGCTACTAAACTAAAACTGTTAATTTCTGTATTCAAAATAACGCCTCTTCTAATGGCAAGTACAATTTCACTTCATTTAAAAGTTCATAGTGTATCGTAAGTTAAAATATAATTGCGTGAAAAACCATAATCAACTAAGTAACTGTTCCTGTTAGTGTAAAAGGGCAAAGATATTTATGAATTAATATCTTTATGACAATGGCCAAGTAAAATATTTTTCCCCTGTTGAGAGATCCCAAGCAGAGTTCCATTTTTTATACAATTTCATTTGTGGTTCTGTGTTTCTGCTTAAAAACAAGGGCCTGTCATTTGAGTAGAGAAAGAGAAAGACAGGATCTGATACTTATCTCATTTAGAAATTAACAAAGCTAAAAGGGGTTTATGCTGACATAACTCTGCATTTGTAAGAGGTTCCAAAAATGGAGTCAAGCTGTCAATTTCTGATCATGTCAACCAAGTATTTGGAGCTTAAAAGTCAGTAACCAGAAATAAGGAGTTTGTGGTTCACATAAAGTTCAATGAAAGAATATGATTAGAAAGGAAATAGGAATCTCAGAGTTTACAACCTTATAAACCCTACTCCAAATGGAAAGAATGGTCTAAATGTCAGGATATGGAAAATGTTCTAGTAAGAATCTGCTGCCAAGGCCATGTGACTTGAGGAAATCACTCAACCTCTCTTGGGTGCATTTTCACCTAACTGTAGGAGTCGGTTGAGCTTGTAAAAAGACAGATATTCTTTATGACACTATTTTGAAAGAGATGATTTTAAAATGCATCAGAATGCTCAGCTAAAATGGATGATTAACAGCAAAAGTGTTAACCCAGTGCCTGGAGGGCCGGTGTTTGGAAATCAGAAAATGAATCCAAGCAGTGTGCTCCAAGACGTCAAGAATAAGATGGAAAAACATGCTTCCAGTACACAACAATGCAGAGTTTATGGAAAGGATACTTAAATAAATAAATTGATATAAGATGTATGGGATAAAGAGTTAGCAAGGCCCGTTACAATTTCTCTTGTCATCTTAAGGAAGGAAAGCAGTATAATATTCTGGAAAAGCAGCAGACAATGAGCCACCTGCTAGGCGAAACTACTTTGTACCATGAACACTGACAGCTTTAAATCAATCACTTGCCCTGACCAAATTAATGAGGTTAAAATAGAGGAGTTCTAACGTCCTCTTTGGGAGCTGTCTGGACATCAAGTGGGGTTATCAAAACAGTCAAGTCCTCACTATTGTTCTGGTTTAACTGTAAACATATCCTGAAACCAATTTCCTCCCTCACCAAAAATTTTTACCACAATAATAACTGCTACCTTCTTCACAGAAACTTATTTTCAAAGCCTTATTTTCTCTGAAACTTCTACTTGAATTCTGAGATAGTGAAATGAACCCAAAAAGCATAAAAAGTATAATTTTAAATATATTTTAAGTCATTACATCAGTTCTTTCCTGTATGAACAGGATAGTTGACTTGATTTTTGAAATAAAATCTGCAGGAGTGATTGGGTGGCTCAGTAGGTTAAGTGTCTGCCTTCAGCTCAGGTCATGATCCCAGTCCTGGGATCGAGTCCCACATCGGGCTCCCTGCTCAGCGGAGAGTCTCCTTCTCCCTCTCTCTCTCTCTCTCTCTCTCTCTCTCTCTCTCTCTCTCTCCCCTTCTATGTTCTTTCTGTCTCAAATAAATAAAATTTTTAAAATAATATAAAATAAAATAAAATGCTCCATAAAACAAAACAAAGTGGGTCGTACCTTTCTTTAGCTGGATATTAAGCCTCTTGCCTATTTTTTTGGTGTTATAACCACTGCTCACATTTGGACTAAATATATTTTGTGGTGCTGGAGCTGGAGCTGCAGCAGATGGCGGTTTTCCAGAGGGGTGTGTGCTCTGAGGTAGTAGTCGGGGGTGAGAGTCTATCTGCTCGGGCGGGTGGTTCAGTCTGGGAGCTCTGGGCAGTGCCGAAAGCCCCGCGCTAGTCACACTCCTGTTATCCATATACTGGCTGTCCGGACTGAAGCGGCTTGAATAGTAACTGTTCTTCTCACTTTGGGATAGTTGTTCGTACTGCTCTTTATTTGCTGCAGGAACCACATGGAACCAAATGATGGGTGTACGCATGGCTTGGCGAAACATATGTTGTGCTCTGGGTTTGAGAAAGAATGGAAAATTAGCAAATTAAGACTGGCAGACAAGAAGATATTATGAGCTTAATTAAGTACACTAATTAAGCAACAAGAACTGACAGACTTTGTTGAAACTGAAAAACAAAATTCTAATATCCCATTTATCAATGAAGTCTGCAAGCTCTGATGGAAGCACCGCTGTTTCTCCAAATATAAATTTCTTGTTCTCTTAATAAAAGTGACAGAATTATCCATAACTACGGATAAAGATATTGTGCTCTCAGTCACAAATTACTAAGTAATGGTTTTAAGTACAGCAGAGGTATTATAATTGCAGGAGGAATAGAAATTAAATACAATTTTCTCTCCACCGCATCATTCAAGACATTTAAAAATTACATTTTATTACATGGAACCACTTGAGTTTTTGAAGAAATAAATATACTTAGAAAACTACAGATATCAACTATCCATCATCAGCAACACGAATGCAAGTCTGTGTACGCAAAATTCTCAAGAACACCAAGATGTGAAGAGTTCTGGTCCCGGTGATATTTCAGGACCAGCCTGAGAAACTGCTCCACCTCTACTCAGATCCTGCACAAAGTCCTTTTGATTTCTGCTCCCTCTGGCCTGGTTTGATAGGCAATGGACAACTTTCATCTTTCTAATTGCGTAAGGACTTGAATCAAGACAAAGAAAATCTGAGTAGACCACACTGTGGTTCAAAGAAACTCTCCCTGCTTATTCATGTGGAGAGTCATTACGAGCAACAAAGTTGGAAATGTGAGGGAAAAGTATAATAAAGTCTAGCATGCTGGCAAATTTTCCAAAAGGTGAAGAAGCTGCAAAATTGTGAAGTCTAAACTGGGCCCCGAAATATTTTAAGACACGCTCTGTCGGTCGGAGGGCATGTTGAAATATAGTCTGATGGTAGTAATTACCTGGGATTTGATTAACTTTTTAACAAGCCAGATAATGACAGAAAGTACTCCTCTCCAGTATAGAGACAGAGACACGGCCGTGCTGTTTGGGGCACGTCAGTGGACCACACTGTCTCACGCCGAAAGCATGAAAGAAGAGCAGTGCAGCCGACACACACTTACTGTTCAAATCTTCTGTTTCGCAGGTCGCCATCATTAATCCTGACAATGCAATCATTCTCATGAAAAAGGTTTTCTTGTTCAGCTTTACCACCTTTCTCCAATCGCTTTACTAATAACCCCAGGGTTCTGGAACATTAAGAATGCAAATCATTACACATGTAGTATTTCTACTGTGCACAATGCCCTCCTGCTTTAATGCTCGTATTATATTTACAAAGACTTCCTGATAAAGTGGTGCATTAAATCATTGTTAATACATTTGAAAATAACGCTAACACAAAAAGCACAACAGTAAAAATGAAGTGTTTCAATAAGTGAAAGAAATTGTTTCTGGGTGTCAGGATTCTGTGTCTGAAACAAACCGTGTTCTTCTCTTCCCGCTCAGAACGGCTTCAGGCAGAGCTCACCCAGTGGTTCCGTGGACATCGCAGCACGGGGCAGAGCTGAGCACGGAGTGTGGCCAGCTCCAGCAGTTTCCGGTTTTAAGCCAGCTGGGACGCGGCTGCCAGCAAGCCCAGCTCCCCATGAGAGCACAGGTAACCAGGAAAGCTTAACCTCAGGGCACTGCACAGTGGCAGAGAAAAACAGGCAAGTTTCCGCTCTTGGCATCTGTATTTGACGGTGCCCAATATTCTGAATTTCAAAACTTGTTAGGTCTCCCAAAAGTAAAAGAATGGGTTGCTATTATTCCCATTTGAAGACAAATAGGAGAAGGCCAGTGATGGGTTCAAATGTCAATGGAGCAGACCTTGCCAATGTGTGGTCCAACTGCAGGCTGAAAGGAAAGGCTGAATGAGCTTTTACAGACCATTAAGGAGATAAAAAAAGCAAAAATTATTAGTGTACCTGCTCTAGAATTCTAATTTCTTGCCTGAGACAAAGAACATTCTAGATACCCTGGGACAAGTGGCAAATATTATGGGACCATGGTACAAGAAACAGGAATCTTTACCTAGTTCTGGAGCTGTGACTAACTTAACGACTAACATAAGTTCTACACTACGATCATGTTAAAATTTTTATGGATCTATTTTTGGACCTGTCCAGAGCTTAGCTTTTCTTTCATAATCCTAATATTTAGAGGTAACATCCATATAGATATTCAAATTTAGAATCCTATCAAAATTAAAGTTGAAGATAGTTCCAATAGCTCGGATATGGGTATACCTTTTCCAAAATAATACACTTTGCCATGTCCTATATCGGCTTTCCAGTAAAAAATATACCCAAATAGCTTCCTCTTTTAGACGTTTATAGTAATTGTTATTTGTTCTGTGGCCATTCTTCTCACTCCTCTGTAATTGTTCCTTATAGACACACCTTCTCTCTACTAGTGCACTGGAAGCTAGGAAAGATGGGATTCGGCAATGCACACTCAAGCACCTAACTAGTAGCAAGGTTTTGATGAATGACAACTTGAAAGAGTTTAGCTGAGGCAAACAAGTCTGGTGTTTCTAACATGCTTTTTGCACAACAGAGTATGAGCGAAAGGAAATTTAAGTTTGGATCCTTTTTTTCATGAAGATGTTATTTACACCAAATATATGATTGAACTGAAAGAAAATGACTTGAAAGCAAGGGTCCTTTGTCACTTGTTATTTTGCAGGCTTAAATTTGTTTCTTTCATGAAGAGAGTCCTTCTTTAACTTTGTTTTAATTTTTATTATTAAGGATGGTACAGCATGTTTTACTAAGGTCAAGCAGAAGTAACCAGAGGAGATAATACTTAAATCACCTTTTGTAATCACACCATTTGAGGATCAGTACCTACTAGTTTAAGAGTCTATAGGTCTTACTGACTGATAAAAACATTATGTAGGTAATTTTTGGTTACTCGCTACCATCTATTGGAATTAAACAAATATAAAAATCCTCTCAGCTCAAAGGTAAGAACAAAGTACATTGACACAGCTGCATGAGCGACCTAACTGTCTGAGTCCTATTTGGAAGAAAGCAATCCCACACGATATGCCGCCCATAATTAAGTTACTCTTAAAATGTCATTGTGCCCATGACCTGTCTCTCTGTACTTCCAACTGTGTAAGTGTGTTTCTATGTGCATTGGATTAAGTGTTCCATGAGAGGAATTGAATTGCTTTTTTAAGATTTTACTGATTTACTTGACAGAGAGAGACACAGTGAGAGATAAACACAAGCAGAGGGAGTAGAAGAGAGAGAAGTAGGCTTCCCTGCCGAGCAGGGAGCCCAACATGGGGCTCAATCCCAGGACCCTGGGATCATGACCTGAGCAGACACTTAATGACTGAGCCACCCAGGCGCCCCGAGAGGAATCGAATTATTAAGAAACATCTAGGATTCTGCTGAATGAGACAAAATAATCTGAGAAGGCAAATTAAATCATAGTTATTGACAGTATGGGAACTGGAAGGCATCTGGCCACTTCACCAATGAAGCAACCGTGTAAAAGGACCACGTTCAGGGGAACGATGACCCGGCCACGACAGGCACTCACAGCTCAGATACGTGGTGCCACATCTGCGGCTGAAAGCTACCTCCACGGACCGAGAGCGCTGTTTCAGAGTGCATGCATTCCATGTGCAGCAAAAGCAGGCCTTCTCAAGAGTCACTCCAGTTAAGTAATTGGTTTTGGGCACCTAGATGACTCAGTAGGTTAAAGCCTCTGCCTTCGGATCAGGTCATGATCTCAGGGTCCTGGGATCGAGGCCCGCATCAGGCTTTCTGCTTCCTCCTCTTTCTCTGCCTGCCTCTCTGCCTACTTGTGATCTCTCTGTCAAATAAAGTCTTTAAAAAAAATAAAAAGTAATTGGTTTTAAACTGATGAAATCATGAGCAGTTTCTCAGCAAGGTTGCAATATCCCCGAAAACTTAAGTGATGAATAAAGATTACCCTTTTACGTATTCTGAAATATTTGATGTAGTCTAAAATAGCTCTCAGAACACTTTCAGAGAGATATATGTACATACATACATATAGAGACAAAAAGAGAGAGAGACAAGAGACAGAGACAGGCTATGTTTAATGAAGATTACTCAGCACTTAACTAGTACTGAAATATGTTTAAATCTACAAATTTACCCCAGATAGATCCTTTTGGTATTTATCAAAGTTTAAAATAACACAACTTGGAAATATGTAATTTAATTCTCTAAGTGGCATCAGTATTTTTCAGATGAATAGGTCTATGGATTTACATTCATCTAGATAATCATTTTTCTTTTATAATCTATTACCCCTCCCCCGACCTCAGGGAATCATTTTAGAATAATAATCCGAAGTAAAGAAGCATGGCATGCCCCATTTATTCGATGGTTTGTCTTTCTAAGTCCTCACACACAGCCTAATTCCTCAGTAGTCCTAACACGCAGTGAAAAATGTTACAAATCATAAATAAATATACAATCACATTTCCATGGAACATAAGCAGAAGTTTATTAAATGAGGCTTTTTGAATGCGAAGTTCTTAAAATAGACTCAAAAATCTTGGGACTCCTTTTTCTCAGTACTGGGGACTAGAGAACTGATTGAGGGTGGGGGCAGGGAGGAAGAATTTCACCCTGAAAACACAGCAAGTGATCAGGGAATCAACGGAACAGACTGAATTAAGGAGAAGTTAGTAGCCTGCTGATTTCTAAGTACTTGACCACACTATTAGAATCATTCTCTCAAAAAGAATGGATTAATTTAAGAGTAAAGTGGTACAATCTGCAAAATTATCTCATTTGCTTCACTAGGTGAAAATGATTACAAAAGGAATGGGAATGAACTATCAAAAAAACTTCACAAGAAAATTGAACTGATAACATAACAGCGAGACTGAGAATGAAAAGTACCCTCTGAAGGGAAATCAACGGGAAGTTGTAACACTTTCATCTTCCTGAAAAACGTGAGTTCAAGCAGATAGATTTCCATATCTCCCATGTTCTATTTAAAGTCATTTCAAACAGTATAATTAAAGATAAATTTTAGGTATATATTTTGCAAATTCAATCAGCAACTCGTATTTGTTCTGGAGTAATAAAGAACTGAATGCCTATCGTGTTGGGGTCCCTACAACATTTATAAGAGACATAATTTGAAGATAATGAGTTCCCAAACATTTTGGCATGCCTGTGTGTTAGGACAGACATGCAGTTTTTCTTCTAGGCAGTTAGTACAGAATTGCTTATCAGAGAAAACAATTTTCCCTAAGAACTAGAAGTCACTTTGCAAAAACTATGAAAAGAAAGAGAGAAATGAGGCAGTGTGGAGAGCTCCATAAGGGGAACAGTCCAGAAGCAGAACTCCCGGGGATGAGCTGTGCTGATAGACACAGGAGAAAAGACGTGGTAAGTTTATTAACGTGGAGGGGCAGATTTATGAAGATATGTCTGGAGGGTTGGGGGTGTAGAAACAGAATGTCCTTCACCGTCTGTGTGAATTTAATGTAAACTACGTGGCACATATGCTTTTAGAGCACATAAGATTTTTTTTTATGCTAAATCTGAAACATCCCCAAGCCTACCCCATTTTTATTTTTTCAAAATTTTAGGAAAATATACTACATATACTCTGTACAATTTTCATTTCTGAATAATTTTCTTGCCATAAAAATATGCAAATCTACACATATTTCCTTAAACCCTTTCTCGCAGCTTTTGAGCAATGTTGCTTACCCAAAGGGGAGGAGGGGCGAAGAAGAATACATTCACGGGAAGCAAGCCACTGAAATGCTGCATCTTTGTACATGATTTTGGATGTATAATTAGAAATTAGATTATATTAAGGATTGCACCACTACAGTTTCACAAGGTTCATTAGCCTAATTATACACTTAATTAAAACAAACTCAGTCATACATGTTAACATTTTCAATTCTGAGTATAAATTACAACCAATGATAAAACTGAAAATAAGTAACAAATGTTTTATTGACATCTACATTGGCTAAGCAAGTCTGAGTTTTGCTTTGATAATGTAAACTCCCACAACTGCCACCCAGCTGTATGGAAATGATCATAATTCATCTTAATAAAAGCTGACACAGTAGTATACAAACCAGCACTGCCGTGAAGGCAGAGTAGGAATGGGCAGCATGGGATCACATCAGCAAGACCCTCTCACCTCACTGAGCACTAACCACGAGGGGCCCACAATCACCCACCTTTGAACCCTGAGAACCATGGCCACCATGAGAGCAGACACAAACAGAAGAAAGTTCAAAGAAGTTCCAAGTTTAGGAAAAAAAAAAAAAACAAACTTAAGTTTTTTAAATAATAGATGAGATTAAGAGGAACAAATAAAAAAGGTATATAAAAATAGAGAAATCCTTCAACTTAGGGCAGAAATGGCAAGCATCATACTTCTACATTTAAAGAAGCAAGATTTATCTAAATGAAAACTACATTTTTCTATCTAAAGCAGATGTATTTATTACAGCCCTTTATTAAAACAAGTCCTCGCTAAGAATGCACAATTGAAAACTTTCAGACAAAAGACTACAGATTCAGTTGATACAGTTAAATTGTGTTTTCTCAGAAGTAAAATAAAATTGAATACTCTAAAAGCATATTTATTCTTTGAAAAGCGATCATTTCAAGACTCTACAATGATCTGAAATGAACTAGTTCTACGAAATTCAAACTGGCTATAATTCTTCACTGACACATTTACTCAACAACTGAACTAGTGTATATAGTTGACCTTGAACAAGGTGAGTTAGGGGTGCTGACCTCAGTGCAGTAAAAAATCTGCATATAGTTTTCTCATTTTCCAAAAAGTCAACTACCAATAGCCTCCTGTTGCTGATAACATTCGGCAATTAACACATATTTTGCATGTTATGTGTACTGTATACTGTATTCTTGAAGTAATCTGAAAAGAGAATATTGACAAGAAAATCCATACCATACTGTATTTATAGGAAAAAAATCCATTTACAAGTGGACCCACACAGTTAAATCCATGTTGTCCCAGCGTCAACTATCTTTGTGAACCTTGATTTTATGACAGCCATAAATTCTCATCTCGGATTCAACATAGAAGAAAATAATCTTCATTTTCTACATTACATAGACTAATCAGCACTTATATAAACAACCAGAACAACAAGCAACATAGAGGGAAGTATAAGGCACATAAGAGGAAGATAAATGGAATGTAAAGTATCATTTTTTATTAGCTGTCACTGCCAAGTACTTTGTTAAATGCTGTTATGTAATCACATGTATTTTCCTATTTAAGCCACACAAAGTCATAGGAGTGTCCATCCCTTAGATGGGAAGATTGAGACTAAGTGAACCTAAGTTGCTCAGGCTACACTTTACCAAAAGACAGAGCTGGACTCCGTCTCGGCGATCTCTGGTCTTAAAACTGGAACTGTTCTAAACAACCCCTAGCCAAGAATCTGAAGATAACATGTGGCCAAGTTAGTCGATGACTGACAGAAAGGTAACACAACATTTCTAAAAAGAGAAGTTCTGGAAAGAAAATGAACTTTTTGTTTTTACTGTACTAAAAAGCAAAAAGTCAAGGGGAAGAAGTCATGAAAAGAAACTTTACTATAGCAATTGAAAGTACAGTGTTGACTCTTCACTTGATATTCTAAATATGAAATTGAAGTATCTTCATCTATATAGTGAGCTGAGATGGGATTAATAAGGCATAGCCAGCATGAGCCATTAGCAGAAAGCCAGAAACAGACAGACAGACACACACACACACACACACACACACACACACACACACCCTCAAACCCTCCCTTTCTTACCCAGGGCTGCTTTCTCAATTAAAGAGTTAAGATTTTTCTTTAATTCTCATGACTGACAATCAAGAGTTCTGTGAATACTTACTACTAATTGGAGGATGCTAAATGACTTTGTTTTTTTAATTTGCCTTCTTCTGGGAATTCCTGAGATTTAGGGGTATGTGTTGGTGGGGATAATATACAGTTACAACAGAAAGACTTTCTTATCAACCAGTGACAATGAAATTTTGGACTCTTGGCCACCACCCAGCCACACAAATATTATCAATAGGAAACAATGAAGCAGGGATTTAGAAACAAAAAATTCTAGAATAGAAACACCATGATGTCAACGATGATTTTCATGTTAATTTATGTTAATAAAAATTGTTCAGTAAAAAAAAAAAAAAAAAAAAAAAAACACCATGATGACAGGCAGTTTTACTCATTTGGTCTTCTAGAGCAGGGCTGGCAAATTACAGCCCATGAACCAATACTCAGCCTGTCATCTATTTTGGTAAATGCAGCTTTACTGGAACATGGCCACATTCATTTGGTTATACATTGCTTATGCTTGCTTTCATGCTACAATGACAGAATTGCATGTTTGCAATAGAAACTCCATGTCACACAAAGCAACAATATTGAATATCTGACCCTGTAAAGCGTTTGCAAGCCCTCATCTACCTTATGCACAGAAACAAGAATACTGCCTGGTAGATATGAATTCTAAAAAAAAAAAGAAAAAAAAAAGACAAAAACACTTGCAGATAAAATAAACACAAGTGTAAAACTACTATTTGCATAAGAAAAAGTACTGTGAAAGAACACTTCAAAGACCACAGGTCTAAGAATAAAGAAGAATGTACATACAAATGGGAAATGCCTATTACAGAAAAGACCCAGAGAAAGAGACTGCACTTTGCTCAAAGCAATATGCTTTGGGGCACCTGGTGGCTCTGTTGGTTACATGTCTGCCTTCAGTTCAGGTCATGATCTCAGGGTCCTGGGATGGAGTCATGCATCATGCTCCCTGCTCAGCTGGGAGCCTGCTTCTCCCTCTACGGTCCCACTTGTGCTCTCTGCCCCAATCTCTGTCTTTCTCTCTCTCAAATAAGTACAATTAGGAAAGCAAAAAAAAAAAAAAAAAAAAAAAGAATACGCTTTAGCCACACTGGTTTCACCTAATATCCACTAGAATTATACTGTGGAATCCAGGTAAAAGAATAACTATTATTTTTTTTTTTAAAAAAGGTCATATTCCTTGAAAGCCTTTAACAATTTCTCCATTATTTACTGAATGAAGTCTCACTGGTCACTTGTGAAGAGTTTTGGAACAATCTCTCCAGTGCTATCTCATAATAAATTCTGTTTCAAATCCCTGACTCATTATTTCTTACCAAATCATGTACATGTGGATGTGGCATCTTCCTTTCATACATTCTGTTCGTAGGAAAAATAATGTTCCAGAACATCAGGAGCATAAACTCCTCCATTTCCGGACCAGAGCAGATCAAGCTCCACTGTTCCACTGAGGGTACCCCACAGCACCAACACTCCATCCTTCTGCTAACCTCCTATGGCACTTGTATATGCAGTTCTTTTGACACATAGCATGGATTTTTTTTCTACAGACATTTTTCCATTGGACTTTTAAGGCCCTTAAAACCAAATTTCAATCTTATAATTTCATAAACCAAATGTCCACAGTATACATTTTTCTCTTGCTTTCAAAATACCTAACATTGTGTTACATTATTTGAAACCTCAGAAAAACTCATTAACAACTATCAAACCAGGACATGTCTTTATTTACCTGTATCTAATACAGAATGCTATAGCCAATATGGACTGTGACTACAGGTTCACTCACACTTTTACTTTGCTTTTTGTTTTTGTTTTTAAAGGTTTAATTTATTTATTTGACAGAGAGAGACACAGTGAGAGAGGGAACACAAGCAGGGGGAATAGGAGAGGGAGAAGCAGGCTTCCCGCAAAGCAGGGAACCCAATGCGGGGCTCGATCCTGGGACTCTAAGATCATGACCTGAGCTGCTGGCAGCTGTTGAAAGACAGCTTGGGTGGCCACACACACTTACTCTGCAAGCTTTACTCAGCAATACCTATGGGTTAAGTCCTAGAAATATGAAAAAATAAAAAATAAAAGTTTCTCTACCAAAGGAAATCATAATTATTTGTCATAACCTCCCTGAAAGTAGTAGAATTTGAAATTTAAGTAAGAAGGGTATGTTTGACATTTACATCAGGAGGAAATCAAATTGCATGTGTTAAGTGAAAATTGATTTCAAGGTAATGAAGCTGTGAATAAAGAATTCTGGATGGGAATCAGTTAACTTTGTTTTTGAAATACATACAAGATGATGACTAAAGTAAAACAGTATCACAGCAAAGGAAACAGTCAACTACAAGGCAACCGATGGAATAGGAGAAGATATTTGCAAATGACACAGATGACAAAGGGTCAGCATCCAAAATATATAAAGAAATTATAGAATTCAACACCCAAAAAAAGAATAATCCAATTAAAAATGGGCAACAGACATGAATAGACATTTTTTCCAAAGAAGACATCCAGATGGCCAAGAGGAACATGAGAAGATGTTTGACATCACTTATCAGGAAAAATCTATTCAAAACTATAATGACATATCACCTCACACCTGTCAGAATAGCTAAAATCAACAACACAAGAAACAACAGGTGTTGACAAGGAGGTTGAGAAAGGGGAACTTTCCTGCATTGGCTGGTAGGAACACAGACTCATGCAGCCACTCTAGAAAACAGTTTGAAGGTTCCTCAGAGGGTTAAAAACAGAACTACCTTACAATCCAACAATTGCACTAGTAGGTATTTACTCAAAGAATACAAAAATACTAAATGAAAGGGATACATGCATCCCAGTATTTGTAGCAGCAATATCTACAATGGTCGAACTGTGAAAAACACCCAAGTGTCCATTGATTGATGAATGGATAAAGAAGATACACACACACACACACACACACACACACAATGGAACATTGCTCAGCCATAATAAAGAATGAAATCTTGCCATATGCAAAGACATGGACAGAGTCAGAGAGTATGATGCTAAGCTAAGTAAGTCAGAGAAAAAAATGCCATATGATTCCACTCATCTGTGGAATTTAAGAAAGAAAACAAATGTGTAAAGAAAAAAGAAAAAACAAAGGAGAAGAAGAGAGACAGGCAAACCAGGAAACAGACTCTTAACTACAAGGAACAAACTGATGGTTCCCAGAAAGCAGATGGGTACTGGGAATAGGGTAAACAGCTAATGGAGATGAAGGAGGGCATTTGCTGTGATGAGCACCAGGTGACATACAGAAGTGCTGAATCACTGTATTATACACCTAAAACTAATATTATATTGTATGTTAACTAGCTGGAATTAAAAAAAAAATTAAAAAAAAAAAGAAAAATAGCATCGGGGGAGGATGACACTGTCTTTTCTTGGCATCTGTTTGTGTCTAGGTACTGAGGCAGTGGTTGGGGAATGAGCCACCATACATCAGCTGTCGCTGATGCCTCCATCCGGCTTTACTCCACAAAACAGTCTTCTTTTTAAGTAGGCCCAGCAAGATCCTTATTCAAAAAATTTCATTATCCCTCAGGCCATAATAATACTTAAGTGGCTTTGAGAATTTCTCTAACATTGACTTCACATTTCTGCCTATTTTCCTGAATTATATTTGTATTCGAGATGCCCTGCCTTGTGTGTGCCTTCTCTTTATGATCTATAATTCACATCCCACATTGTGCCTTAGACTTTTTGACTTTGGAATTCAAACCAAAAAGCAATACTGATGTATATGGGTCACTTTTACAAAAATAAGTATTCAGTAAGTGTCATTCAATTAGTCATATCTCCAAAATTGAGAAAGCCCAAGTATGATTGGAATTTTGTACAAGGGAAGTTATTCTTGGAAATTTCAACTTACATCCCATGAATATGTATTTTTATTCCCACTAGATATATATGCAATTTCTTCACGAGTTCCACTTAATTTCTTCCTTTCTGCTATACTCCATTGCTTAATTTGCCCTTGCAGCCACCACGGATCTCATGTAGCTCCCTTTGTAAGCTGTCATCACATTTAAAATCATCTTCTGCAACAAGCCAGCTTCAGTTACATAATTCAGACAATTCTTCCTCTATCAACTCACAGAGTACCTATTGTGTAGCAACATTTATCATATAATTGTAATTGTGTGATTTCTTGGCTATCCCTCCATTGTGACTACCGATCTCTAGAGAAAGACTATGTCCTGTTCATCTTTGTTTCCCAGCACCTCACAAAGGAATCATCACACGGTAAATACTTGGGAAGGTTTCTGCTTGAATGAGAAGAATCCACCTAGAAGCATTTCTGAGAACAAGGACCATGGGCGTGTCTGACTCCTCAAGATTGATTTCTGTGATTCTGAGCAGCCTGCCTATTTTTTTTTCTCTCCCAATGAAAACCTAATTCTGAAGAACCATCACTACCGAGTCCATGCGGAAGCTTAAAAATGTAATACAAATACTGAGAAAAAAACAAATATTTCTGTTGTTTCCCAATATGAAAACTGGAAATGCATACCGGTTTATAAAGAACCTGATTTTCTTAAACGCTTTGCCCCTTACATAAGAAAGCTGCACAAGATTTTCTTCTTTAAATGCCAAATCACCAGGGATTAAAAATGACTCAGTCATAAAACAACTTGTAGTTCTGCAAAGGGATACTTGTCTACTTGAATGTGCTCTGTATCTCTGAACACCATGGTAACCAGTGCCTGATGGGTTCTGTGAAATTGCTTCCACTGAATTAATCTATACTACATTTACTTTTCTATCTTACTCTCCTTTTGCTCTAGGCTTTTCATCTATTTGTTTTATCCCAATATCCCTTCACATTGAGGGAGGAAATGTATAATAAATGACAGAAAATGGCATGCTTGTAATTGAAATACTGGATAAGTCTCATTTAAATGGGCAGGCAGAAAGTGGATCAAGAGGGCAGTGTAGGAAGATCTTGAATTCGTGCCCCCCCCCCAGACACAACACGCTTACAGCTACATATGGAACTGTTCTATCAGAAAAGAACTTGAGAACCAGCTGAACATGTACTCCACAAGAGAGGATGAAAAGACCACATAGATGTGTGCTCTTGCCAAAACCCCCCAGCACAGTGACCCACAACTGGGAAAAAAACTTAAAACACAACACAAATATAAATAAATATATACATAGGTAAATCAACACATATAAACAGCTTCTCCCTGAGGAGAAAGGGGTTTGTACTCCATGCTAGATATGCACAACTCTCTGGGCCTGAGCCAGAGTGAGGAACCTCCAAAATGGAAAGCCAACGGGAATGACATTAAGGAGTACTACAGGGCTATCGAGAATGAAGATCTCCCTCTTAGGGGGCTCACATGCAGGACCCAGCTCAAAAAGCAGCAGTTTGAAAAGTCTAGACCACAGATGAAGGAATTTCACTAGCTCAACTTAAATCATCTACCAGAGAGGCAGAAGTCTGTTGGTATTCTCTCCAGGGACAGAATGCTGGCAGGTGCCATTTTTGCAGGTTACTTCTACATCACTAGTGATAGCATTGTGGGTACCATTCTTTGTACCTCACTCTAGCCACGTAACAGCTAAAGGAAAGCAACCCCTTCTCCTCACTGCCAGCATCTCCAGGTGCAGCAGGTGAGCAGACCCATGCCTTCCGCCCTTAGCTGCTCATGCGACCCTTAGTTGAACAGGCATGCGTACTGTGCACACGGCATGTCTTGTGAGTGCCAGGCACAGGTGGGGATGGGGAGGATTAGGTTTCTGGGCTCCAAAGAACTGAAACAGTTAGGGAGACAGCTCAAGAGATAACCAAGATCAAGGGTAAGGTTATATGTTAAGGTTCATCTCTTAAATAGAGCCACCATCGAGACAGGGAGATGTGGCTGTTACAAAATACATAAAAACAGAGAGGCAAGTAAAATGAGGAACAGAGGAACATGTTCAAATGAAACAACAAAATAAAATCCCAGGAAAAAAATCTTAATGAAACAGATAATTTATCTGAGAAAAATGTCAAAGTAATGGTCATAAAGATGCTAACTAAAGTCAGAAGAAAATGGAATTACACACCAAGAACTTCAACAAGGAGACAGAAAAATATAAGAAAGTGCCAAATGCAAGTCACAAAGCAAAAGAATACAATAACTGCCATGAAAAATACACTAGATGGAATCAAAAGGAGCCTAGATGATACAGAAAAATAGACCAGTGACCTGAAAGTAAAGGTACTGGAAAGCACCCAAACAGAATGGAAAAAGATAAACAAACTATTTCAATGGGAACAGATTTAAGATCTGTGGGAAAATATCAAATATAATATATTCACATATACAAGTCCCAGGAGAAGAAAGAAAGAAAGGAGAAGGTAAAAAACTTATTTGAAGAAATAATGGCTGAAAATTTCCCTAACCTAGAGAAGGAAAAAGATATCCAGCTCCAGGAAGCACAGAAAAGTCCCAAATGAGATGACCCAGGAAGATCAACACCAAGACATGCTATAAACAAATATCAAAAGGTAAAGATAGGGGTGCCTGGGTGGCACAATCAGTTGAGAGGAAAAGACAGCCTTGTCACCAAATGGTGTTGGGAAAAGTGAAGAGCTACATACAAAAGAATGAGACTAGGCCATTGTATTCAAGCATATGCAAAGTTTAACTAAAGATGGATTAATGATCTGAATATAAGACCTGAAGCCATAAAAGTCCAAGAAGAAAACATAGGTGGTTAAGTTCCTTGATATTGGTCTTAGTGATATATCTTTTATTGGATCCCACTCTAAAGGCAAGAACAATAAAAGCAAAAATAAACAAATGGGAGGGGTCCCTGGGTGACATCATCAGCTGAGCATTTGACTCCTAATTTCAGCTCAGCTCATAATCTCAGGGTCCTGGGATGAAGCCCTGCATCTGGCTCCTGCCTCAGCAGGGAGTCTGCTTAAGGATCCTCTCCCTCTTTTTCTCTCTAAAATAAAATAAGTAAATCTTTTTTTAAAAAAATAAACAAACAAATGGGAGTATACCCAATGAACAGGTTTTTGTAAGTGAAGGAAACTATCAACAAAATGAAAAGGCAATGTACCAAAACAGAAGATAATATTTGAGAATCACACATTATAAAAGCAGCTAATAATATCCAAAATATATAAAGAACTCATACCACCCAAAAGCAAATAAATAAATAACTGAATAAGTAAGTAAATAAATAAATAAATAAAAATGGGCAGAAGATCTGAGTAGACATTTTCCAAAGAAGATATACAGATGGGCCAATGGGCATATGAAAAAAATCTTTGACATCACTAATCATCAGGGAAATGCGAATCAAAACCACAGTAAGATTACCTCAGCCCTGTTAGAAATGACTATTACCAATCTCCCCCTCACACACACATACACACACACACACCCCAAAAATAACAAGTACTGTTGAGGCTGGAGAAAAGGAAACCTTCACTCACTGTTGGTAGGAGTGCAAATTAGTGCTACTACTATGGAAAACAGTGCAGAGGTTTCTCAAGAAACTAAAAATAGTGCTATCAGACAATCTAGCAAATCCACCTCTGGGTATTTATCCAAAGAAAACAAAACACTAACTGGAAAAGATATATATTCCCCTATGTTCATTAGAGCATTAACAATAGTCAAGGCACAAAGCAACTTAAATGTCCATCCCTAGATGACAGGATAAATGTGTGGTATAGCTCTATAACAGAATACCACTCAGCCATAAAAAAGAACGAAATCTTGCCATTTGTGACAACATGGATAGACGGTGAAGTTATTAAGCTAAGTGAAATGAGTCAAACAGGGAAAGACAAATATCACATTTCACTTATATGTGGAATCTAAAAGACAAAACAGATGAACTCACAAAACAAAACCGGACTCATAGAAAACAGATCTGGTGGTTGCCACAGGAAGGGGAGTAGAGGGGTAGGTAAAATGGGTGAAGAGGATGAAGAGGAACAAACTTTCGGTTATAAAATAAACAATTCATGGGGATATAATGTGCAGCATGGGGAATACAGATAATAGTATTACTAACTTTGTATGGTGACAGATGGTAACTAGACTTACTAAGGTGATCATTTCATAATACATACAAATGTCAAATCACTATGTTGAACATCTGAAACTAATACTGTACATCAATTATACTTCCATAATCACAAAAAATGAAATACTGGTTCAGAGCTGGTACATACACAATTAAATCTCATTTGTGAACAGTTCTATCCCACAGGGAGATAAACGCACACTAATATTTGGAAGCTACAATCCACACACTTTACCGTTATCATTTTTTCTACTCATGAAATAACATGATAAAAGATTAAACCTTTGAGATATTTAAAATTCTTTAAAGAAAATAAAGGCAAAGGCCATTTTGAAAAAGAACTAAGCAGGTTTAAATGAAAGCACCTTGAAGAAATTTCAATGCTTCTCTGGAGTTTAAAAATAAACAAAGAAGAGAAGAAGGGAAAAAGGGAAAGCAGTCACAGCCCTGTGAATATAACGCCATCTCAAAATTCAAGGTGAATTTCACAGCTTGTTATGTAACTGTCAGGTCTCGAACTCCAGCAGAGTTTTAGGCAAATCAAAGTTTCAGCTTCCAGATATCTCATAAAGTATGCGCTTCACCAAAGAGTTTGTAAAAGCTGGAGTTGTCACCATTAGAAGCACTTACCAGGAAGGTCGTACAATTGCTCAAATACTCAATTAACAAAATGAAATAATTTAATCCCACACTTATCACTTTCAGCTCACCTGTTTTTGTTTTTGTTTTGTTTTTTTACAACATACTAGATGCTTGTAATTCACTGGGCAATGGTATAAACATGTCTCACATCCTCAGTCACTGGTCTAAGGCCACTTTCCTGCCTTCCTCTTTCTTCTCCCAGTGTAAAGAATGTTAAAAAAAATAATAATGGCAACAATAAAAGAAAGGTCAAAATAAGAAGCCAGATAGTTCATAAGTACATTTCACTTGGTAACTATTGGATGGGGCTTTAAGAGAGGATACAAGTAAACTTCAGCCACTGACCAGCTCACTTCCCTAAGACAAGAATGCGAGCATTTCATAGGTTGTTGACAGATGCCCGTCAACCATGAGTCGCAAATTCACAGTATTTAAAGATATTACAATACAGATTTTTAATAAACCCAATAATAGTTTTGTTTTGTTTTGTTTTGTTTTGCAGAAAGTAGCAGCAGAGTAAAAGAAATTCATACAACATTGGAAGTTTTAAAAATACATATCGTAGGAAGTAACAAAGTCATTAACGGTACAAAATTCTGACATTTCAAAGTGTGTAGAGATTGAAGGGAAGGAGCCACAGAGCACATGACAGAAAATAAATTGATAGCTAATTTAGCTTTTACAACTTTCACACATATCATAAAGATCTTATAAAAATTTAAGAACTAAATAAACCTAAAAACAAATTAAAATGAAACATTAGCTAAGTTATCCAGATCATTTTTATTAGATAAGTTTTTCCAGAAAACTGCTTTAAGCTCTCCCTTAATTTTGCAAATTCAGCTGGAGTTCTGACTCTAAAGTGTTTCATCAATACACAGAGAAGTAAAATGTTTGCAGGGATGTGTGATGACCAATAACATTATTAGAATAATTCAAATGCTTGATTTCTTCATCAGTGTAAGTGCTTTCTGTGATTATGATGTATACGTCTGAATGAAGGAGCAGTTGGCCCCAGATGAAAATGTTCCTATTAAGCATATGCTAAATCAACACCACTCTATATCTGGGCATAAATGAAGATAAAACACTCAACATTATGATTCAATTAAAAACCTCCAGGATACGTTACCTGCCGCCTTGAGCACTGAAAGGCACTACATGGATTCCCAGAGGCCCTCCATCGTTGGGGACTCGTACGAGCTTTACCATATCACTGTGAGACAATGATGAATGAGGGAGCATGAACACGTACTGTAAACAAACCAAAACCGAAACAGAACAACAACAACAACAAAAAAAAACCTGCTACAACACAGACACACAATAAACAACAGAAGAGAATAAAACGAAAATCTCACCAAGCACACACGCATCCACATACACATTCTGGACCATAAGCATAGTGATGGCAGCGGCAGTAAATGCCACATACCTGGACGCTAGTCTGATGGCGTGGCGGGAGAGCGATCGTCAGAAATAGCTACATTAAAATGACACAGAGCCCTTTCTCTCTGTACTCTTTTATGTGCAATACAAGTATACATTTTGTAAGTCAGATCTCTAGACTTCCACGGAAAATGTTCCGTCCCGGTATTTATTTCAAGGACAATGAAGAACAAATGACTAAAGGGGTTCTGGCAGCACAGCACTTTAAAATTTACAAAGTGCTCCTGCCTTGGTCACATTGTCGATCCTTCCAATAATCCAAAGAGGTCAAAGCTTTTGTTTTGCCTCCGTAGCTGGCTAACAGGCCAGATGTGATCCAGCCATCTTTACTTCCCACACTGTTCCCCAACAGTCCAAAGTCCTAAACTTCTGTAAGTACACCACAATGCTGGGAATGAAACTCATTCCTCAAAGCCAGCAGATACCTGCTAAAATCAAATAATTTTCTAAGTGTTTGTAACTGAACTTTAAAGTCATGAAGAGAGATGTAAGTAACATGAAGTTACTTCTATTACATAATGAAAGTATGTTACTATTAATAAGCCTGAGTTTAACGAAAACTGGTGTAATTTGGAGAATGTAAATTTTCTAAATCTTTTCAATGAGATTTGATTTTCTTTATAGATTTTTCTGTGTGTGTGTGTGTGTGTGTGTGTTTGTGTGTGTGTCTGTGTGTGTGTGTGTGTGTGTAGTGCATGGAAATCTAAGCAGGTCTTATCTGACAATCAATTTTTAAAAATAGTATTTCACTTAAATATCTAGAAGGAACCTGAACAACTATAAAGATTACCAATGGATTTTACAAAGATCTCCGTTTAGCTTTAACATAATAGAAATAAATGCCAATCCTTCAATTGTATTTCTAAAATAAAAACCTAAAGTTATCCTAGAAATTATTAATGTCCTAGGTTTGTAATACAAACACTAAAAGAAAATTAAAGACAGTGATATCAAACAAATCAAAACAAAATTAAGAATATGTGCATAGATGTAATCACATATATTAACTAGGAAAAAATTAAAATTCTGCCAAATGCCAAAATATTTATGGAGGTAATGCTATTTAAACAAATTAATTTTTTATATTTTCATAGAATTTCACTTTATTTTAGGTACTGTTACATATCATTTGAACATCTATTTACTGATTAGTTTGTCAACTGAAAATAGTATGGTAACTTTAATAAATTTATTTTATTCCATGTTCTTTCTAAAAAGAACTAGGACATGGCAAGTACTTCTGAACTCTAATAGAGAGTACTGGTTGCTATCTATCTTAACATTACCCGATTCTAGACCCTGTCTAATCTCACTGAGAAAGTTCTGAGAGCCTTCCCTTGGAAGACCAAGAAAAGACAGAATTAAGAGTTAAAATGTTGATATCTAGACCCCCTCAACTTTACCCAAAGTCAAACAAAAACTTCAGACTGATTGCCCTCCCTGGTCTAAACTACAGGGGGAAGAAGTCCTGAGAACACTTTCCACTTTAACATGCCAATACTTAAGATAATTGTAAAGTTGTGATAATATAGTAAAGTTTTTCTTGTCCTTTTATACCTAAAGTTAAATTTAAAGGCCCTAACCTATGACTAATTTTTCAACACATATCTTGAGAGATTCCATTTCTTCAAATCAAAAAAAATATATACTATAATTACTAATGCTTACATGATCCAACTGCTTTTTCAAGCAAAGTATATCTACACTTTTTTTAAATTTTGCAAAGCTGAAGAACAAACAAATGACCAAAACACTGACATAGAAAGCAATCTGAAAAGTTCCAATGCTGTTAACATGACAAACATTTTCAATCAAATACTATTTTATATTATCATTTTAATAGTATTTGCCAAGGCATGAAACCAGGACAGGTACATGTGAATTTCCATGCTATACTTCATACATTAAGCAGTTAACTCAATAGATGAAAGATGCTCTTAGGAAAACGAACCAGTGCAAGGCATGTTTTTAACGAAGCACAAACATTCCGCATGCCATCTGCTTTTGGAGTACTCATTGCTATCACTGATGCTACACGTATATTACAAATTTAGTTAAAACCATCCAAAACTTACTCCAGAGAAAAGCTGGGTATGTTCTCCAAACCAGTGTCAGCATGACCAACAGGTTCAACACGACTGTTGTCTTCTTCGGTCCCATCGTCATCCTAGAGACACAACGCACAAAGAAGAGAAGCATACTCTGTGTTAGGTTGACTTCCATTATGGGAAAGGAAAATGAATCAAAGTGGAGTTTAGTAGGCATTTGGATGATATTAACTAGGTCCTTCCTGTAGGGAAGGTCAGCTTTAATGATAAGATGGATATGTGTACATGCCCAGCTTTATTTCAAAGCCACAGTCTCCTGAGTTAGCATATCCCAGGGGGTGGACAAGACACCACCACAGTAAGGAAAGAACTTCTACTTATGTGAACTTTCTTATCATTTTTATTTCACTTTTTGGTGTAAGTTTTCAGAAATAATCAAACATTACTATGATGTTATGTTAAAAAATAAATGTACAGGGTACAGGCAACGCATGTTTAAAATTTTTACTGACCAAATACTTGAGACCACTGCAAACCTTAACAAATACCAAAATTGTCAATGTTCCTCAGTTCCTACTAAATCAGCTTGTCAAAGTGAGCAATGCATTAAGTACCATCCTAGACTCAAATCCCTCATTCATCCCCGGAAATGTCACATCAAGTTACCCTAAGTCAGTTGGCTGGTTATTTAGAGGTACCTATGAAGGCATTAAGATCTTAGCCATGAAGAACCACTTCTGTTTACTTCTATTATGAAGGACCAAGCATAAGGGAAAGGGACAAACAGCAAAATAATCAACCCCCACTTTTATACCCCTCCTTTAACGAAGGCAGTATTTTGTAAAACATTACATTCCAACATGCTATTGATGCTGGGTACATACATTGGTACTGCAAGAGGTATGTGTGGAATAAATAAGATGGCTCCTAAAAATAAGTGAAATGCCACCCACCTCACTTTATAAACTTGGCCACTGTCTTTTCATTAGGAGTTCACAGGTAGGTTGACTTTTCAGGATAATCTGAGTAATGATAAACATGACTGACTGATACCAAAGGTCTTTTTAACCAAATCAGAATATTTAGAAAAGATGTGGAATTTCCAATCATAGTCACTTAGAGGCTCTGTGCACTTCACCTTAAATTAATGTTGTGTGGTACCCAGTAGATATTTCATATTTTTTTAAAGATTTTATTTATTTATTTGAAAGAGAGAGAGATCACAAGTAGGCAGAGAGACAGGCAGAGAGAGAGGAGGAAGCAGGCTCCCTGCTGAGCAGAGAGCCCGATGCAGGCCTGGATCCCAGGACCCTGAGATCATGACTCAAGCCAAAGGCAGAGGCTTTTAACCCACTGAGCCACCCAGGTGCCCCATATATTTTGCTGATAAAAACAAAATCATCCCTAGAAATCTTTGGGGTAATAAGTTTCCAAATACACATAAATAAAATTTGTTTTAACCTGTTTCTTGGAAGTTTATATGTATAACTTATACAAACATAATTTGTTAGGTCTATCTCTTTCTACTATTACATAAATTTGGTAACAGTGGTTTTCTATGTGAATTTATTAAACCACAGATAAGTCTTAAAACTTTTAAAGAAAAAATTTTCCTTGAAAAGAAAAAAAATTTTTTGAAGATTATACTTATTTATTTGACAGAGAGAGAGAGAGAGAGCAGGAATGGAAGCAGGAGGAGTGAGAGAGGGAGAAGCAGGCTTCCTGCACAGTGGGGAGTCCTATGAGAGGCTGGATTCCAGAACCCTGGGATCATGACCTGAGCCAAAGGCAGATACTTAATGACTGAGCCACCCAAGTGCCTCTAAGAAGAAAAATTTTATATTTTTAATCATGTATTTGAGAGACTCACAGTAGAAATTTATATGCCATCAACAAAGACATCAATCAACAAAATGACAAACAAAGGTCCTAGGTTCAATGCAGTGTTAAGCAATATTTTAAATTCTCCAACAATATTAAGGCAACACAGAGCAGCTGATAATACCCAATTGATTAATTCCTGTGAAAAGCCACCCAAATAAGTAGGTGAATGCACAAGTTTTTCTATGAGTTGTAGATAGGTTCCATGTGTCTTCAATGGCAGGGCACTGCATGAGGTGAAGGTACTTGAAGATTGATGATCCTATGATTTAAGAGGCTTTAGTATGCACTTCTTAGCCATCTATCTCTTTTAAGCATGAGCACACAATACATTTCAGAGGTTAACCAGCATCTTGAACCTGCCTAAGAACCACGCTTTAAATGTAAACAAGAACTCCTAAAAGTATGCGTTTCCACTGGCAGGGGGGTAAGGGAGGAGAGCAAAGTGACTGTTTATAAATCAGAGAGAAAACATAAAAATAATCTTTCAAGTTAAAAACATTTCATTTCAGGATTCATTAATAACTGAAGCAGCACTAAAATGCCACCATGACGGACGGCCAGTGAAACACCTAAGTTGTACCAGGGAACAGCCACATAAATGACATGCCCGCAACCACAGTGATAAAACAGTAACTGATAATTTACACATTCATTGTTCCCACAGTGGCCATTATCAGGCCCCCAAGCGCATGTAGAATATTATTTCATGCAGCTGCATATGGTGTTCAGATCACAACATTCACAGCCCTGAGGCGGAGATGCCGAAGCTGTGGGAACCACGGCTGAAACTTTCCCAACTTCTGCATGGGGAAATACCAGCTCCTGGGTGGCGGTACTTCGTTGTTTTCTACTTTTAAGAAGCTGTGACTGAGCATAAATGCTTTTAGCACGAGTTTGAAATACTGAATTCCATTACAGACATAGAAAATGAAACTTGGCTTTTATTTATGTCAAAATATTAAAGTCCTAAAATATTAAACAACATGATGTTAAAAACTTCCAGGTGAGAAAATCCACTTTTTATCATTTCCCTTCTCTCCACTTTACAGCATTTCTATCAGAGCTCGGGTTCAAGAATCAAACAAGTTGGTGGTGCATACCAACTCTACCATTTGCCAATTTTATATCTTTGGCAAGTTATATACCCCTTCTATGTATATCTCTTCTTTTGCAATATACAAATAAAAACATCTCCCTAGGACTACTGAGAGGGATAAGGTGACACGTATAACAAGTGTAACATGTGCCTAATATATAGTAATTGCCCAGTAAATGTTAGCTGGTACTAAAAAGAGAAATATATGACATATAAAACACACTGCAAATAAACGATTTAAGGTAACGTTACACAATTATATTTTATAACTATGTTCATCCATTCATACTTCGTACCTTGCAAGACAACTTAATATTAAGTATATTACCTACTCAGTTAAATGTAAAATCTACATTTTAGAAGCCTTCATAAAATCTGATATTTGTTGCGTTTTGCTATATACAAAGTACCTTCACTGTAAAATGTCTTTAAAATGAGAATACACAGTAAAAACTACAAACAACTAAATGCTGTATACAACCAAATAAATGGCATGAGGAGGAAAACACCATGGGTTACTGGTTGAAGAAATTTTCAGAGGAAAAACAAATGTCAAGAACTGTGAAGGGGGACGCCTGGGTGGCTCAGTCAGTTAAACATCTGCCTTCAGCTCAGGTCATGATCCCAGGGTCCTGGGAACGAGTCCCACATCCAGCTCCTTGTTCTGCGGGGAGCCTGCTTCTCCCTCTGTCTGCTGCTCCCCTAGCTCGTGCACTCACATGTTCTTGCTCGCTCTTTCTCTGACAAATAAATAAATAAAATTAAAAAAAATAAAAACTATGAATAATCTATTATTTTTATCCCACTTGAAAGTTTCTAACTTGGCCTCCATAGCGTCATGGATGCTAGCGGAAAAAATGAGACCCCTGGGTCAGAGACTTGCAGTTTATTACAGCAAGACCCAAAGGATCATCCTCTTACACACATTTCTCCAGCTAAAATTCTTACAAAGTGATGTGAAGAAAACCAGGAATGCGGGTGCCCACAGAATAAACCCGAGCTCAGGGAACCCAAATACCTTACCCGGGCAGCAGTATGTCTGCCCGTTGCTACAGAGGGACACACTGTATCGGTCTTCCAAGGCTGTCTGCAGTACATACGCCCCTGCAGGGACAGTCCACAACAAAGACTTCTGCTCTCAAGACATACAAAAATGGAAGAGAACAACGGAGAATGATCTCTCAACAACAGAGCTTAATCTAAGCATTTGTATGACGGCTAGCAAATGAAGACTAGGAATATCAGTAACAAAACGGTCTCTCAGAACAATGTTGTTCAAAGAAACATTAAATTCTACTAGATAACAAAGTCATGCCTTCTATATTAAAACAAATTTTTCAGTGGGGATTTCTATGTTCAACCAAGCAACCAAACAAAAATCAAGTATGAAAGCTGAAAAACATCTTCAGATATGCAAAGTCTTCACTTCCCATGGACCTTTTCCTATTAAGCTATTTTCGGATGTGCTCAGCAAAATATAAGAAATTCAATAAAGCAATGGACGGAACCCAAGGCAGGTCCCAGAATAAGGTGAAAAGAGAGCTCAGAGAAGCAGCAGCCAGTCTGATTAGAGCAACAGGACAGAGAAGTCTGGAGAGTCTACCTCCCCACCCCAGCCCCCAAAAAAAGAAATTAGTAATTGTTCTGATATTTTTGAACCTTTGGGAAGTATTTTGACAGACCTGTTAGAGAATGTGGGGGGCAAGTTTCAGAAATACACTGATGAAACAGAATATATTTTTAAAAGGTCAAAGCAATTGACTCCAGGAACTACAAAGGAAAATGTGTAGGGGGAAAAAAAAAAAATTAATCAGCATATCTACTTGGTCATGTAGTGAGCCACAAAGTGCCATCTAATATAAAAATGGCCACTGATTTCCCCTAGACTTCTGATGTAACAGTTGCGAAGAAATGGGAACACAGCGAGTAAAAGTGGCAGAAAAGGAAAAACCTTCAACTTCCACCGTGGCAAGGCAATGATGTCAATAACGGTAACCAGGAAAGAGCCACCTAAACATTTTATTTAGAAACATGGAAGTAAATACCAGAATAAATATATGCACAGATAGTCCCTCTGGGGAAAGGGGACTGGGAAAATCAGAAGGAGAACAGAGTGCTCATTTTTTTTCATTAAAAGCCATCTAGTAATAGTGCTATATTTTTATTCTGACTACATATCTGAGATGTCCGAAGGACCTAAGGCTGGAAACCCAACCTGCCAGAGAGGCGGCATCCTTGGAAGAAGCAGTCCGTGTAACTGTCCCAGAGCTATTTCTGCGTATCACAGGTCAGGTGCAGGAAAAGACTCAAGTCGGCAGGCTGCGAGCGTTCCTCTGACTTCAAAGCCTCATGCCTCGCAGAAGCAGGTACCTCAAAACAACACCCCAGGAATGCCTGGGTGACTCAGTCCTTAAGTGTCTGCCTTTGGCTCAGGTCATGATCCCAGAGTCCCAAGATCAAGCCCCACATCGGGCGGAGCTGCTTCTCCCTCTCTCCCTGTGTCTCTGTCGAATAAATAAAATCTTTAGGGGGGGAAAAAAAAAAAGCAGGCAGAGCTGCTTGCCACATAGTTTTTTGAGTTCACGTGCAATTTACTAACCAGAGGTCACTTTTACTATACAAAGGTAGTATATGAAGGTAGATGGTAGATGGAAGCCTTTTATCAGGTTTTCAGAAAAAGAGAGCCAAAAAATAGCCAAAGCTTAAATTCTCATGCAGAAGATGGGAAAGATTTTGTTAACCCTTTGTCTACCATATTATATGAATCTAAGGAATTTTTGAAAAAGACAGAAGAGTTCTGGTCAAAGGAATGAAAAGAGTAAGAGGAAATGAATATATGATAAGCTTGGGTGAGGAGGATGAGTTTTAGATCAGGTTAGAAATGTGTATTAGACAAGTGGGGATAAAGACACATGAATTTATTTGTTCTCTGCTTCTAGGAAAAATTAATCTTATTCTCTTCCATAATATGAATAATATCAAGGCTAACCCTCCACTTAAAAAGCCCTTACAGAACCGAGGGATGACACATTCTGAAATCACAAGCATTCACGTGAACCAAACATTTAAGAAAACTAAATTTGGCTAAACTCCTAATTACCTTTTTAAGTTCAAAACTTATCCAGTTATATTTTTTCCTCCTTGAGTACTAAATATCTTCTCTATAGTCACAGATTTTACGTTCCAAAAACATAAGTAGATATCATTGTAAAGAAGGAAAGAATCTATAATTAAAACACTTAAAACCTGAATGCTGCCTACATCAATCACCATATGAAATAAGAGGATAAATCTGTAACTGGTTTGCTTATAAAAAGCAGGGAAATGAAAAGCACACATTCTGCTTTACAGGGACACAAACAAACTTTATCTAGAAACCAACCACCTGTATATCTATATTTAAACTCTAAGTTCCAAGGAATTAAATATTGTGAATAGTTATTACTTGAAAAAAAAATGCCTATACTGTTGAGAAATAATTTATCATTTTAAAAACATTTTATAAAAAATTGAAGTTATTTGCCTCCTAAACTTCCTGCACACCTATCTTTGATCTTTATGTTTAGGAAACACAAAAGGAAATGAAAGTTCTGATGGTATCTTGTTAAATTTACAGTATTTTTCAAGTGTTTTTATTATTTTTAACAATAAAATAATTTAATGGGCTCAATTATATTGCTACAAAAATGCTTAAGTAAACAGTCTTTTTCACACTTTTTAGAGTGCCTCGAAGACTTTCCAAACTTAATGAGAGACACATTAACTACTAATGAGCTACAGCATCTCCCCCCCACCCTGCCCCAAAAATATTTATTTGGATGTTCACAGCATGAACTGAATCACTTTTGGGGGGATCACATTTGGAGAAAAATAATTCTAAGGGGAAATCTCTTTCCACATCCCCTAAGTATCATAAATAGGATTCCAGAAGGCTTTTGTGTTAATGTTGCCACGACTTGATTAATTGGTCAAATCACCAGGGAAAAGTAATTTCCCATCACATGTGGAAAACAATTGAAAACATCTAGGGGAGGGGGACTTCTCAACTGAGAATGGTAAATGTATGGAAACCCTCTAAACAAATAAAATCAGGAGACGTGTAATATAATTTTACTTCATGGTCCTTATATCCCACTGAGCAAAGACATTTACTAAAAAAACCTAATTCAAATCCTTTAAGGATAGACAATACTAGATGATAAGACCTCTTAAAAATATTGTTTTGTACTGTATTGGGTAATTAATAACCATTACACTTTTAAATGCAGTGCAATGCATTGTTACATAAACTGTATACCACAGAACCCAGAGCTCAACACCAAATAATTGGGGCTTATAATAGGAATGATTCAGTACTTGTGATGTTGAATATTAAATGTGAGCTTCATGCCCTCAACAGGATTCCAAACATTCACATCTCCAGCTAATACTGATCAAATGGAATGGCAAAAATGGTATTTAACACAGCCCATGAAATTTTCACTTACCACAGAAATAAAACATTTCCTGTCTTAGAACATACACAACATGACTCCACACAACCCAAGGCAAGAGAAGAGTCTTTGGAAGAAGAACAGATGGTGCTGATTTATGAAAGCTATCTCACTACAGAGAACAACAAAAAAGTATGTATCTCTGCACCTGTTACATGCAGAGTGGAATCTCAAAATTAAGTTCCAAAATATAAGTCTGCTCTTCATAGATTATTAGAATTTCAAGGCGTGAAGGAATCATACCAGAAGACATCTGGTTCAATAGTCAATCATATATCAGAATCTCTTCCTTCACTTAATTCTTCCATTTTTTCCTGTGCCCCCATGATACACAAAAGCTTTACATATTAATCCTAAGAATCGCTGAGTTCAATAACCATGCCCAGCATCCCACCTGGCATCAGCTGCATCAATCCTATCCATAGGGATGACAAACAGATGACCACTCAAAGTACCCACCACCATTTTGAAAATACCGAAGCCACTGGCTTCGCATGAAGAGCCTCTGTACTATTTCTAGTCCCCCCACCATTCACCAATGGCCAGGTAGCCACCCCATTAGATGATTCGAATTTAATCAACCTTATCAACCTGGTTTCATAGGGGGCTTGTGTACCAGAATAAAACCCATTTGTTTTCTTTTGAACATTCCTAAAAAAACTACTCTAATTTATGGATTATTGAAATGTACGGATTTTGTCATCTGACCATCTTGCCTTTGCAGGTGACATTTTAAAATGTTTCATTTTAGGGGTGAAATAATGCCTGGATAAGTAAAAAAAGGCTTTTTTTTAAAGATTGTATTTATTTAGCTTACAGAGAGAAACACAGCTAGAGAGGGAACACAAGCAGGGGCAGTGAGAGAGGGAGAAGCAGGGTTCCTGCCAAGCAGGGAACCCGATGTGAGGCTTGATCCCAGGACTCCAGGATCATGACCTGAGCCAAAGGCAGGCACTTAGCAACTGAGCCATCCACCCAGGCACCCTTGTAAAAAAGGCTTTTCTTACTCAGCAGTATACTAAAATACCATATGGCTAAAAATATATATATACAACTATTCTCATTCAAAAAACATGTTCTCCTTGGCTTAAAAATGATTTCAAAATAAGTATTTGCTAGGAACTAAAGTAATTTGAAAATAAACTTTTATTTAAACAAAAAATTGAAACAAATATTTTTTGGTAGTGATCTGTGCAAATCACTTTTTAAAGAGGCAAGAAACTTACAAATTTTATAATATGTAACAAAAAATAAAAATGATAATTGCTAATACATAGAGGACCTATGCTGTGCCATTTAGTAGAGAATCTACTTTAGTCTTCAATACAACTCAGTTTAATCCTCAGCGCAACCCTTAAGCATATTGTAATAAACAAAACAAGGGGGTTTTATTTTAAATATTTATTTTATTTTACAGACTGCATAAGCACGCAAGCAGGGGGAGGAGTAGCAGTAGAGAGAGAGAGAGAGAGAGAGAGAGAGAGAGAGAGAGAGAAAGAGAATCTCAAGCAGACTTGGAACTGAGCGTAGAGCCCCACATGGGGCTTAATCCCAGGACCCTGAGATCATGAGCCGAGCCCAACATCAAGAGTCAGCCATTTAACTGAGCCATCTAGATGCCCCAAAATACACGGGATATTTTTAGTGAATTATGTGTGAAACTTTTTTCCAAATATAATGTAGCAACACAAACACGTGACAAATTCCCAGTGATCTATGCACAAGTGCAGTTTGGATAACAGAAATGTGCCGACATAAAAAGAAATTGTCAATAAGGTTTACTAACCACCGTATGAGAGATTATGTCTAGAAATGTAGCGGGCATGGCCAGTACACGCAGAGGTGCAATGACCGATGGAGACCCACCTCAGCCACGTCCTGATTAATGGCACCATGACCTGCATTCCTAGTCAGAAGAAAGGAAATAACTTGATCTGTCTCAGAAGCTATGACAGACTCACGGATCATCACTACATGCAAAGAACCTTACATATAAAAATAAAATTTTTAGAGACGAGAGAAAGAACCAATTTTACTAAACCTCTAAAACACAACACAACCAATTTTACTAAACCTCTAAAACAAACACAAACTGCATATATACTCTTCCATGTAATCCTCACAACACAGTAGGAATTCTCATTACGAGAAATCAAGCTTAGAAAGGATTTCACCTTTCCCTGCCTTTCCCTGCAGTGGCTGAGCTGGGATTTTGAAAACTGCACCAAAAGGTCTTTGGTTCTTGAGTTCTGCCATGTTTTTTCACTCCCTCTTAGTCCTGGAAGAGTGACCAAAGCTAGTAAGTAATGCATGTGATCCTAGACAACTAGTTAGTGTTAGGGCCAGGATTTCTGAAAAGAGAAAATATAATAAAATTTATGTTGAAAAAAAAACATTAAATTCTCAACATTATGAAACATTAAATTCATAAAATAAATGAACTTTCTGGGTGCTTGGGTGGCTCAGTCATTAAGCGTCTGCCTTGGGCTCAGGTCATGATCCTGGAGTCCCAGAATCGAGCCCCACATCAGGCTCCCTGCTCGGAGGCGGGAAGCCTGCTTCTCCCTCTCTCACCCGCTCCCCCCGGCTTGTGTACCCTCTCTAGCTGTGTTTCTCTCTGTCAAATAAATAAATAAAATCTTAAGAAAAAAAAATGTTCTCTTAAAAGAAAAAAGAATTTCAATAAAATCTTTATAGATTAGTAACATTACTCCTTTAGATGTCACCTAGATTGCCAAGTTATGGTTTGTATTCATGTCCTGTGAAATGAAGGTGGTGATAACAAGGGAACAGTACTTCCCAACAGCAATTCTCTCCTTTCACTGCTTTCCAGTGAAGGACCCATACTTCACTTCCTGTCACCTTTCCCTTCACCCATGTCCCAAAAGATCTCTGCTTCAAGGTGTAGCCTTTAGAAATATTTCCAAACAAAAACAGTCTAGAGGAAAGATCTGTTCAGGAGCAGTGACTCCTAGAATGTCCATTTCAACACATTCACTTATTACTAAGATTTCTTGAATCAGAGAAATGAATTAAATGCCGGGAGATCATTTCATTAGATTTAATAACCATATCATTTGCTTTTGATTACATAATTTGATCCAATTATGTCAGTACTTTTGGTTTTCTCAGGTTGTTCCCTTGGGATATAATAAAACCCAGAATTCATGATTTGTAAATGAACTAAAAAACTTCAGTTCATTTTATATGAAAGACTGTTTTATCAATATTTACCCAAAAGAGATATCTTCAGAAAAGAGAACTTCACTACAATTTTTAGTATAAAATGATTGAATAAATGATATATAGGACAAGTAAAAAATATAAAACACAACAGATACTAGTTACTTTCAGTTACAAAAATAAAAGGTTTGAAATATTTATTTTGGTCATACGCAGGACAGAAACTCTTGTTTTACTCTTGAAACATTCCCGTAAAAGAGATCAAGTTGTCCACTTACTTGTTCCCCAAATTGGGGGATTTGCAATAGGGCCACTTGCAATAGGAATTTTCCCTCTTGAAAAAAGTTTATTGGAAACAGACTTTTTAACTAATAACAGATTAAAATAAATTTTAAAACATTCGACAGTAGGCATATTTGTAAAAGCCACAATGCCCACCCACTTAATGCCAGGACTCTAGAGGGCAGACATGTTTATGCCCATGAACAAGGCACAGCATCTTTAGACAAAGACAAAGAAGAAGGAAGTGCATTCAGAGGCCTTTCACACTTTTCCTGTAAAGTCAGCTCCGCCTTTGTCATTCAGATTAGCTTTTCGAGGGCCAGAGTTACCTTTTCTCCCCCCTTATTTGAGAAATCTTTTGAATACCAACCACTATTTCCTATTCAAAACCCTGTCATTAGGCAATTTCTAAAATAAGCTTCATGGCTCTTTGCTCTTTCATCCTGATTCTTCCTTCTCTCTGTAATCCCCAGTTGCCTGATTCAGGGATCTGTATCAGCAGGTTGCATTTCTCAGGCTCTGACTGTCTCTTGGACATAAAATGTGAAACCCACTCCTCATCTGGCCACACCCTTTTGTCTCTGTTCTTGGCCACTGTGAAAAATCACCTTTACATATGAGAATTCTTTGTAAAAATTGAATCGCAGGGGACACGGGTGGGGGAATAAATATTCTTCAGGGTAGGACGTCAAATATTAATATAATTTCATCTTCTTAAAAGAATCATTAAACTATGAGAAATTTTGTATAATACCATTGCCAAGGCCAAAGCAGTTGAGTCAGACGTATTTGACTAGGTCAAAGAGACGTGCACTTACAAGATCTCCTTTCTTCTGATAATTTAAAGATATACCATTAAGATCCAAATCATATTTTTAAAATAGGAGCACATATACTGTACTCCACAAGCCTAAGGAGAGGCAATGCACTTAAAATTCTATGACACCATTAATAAAACACCCCAAAGAACACCCATCCCTGCCTGCCTTCTCCAATTGGACCAGAAAGTTTAAAAGGGTCAGTTATAATTCACAACCTCAGACAAGATCCTGAGCTTTCTATCAAAGCAATGCCACTAAGAAAGCACTGGGACATTGTAACCAGACCCAGGACCCTCTGGCAAATCTTCCAGGGGCTCATGGAGATAGGGGTGGGCATGCTGGTAAAAGCAGTAGACACATACATGCAGAAATCCACTGAGATAATCAGAAGTTTGACCACTCAGGTTAAAGACAAAAATGCATGCAATGAAGGACTGCCAAAGCAGTGACTTGGAGGAACAGCCAGAAGCTTCCAGCAGTTGGTATGAAGATGTGATAGAACCAGGAGTGCACTGATCCATGTCTAACAGCTGGCTCTCAAAGCAGGAAGGGGGGAGACCTAATTTGTAGCATTTGCCAACACCTGTGATACAAATATGCCACCCACCAGCAGATTGCAAGCTACTGACATTGTGTCATCAAACAGAGCTGGGAAGACACCGGCACCATCAGCCAGCTCCAGGAGTGATTACTAAAGTAGTCCTGAGTACTGTAAGAAAGAAAGGAGAGTTCTTAGAAGATTAATAAAGAAAATCAATAATATAAAGTATCAACACTCCTTCTGACACTTAATCATACCTGGCTGATTATTGTTTCATTTCGTTTTACATCCTAACAGGGATATTCATTTCATATATCAGATGTTTAAATCTTATTTGAAGCAACAAATGAAATTACTATCAACCAATGAATTTATTAACAACAAAAAACCACTCTAACAGCAAAAGGACCATTCTTATCTAAAGTCCAACATGACCTGCATAAAAGGCCAGTGAGAAGAGAATCAGACACTGTAGTGCCTCTGGTCACCTCTGTGGCACCTCGAGGAGACTAAAGAAAGGGTTCCCCTGGAAGGTTCATGAAGCTGGGGTGCAGAGCATGGGCTGTATTTTACCCCAACTATGCCCTTCAGTAAGGCACCTACCTAAATGCAAAGGCCTTGAGTGTAACATTTATTTTTCGTGTTTAATAATTACACTTAAGTACATGTATTCGGAACAAAGCACTGTATCTTACGGATAATTTACTTAAACCCTGAGAAATGCTTTATGCGGAGCACTACCTCACAGGAGGAGGGTGGGTGAAAAGATAGAAAACATTTATCGAGAGTGGCTAATAACATTAAACACCTTCTGGGAGGTGTCAGGGACCACACACAGATCTGGTCCTGTTCTACCACTGGAGTTGCAGCTCAGACTGGTTAAGTAACCTATCTTTTGTCACAGAGCTACTAATCCACTAATCAAGTGTGTGCATATAAATCTATCATGGTCAAGGGACAGTATCTTGACAGTGGGGCAGGTGACCTGTCAACACAAATGTACGCAGGACCAGCACCACCGCAAGGGGCAAATGCAAACTGGAGTGTGCCTGGTAAAGCTTTCACCAGCAGGGAAGGTGTAGACACCCCAATCGCCCGGCTCTCATCATTTTACCACGAGCTACGCTGAGCAGACAGAGGTGGCGTAGATGCACCAGAGGGAGGCGCAGCAGCTCAGTCCCATGCCCGAGCCACCTGACAGACACATTCATAAGGATGGCTGCCAAAGAAGCTGCAGAGAACATCACGAATAATCAACAGTAAGAGCTTCCTGGACAAAAGGAGACCAGGTCAGATGAAGGCAGCGTGCATGGAGGAGAAGTTCTTCCAGAGGGCACACTCAGCAGTTCCTTCAAGTGTGAACCTACAGTCAATTCTGGGGGGAAAGAAATTGCTCTATGTTCTAAATGGCTAGATAATGAACTTTGAGATTTAGTAAGTAAATTTTCAGGCACCTTTGTGCTCTCAACATTTAACTCTGTTCTAGATCCCAGGGTTCTAAACCTGAAGCTTGGTTCTCCTGGAAGGCACTGGATTACTAACAGAAACAACCTAGAGCAATGTGAATTTGAACACACAGCCAAAACTGGCCACATATTAACACCAACATCGAGTCGGAGACAGAATGTGGGAGGCTATAAACACAGAGAAGCAGGTGCACGTGAACTTGCTCTGAGTTCCATGACCTTCTGTTTCTTCAAGAGAGATCATAATTGGCGACCGTGAACTATTTTTTACTTCATGAGCTGAAGTAACCATAATCTGGTAAGAGCAAATTCACTTTGCCATTTTAAAGAAAAATTTAAGATCCTGGATTATATATAATTTTCTTTTCCTAAAAAAATAAACAAATGTTTTTTTTTGAAAATTGAAAACCTATAGAAAACTGAATAAACATATTCAACACAAAGTACTTTACATCTAAATTCACTAATTACTATTATTTGTCTTCTCCCTCATATAGATCTCATTTTTTAACTATTGAGATTTAGTTGCCATAGATATTTTTAAAGGTGACTTGAAGATAATTATTTTCAAAAATAGAAAACAGAATCCAGTTGTTGATTTATTTTTAATTTGGAGAAACTTCTGTAAGGAATGGATAGGAGCATATGTCTTAATGGTTTTCAATTACTAATTGCATTTATTTTGCTTAGCTTTTCTGATGTTTTACAAAAGAAAAACAAAAAGGAAAGAAATTAAGTTTAAACTATGAAAGACTAGAAATTTAGGACTAGAGATTTCACAGATACTTTTCAGTATAGTACAAATAAAATACCCTTGGTTTAACAGATGACAATGTGATTTTATAAAAGTTTCCACATGGAGAAATGACCAGTGACCAACCTAGAAAGGATAAGGATTTGGATTTCAGTGTATGTGAAAAGTAGCAAGGCAAGTCTAAAAACAAATTTTATTTTTTTAAGATTTTGTTTATTTAGGAGAGAGAGAGCAAGCATGAGTTGGGTGAGGGGCAAAGGGAGAAGCAGACTCCCCGCTGAGCAGGAAGCCTAATGTGGGGCTTGATCCCAGGACTCTGGCATCATGACCTGAGCCATAGGCAGACGCTTGATGAACTGAGCCACCCGGGCACCCCTGAAAACAATTTTAAAGAATATATAATTTTTGTTTACTAAAAGCAAACTTATTAAAGTTTTTCTTAAGTCTATAAAAATAAATCTATTTCATAATTGTACATTTTCAAATATTTAGATGGACTGATTCTGAAAAATATTTTTTTCTATGTGCTAGATGGATAGATAACTGAGATTTAATAAGTAAATTTTTAGAGTTTATCATGAAACTCTTCAAGACAGTAAATACCATGAATGGTGCTTACTATATGTGCTTTATTTGGGACATTATCCATGTTCCTAATGGGAATGTGAAAGAAATTTTATTCTACCAGACTTAATCTTTTGTCTTATAAATGGGAGCAAATAAATTAAAGGTTCATTTAATATCTATCATTACTGTTCCTCAGAAAACTACTTTAATCTGCTTTAGAAATCTTTAATTTGCTAGTCTTTATTGAGTTACTACCTTCAAATCATGGCACTTGACAAAAAGATGTTGCTTTAAGCAAGTGATTCCAAGACTGTCCCAAGAGTGCATACAACCTTTTAATAAAAGATACTATGGGGTGCCTGGGTGGCTCAGCTGGTTGAGCGACTGCCTTCGGCTCAGGTCAAGATCCTAGAGACCCAAGATCGAGCCCACATCGGGCTTCCTGCTTCGGCGGGAAGCCTGCTTCTCCCTCTCTGTCTCTCTGCTTGTGTTCCCTCTCTAGCTGTGTTTCTCTCTGTCAAATAAATAAAATCTTTAAAAAAAAGATACTATGCATTTATAAAAATAAATATTAAAATTAATTTTAATATTAAAATATTAATTTCAAATTACTCAAGTAAATTTTAAAGACGATGTTGGATGTTGAGGAAAGAATGGGAGAGAAGTAATGCAAAGAAACATTATTTAAAGCAAAGGAAATCAACTCACCACAGCTTTGGAGTGTATGTATCTGTCTGGCAATTTTTAAAAATGTTATAAACAGTGTGTCCTCATCATTAAGTCATCTTATAAAAGAATAAACTAGTGCTTAAGTACACAGAATAAAATATGGAAATCCCATTTCACCCCTACAATTCTATTCCAAGTTGCTCTTTTAGAATTAATAATGGTTTTAAGAGTAATTTCCTTTTCATATACGTAACAGATCCATATACTCAGGTATAATCTTTATATGATATGAAACATATTATATATACTCAGTGAAACATATTATATATACTCTTTTCACTTAACAGCATGTCTTAGCAATCTTCCAATATCTACACAGATATTTTTACCTCAATTGTTTCAGTGGCTGTATTCTATAGTACAAATATAAAATACTTGATAGAGCCACTGCTCCATTAATGGGCAACAGTAACTTGTTTCCAGTACTTTACTACTGTAACAATAACATACTCAGCCATGTGCAAACATTTCTGTGGGTAATATTCCCATTAGTAAAACTTAGAACTCAAAGGCAGATATTGCCAAATCCACTTCCAGAAAGGCTTCATCGAGAACATTTCGATCTATAATACGTGAGTGCAGCTACTGGCCCATATCATTGCAAGTACTTGATACGAAAAGTGTTTTTTTAAAGCTGTACTTATTTTTTTTGAGAGAGAGAGAGCACACACGGTGGACAGGGGCAGAGGGAGAAGGAGAATCCTACACTGCCCTGAGTACAAAGCTGGATAACAGGCTCTATCTCGTGACCCTGAGATCACGACCTGAGCCAAAACCAAGAGTCAGATGCTTAACCGACTGTGCCATTCGGGCATCCCGAAATAACAAGTATTTTTAATATTTGCTAAAAGATGGCCAAAAAAAATCAGTATCTTAATTTGCATTCCCATGATTCCCAGCAAAGATGAGTATCTATTTATAGGAAGATAACTGGCTTAATTCAGCCAATATACTAAAGTGAAGAGGAAGTTTTATTCCCACCCATTTTATTAAATGATGTACTCTGATCAACGGCACTCGACGTTTTAACAACCAGGTCACATGTGCAAGACAGATGGGCAAAACAAGACTGTGCGACTGTCAAGAAAATGAAGCAGACAACTCGATGGCTTGTGATCATGAGCCCGGGACTCAGTGGGCCTGAGCTGAGTTATAGGATACATCTGCATACACATTCCTGCTCGTTGTAACATAGCATCATAGCCATTCACACGACTAAGAACATGACTCTTCTCTTTGTCCAGGAGATGGTCAGTGCCTAGCACAGTTCATAACATATTGTACATGTACAATAATGTTTGTGGCATTGAATCAAGACACATCACAGGTGCACAGTCACTGAAAGAAGATATGAGATTACAACCGGCCATTTAAAATGTGTACTTACAGCATTTCATGTAGTACCAACTCCCACCATTCAGCCTGTTGACTCAAAAGGTGATGCTCAGAAATACATACCACGTTAGAACAATGTTATCACTGGAAACGAATTTTATTATTCTTCTATAAAAATCT